>CM031234.1:560323356-560923356 GCA_018340775.1 Taxus wallichiana var. yunnanensis
ACGCTGTTTTCAAAGACAAGAGCGGATCACTTCACCACCGAAACGGTTTCACGAGATGCCGAGAGCATGGGATTTCTTTAAATCCTAAAATTTGTCTTCTCGTGTTACGGAGCATGAAAACTATTAGGAGCACATCGCCTCCAAGGATGGTATTAAGATCGATCTCGAACGAAAGTTCAAGCCATCCAACAAATTCCTCTCCCAACCAAGACAAAGGCGTGCATTCCTTCTTCCTAGAAGATCAATTTTTTAAGAAGATTCATCACTTTTGATTTTATTGAATCTAACTTTGGAATATTTCTCGAGATGGATGAAAGGGAAGCAAACATTTGGTTGGTCTTCTCTCAAGGAAAGGAATCCTTTGAGAAGTGTATCAAGAAAGCTATTCGCTTAAGATACTCCATGGCCTCTGTCTCCATTTCAAGAAAGATTTCATCATCTCTATTGCTGTCACTGCTGGGCGTATAATACCTCGCTAAGCTCTTTGCTCTTAACCCAAGAAGACTACGATAAACATGAGCTACCAATTGCCTTCGTATGAGCTATATCCTGAGAAGAATCATGAGCTAAAATACACCATGATGGAGAAGCATGCTTTGCGGTAGTCGAAGGTCATCAAGTAGTTCCGTTTCTATATCCTCAGCTCTCACTCTATGGTCTTTGGTTCCGATATAAGCCCAGTAAGTCAATTCTTACAGCAGCAAGAATTTGGGTCAAGAGAGGAAGCGGGTGGCTAAAGTCCAGGAGTATAACATTGATATCAAACCAACCAAGCTGGTTCGTGGAAAGGTCTTTGTGAGCTCATTCTTGAAGGAGCCAAGCATGAGTTCTTTGGAGGAGAAAGGCAGACATTCCTCGTTGTTCTGGCATTCCTTAGTTGTCGATGAATGGTATTGACATCGCCCATTTCTCACCTATGGGGGAATGTCCCTCTCATTTAACTACAGAGAAAAAAGGGATTTGTTAAATTGAGATCGTAGCAGATATATCTTGTGTGGGAAAATGCCTTGTTCAAGCGTGGTTTGGATGGGAGATTTTTGAAGTGTGGACAAGGAAAAGCGGAGAGAAATTTGCTCTCAGCTTTTCATGATCGAGACATGTGGAGGCACTATTCATCATGATCACGAGCTCACAAGATACTCCTAGGGGAGGATATTATCGGCCTTCCTTATTGAGAGATGCATCCAAGTGGGTGGATAAATCGAGGCTTGTCAGGAACCTTTGTGGGAAGACCTAGAATTGGCCTCTTTGCCTCTCAGGCGATTGTGATTGAGGAACCATTTCAACGGTGAAGTGCGGACTTCATTGGTGCACTCGGCCTGTTTCTAGTGCTGGTCACACTCATGTGCTAAGCACTTGACTACTTCACCAAATGGGTGCAAGCTATTCAGTCCTCAAGAGCACTACTTCAAGTGGTATGCAACTTCATCAAAGAGAACATCTTGGTATTAAGGTATGGTGTACCTAACAAGATTGTAATAGAATAATGCTTGAACTTCTCCTCAGTGAGATAATGGATTCACCTGCTGGGTATGGCATCTCTCTGGCTCATTCTTGATTATTATCCCCAGGGAAATGGACAAGCGAGAATCCACCAACAAAAATCTGGTGACTATCATAAGGAATTTCGTCAATGAGTCTGCATTCAAGGCGGGATAAGAAGCTTTATGATGCTCTTTGGGCGTTGACAGGATCACACCTAAAAGAGCATTGGAATGTCTCCTTTCAAGTGGTGTATGGAGTAAAAGCTCAATTACCAGTGACAGGTGGAACTGCGACCTTACCACTGATGAAGGCCATTGAGGATACTAGTTTCGCGTGATGCTCTGGATAAAGAATCATGTACTCTGCACAAACTGAGCGACGAGGCAGATTGGAGGTTGGCTTTGATAGGATATCTGCTCACCGGCGAGAAGGTAAAGGTTACATTTGACAAGAAAGCTAGGTTCGAGAGTTCTAAGTTGGAGATACTTTGTCTTTGTTATGGGACAAAAAGACATGAACCTACGTGGCGGCCATGGAAAATTTGATTCCCTGTGGCTCGGACCTTTCAAGATAAGACACTTTGCTGGTAAGAACTCTTTCTATCTTGATTACATGGATGGTTCTCCCCTCCCACTTCCTTATAGTGGGCAGTATTTGAAGTTGTTCAAGTCATAGGTGACTAGGGAGTCCCTTTGTATATTATGTACAGTGTTTTTGCTTTTCTGCTTTTGGTGTGTTTTCCTTCTGTTGTTGTGTGTGTTGCCCTCTGTATTGGTTTGTTTTGACTCTTTGCCCAATGGATAAGGCAACTGATGCCTCCACTTCAGAGTTTCTAAGTTCTTGCCTTGTCTCATTAGAATTTATACCAAGTCATCCCGAAGGAGCCGCCTATTGTCCACTACAAATTCCCAGCCTCGATAAGAGTAAAATTTCAAAATTTTAGTTTAAGTGTTTTTCTCTGAAGTGCCTAAGTCGTGAAATTAAAAATCATGTTTTGGGTCATTTGTGTGATTTTCGGGCTGTCCGGAAACTTTTTGTCCCAACTGTCCCAAGTACGAAAGTGCACTCTGTTCCTCGATCGCCCGAAATCCCAGAAAGCATTGTCCCATTTTGGGCCGTCGGAAAAGTTTTGTCCCAAGTGTCCCAAAACTTATTGTGTGAGTTGTTCAATTTCGCCGAAACACCCGAACCACGTACTTCACGACTTTCATGTCTCAAATGTCCCAAAGTTAAAAAGTGCGAAGCTTTCCAATTTTCGGCCGAAACTCCCGTGTCGCGTGCCTTGAGCTCCTTGTCCCAAATCGAAAAATGCAAGCTGTTTCAATTTCACCGAAGCCAAACCCGCATACTCCGGAACTTTTGTCCCGAATGTCCCAAGTCCGAAAAGGGCCTTGTTCCATTTTCGGCCAAATCACCCAACCGCATACTCTCCCGCTGTATTTTCGTCCCAATCGTTCAAAAAAAAGCATTTGTGCATCCTCTCCTGTTTCACCCGAATCGGCCGAGAGCCAAGGCGTGTTTTGCGCATTCGCGTCTCACATGTCCCAAGCGTACCAAGTGTCATTCACACTTAGTTTTTCCCGCTCACTCCGAGTATGATGCTATTCAAATTGGTGGTTGTGTATTCAATGCGCATTAAATTCATTCCTCTCTCCAAGCGGCTATATAACGAGCATTTCCCTTTGCATTTTTCGCATTGCTTCCATGCTATCTTTGCTCGAACCCTTACAATTTGAAAACCTGCACAAATATCCCCTCCCTTTGCAAATTCCTTCCCGAGTCTAGGTTGCAGCTCCGAGACTATCAATATGAAGATCAAGTTTCAAGGACAGGAGCAAATTTCTCCGCTTTGAGTCTGGCTGTTAGCACATTGTGAATGGGCAGTAAGCTCGTCATCTCGACTTCGGTGATTTTGGGAAAGAATGGCAGATGCAAACCCTACCAATAGCACAAATGATTCATGATAGCGGTTTGGCTTTTGCCGGTGGTTTCAATCTCGGTGCAGGTGTGCGTCTCGTGCAGCTTTCATGCGGAGCTCACTTCGACCTCGCTTCGAGTGAATTGACAAATGTACATGGGGGAACTCATCGCGAAAGTCGGGATGCTTCGCCATCGGGCGCTACTCGAGGATTCTCGGAGTTGGACAATGCTATAGTCGTCTCCCGGGATCAAGCACAGACCCTATTCGATCAAGACAGTGACAAATATAAGGCGCGAGTGGCGAAGTCTTGGTTGAAGAACCCTAAGAAAGGTGCTTCTCGCCTAACCAAAACCCTCTTCCGAGTGATTTCAATGAGGAATTGTCAGACTTCATAATCCTGCTGGCTCGGGTTATGGGTTTGCCCTCCACCAATGAGTTTCATTTCTGGATGTGCCCGCTCATCAGCATGGTGTGCGAGGGAACACAAAAACATCAACTGGGCAGAGATCATCAGTATGAATTTGGCGGGCGGAGCAAAAGTTATCCAACGTCAAAGAAAAAAAGAAGTTCTATATGACTTCATACGATGTATACGCCCTAAGCATCAAAGCAAGTGGTTTGGTTTCTCCTATATAGATGCACACAAAGATGATCAGTGTATGCCTATTGCCCGCAGTTCACCTTGGAGACCAGCAATCGCAATTTCAGAAGGGTCAATGATGCTTTCACCATGTACGTGGTCAGATTGCTCGAAGGTGATACTTGCTGAAGGTTTTCTGATGAAGCCATGAACCTGATATCGCAAAGATGGAGCCTATTTCATCCAATTCAGGAAATTTTCCTATATCAGGCTTGCTGGCTATGAAAGCACTCCTCTACGGCTTCCCATGTTCTGCAATGATAAAATGGCCTTGATAGAAATATGCAGGCAACTAGACAAGTTGCACGTACAGAACTTACAAAGATAAGAAGATTTACGCTTGCACTTTCCCATCTCTCTACGGGAAACTACACATGCAAACAGCTTTGGATGCTCAAAACATAGAAAGAGCCCTGGTCCCTATCATCGTTCATTTCTTCAAGCCAAGAACACCTTTGACTTGAAGAAGTTTATTGAAGAACATCAAGATAATCTATCATCATAGGGCAGAACGAAGACCACCGGGTGATTTGTATGCGAGATGATTTTGAAGCGTAAGAAGGCATTGTGGTAGGTTCTCCTTGTGATTGATTCAAGAACTCGTGTACTGCCAAGTTCTGAAGGTCTCTAGGATGACAATTCTAACCTATACTCGTATGAGTATGAAAATGTGATTAAGCACACCCCTCTGGAGGACTCCGGATTGGAACAGGAAAGAGAGGGATGATCCGGTGAGATTCTTGCTCGAGTCTTAGTCGGGACTAAGGTCCTGGTTCGATAAGAAGATCAAGAGAATTCAAGAGGCACTCGGGAGAATCCTCTGCAAGGATGATTCGACACCAATAAGAGAGGCATCAATTCTAAGTGTCCGAAACACCAATGCAAACCCCTCCTGCCTCATCAACACAAGGACCCATAGAATCTACTCCCTCTTCATCTACCCAAGTATATAAGAAGAAACTCAAAGAGGTAAAGAAGGAGCATGAGAGAATGACCCTCCAAGAAAATAGGTAGAGTTGCCTATAGGGCAGAGAGAATATCATTGTTCTCGGTGAAAGTGAAGAAAGTTAGATGCCAACTCCTGCAAATGTTCCTCGAAGATCCAAGCAGATAAGGACAAGGAGGTCAGAGCACCGAACTTCCGAGTGCTACTGATTCTTCTACCGTTATTGCCTCCAAAGTGCTCTACTCACATCTCGGCTGGAGTCAGCAGTGCCTTTGAGACCACGAGTGTCATGAGCTCCTATCTCTTGGTCCCCTTGCTTCTCTGCAGATTCTTCTTTTGCTTGGGTGCAACCTTTGGTTGACAAGAGGAAGAGAAAATCCTCCTCTCAAAGCTTGGGACCAAATTTCGACGCCTGTATTTGCTGCCTTGTTGGGCACCACTCCTTCTCGTGCCAAGAAAGCGCCGAACCACTTCGAGAATAGTGTCGATGCCCAAGGTCAACAATTCTGGAGATTGCTAAGCCTACGGTAGACAAATCGAGAATCGAGACTTGCTGGCATCGACTTGGAGCTTTCAAGAATCCCTCATGGGAGAGTCTACTCTGAAGGTGAAATTCACAACCTCCGGTGAAAGCGATCACAAGATTCATTGGAAGGGTAGAGAAAGGGAGCAAACTATTGAGCAGGTTGGAAGAACAAGCCCCATTCTCACTGGTTTCATCAAGTCTCTTTTATCTAAGGATAAAGTCTTGGACCCTACCCCATTGACTACTCTTCCACCTCACCGTAATTCTAAGCCAAGATGAAGTGCAAAGTATCAAAGATATGCACAAGTATTCTGTCTATGGCAAAGCTATTGAAGCCATGGTGGATGACATGCTTGTTTTGGATTAAACTTCATCGATGAAGCTTTCAAACTCCACGAAAAGGTGAGTAATGTGCAACAGGCTGAAGCTCTCCTCCACTATCAATACCATGGATAAAGAACTAAAAATCTGGAGGCGGTTGTAGATAGTAGACCTTCGCCTTATGGGACAGACAGATGAGAACATCTTACTGGCGAATAAGATTTTCGATGATGCTAAGGACAATCTATCAAAATCCTGGGTCTACAGCGTGGAGTGGAAGATCAGAGTTTTGGAGGAAGCTTTGGGAGAAATGAAGAACAGCTGGCAGAAGGGAGAAGCTTTCAAGACACTGGCTGTTGCTGCTTTCAAGGATATACATTGTCATCTTCAGGATGAAAACTCTGGTGTTTTCCTGTCCTTGCAAGAAATCAAAGCTCAGTTCAGAGCTTTTGTCAAAGATAATCTATTCAAGGAAAGCTCCATCTCTAAGGAAAAGATGAAGGAAATTTGTTCTCTTCAATCTGCCATTGAAGAAGCAAATAAAGATTATCATACTCACGTCGAGTTTGATAAAGAGATGGAGAAGTGTCTGGGATTTTGGACTCAGTCTGCAGCCAACACGTCAGTTCCACGTGGCAGAGACATAGCTGAGGCATTGAAGAAATTCAGGCAGCGGATTCTGAAGACAGTGGGTCCCTCCCAGTAGCTGGCCACCTGTCTCCTTCTCCTTTCTTTTCTCTTCTTCCCATTCTTTTCATATTCTTTGTAATTAGTTAAGGTATTGCAATTGGCGATCCTTAACTATTCTTTAGTTAAGAGAAGCAGATTCTACGAAGAGTAAGCGACTTGTAAGCTATATAATGGCCTTTCCACGCCATTTTGCATGGGGGAAGAACTTGGGTATTTCTTTGAAAGTGTAAATAGATCTTAAAGAAATCAATACAAAAGGGCTTTCCATTCTTTGTCTATCTAATTCTTGTTATCTCCGTGTTTTCCTTTAATATTGTGAAGATCATTTTGTTCTCGATTTGTTAGTCTCTCTGATTGCATCTTGTTCGAGTTTTGCAAATACGGTGATCTTGTATAACCAAGAAGGAACTTTGTGTCCTTGATGAATGAATCGAAGAAGGTTATTTATGGAACTTTGTGTCTTTAAATTTAATCTCATTCACCAATGCAAATGATCTTGTCTTAAATTCTTTGAAGCTTCGCATACATGAAGAATTATTCTCGCTATCTATAATTCGAATGTTGCTATTCTCGCTCATCTTCTTATTCCTTTCCTCGGTCCTTGTGTAATTGATGATCCTTGTGAAGGAAAACACTTTCGTAATATCCAAGTTTGACCATAAAACAATGTTACGTACATTTGTAAATAAGTTCGTTTGAATAAGGGAACCTCTCCCATTAAAGAGGAGGGACTTCTTGTCCCCCGATGCTGTCTTCTAAAAGTCCTATTTGACGACCAACACGGCCCAAATGTCCCATTTGCTTAGCGGGCTATTTGTGCTTATTTCGGCCGATCCGGCGATTGGGTCTATCTGTTCCAATGGCCCCGAAATAGTTCGATTTTCCTTTCCTTCGCCAATCGCTTTCCACGCCCCACGCGTCCCGACGCCCCAACTTTCCCGCTCGCCGGTTAGTCGCTTTTCTTGCTCGCCTTCGGCCGGACGGCTTCTCGCGCCCGCCGCGTACTTCTAGCCCGATTGTCCCAAATGCTATAGCGAGCCACGGAGGCTTTTTCGGCCAATCCGCGCCTTGACGTCCCAAACGCCCCTATTGCTTTCAAGGACTAGGACTTAGCCGATTTTCACAATTTTTTTCGGTCAACCTACTTGCCGGAACTACAAAACTCGATGCATGTTATCGAAATTTTACTACTGGGAGGTGAAATTTTGGCAACACAAACCTTTCACACTTTTGACGAGGCATTCACCATGGCACGGAAGTTAGAAATTCCTGCTATCAAAGAAAATAATATTCAACTTCGTAATAAGAACATTGCCTTCAAATCAAATGATTCTTCTTCATCTTAAAATCCCAAAATAAATATATAAAACCCAAAGGGTCCGCCAATGCCGTAGTCCTCAAGGCTGGTCCCCCTCATCAATCAAACCCAACCAAACCCCTTCTAATCTTCTCCTATCCAAGCTTTCCGCCTTAAAAGAACACTGAAAGTACACTTCCATAAGAAAATCTTATTCTTCGTTTTGGAAAAGCTTGTTAAGGATGGTGCCATTACTCTTCCACCTATAAAACCACATACTAGTTTTGACCTTGAGTGACCCATGCCCTCATGGTATAAGGAATATGAATTTTGTCAATATCATCATTCAAAGGTCACATCGATAATAACTGCATCACCTTCAATAATATCATCCGAGAAATGATATACTGATGAAGATCTAGTCTTGGATAGCCCAAATGCACCTACTAACCAAAACCTACATATCTTCAAAAACATTTCCTAACCATGCCCCTTCTTCCAACCAACCTGGTGATTCTTCAAACAATGATAGCAACATCCATGAGGTCCATGCTATTTTTGATGACATACTAGTAGCTTCCCAATTACCTCATGTTCCTTCTATAGATGAAATCTTATCCCGAGTTCCCCTACCAGCACTAGAACCAGTTTCATCTGCTCCTCTACCCATAGAGGAACCCCCTTCATTCTCACCCATGGAAGAACTTATAATTAGCACACTACCTTTAACCTTTCAAAATTCTGAGTAGTTGTCAATGGCACCTCTCCTACTCATAGAAGATGTAGGTCCACCATCTACACCAACACAAGGAGAATCCACTTCGGCCGGCCCATCTTCCCCTCTACCCATGGAGAATACTATAGAATTACCACCTCCTGTAGATGACCATTCACCATCAAACCTTCAAGATCCCACTAATCTGCTTTCGACTCTCTTACCCACAAATTGAGGCTACCCATTTCCTATATCTCAAACACATTTTATGGCAGTTGCCACTCAATCCACATTGGCCCCACTTACAACAAGTAAATTCTCACACTTGGCCGATCACTTGGACTATGTCGATAGAGCCTTACTTTGGGGCATCTTTACTACTTCTGTTTCAACACAAATGCAAAATTGTCACTCACTGACACTTCCACTATCTATCCAAAAGTGTTTCGAGAAACCAAACCAAACACAACCACAACTATTACAATACCTTCCATGGCACCACTCATGGCCCAACTCACACCTCTGCCCATAGCCCAACATGCATCTACACCCAAACCCATGCCTATATCATCTCCCTTACCTAAACCTATCACTACCTTAGGGGTCATACCAACAACTAGCCTTACTCACCCAACTATGAAATTAGATTTAGCTACATCTTTCAAAACTAACACCAAACTTAACCCGAACCCTAAAAAGAATATCCAATCTCCTAAGTCTCATACCCCAACCTCCCTAACCATGCCCTTATCACCTTCACCCCTTATGTCCATTCTAGGACCTCACCCCTCGACCACCGGCCAAGCAACCCTATCCACCGATGAAACCAAGAACGCAAAGTAAACCATCCCCCATCATAGGCCTCTAATATACCAAGCAACCCAAACAACCTACTCCCTCACAAGTAACCTTCTTACTGACCCATACCTCTAATACCATCAATAACTTTCTACTACCCACAATGCTTCCTTCTCTTTCATTCACGCTCTCTGCCTAACCCACACCACCTACCTCCACGAGTACTTTGGTTACCCCCATGGGTAACCCGCCCTCTTCCAAAGCATTTGATTTTCCATCAACATCTCATGCGCCCGTATCACCTTTACCCAAAAGGATGTAACCTAAAGCCAAAAATCCTTGCCCTCCAATAAGGTAGTTAAACCAACCAAAACTTCTATCACAATTCATCTACCATGCCCCTATAAAGACCAACTCCTAAGACCACACCACACACCAAACTAGTAGCCCAACCTACTCCCCCTCTTATAAAGACTCTTCCTACATAGTCAACCGCACCTATACCCAAACCCACATTCACCTCCCATTGTGATCCATTAGCAGGATCCTACGCCATAAAATCCTTACCAATGTCCTCAAAACTTCTGTCATCACATTACCACCTCTTAGGCCTTGACTCCACTCAAACCCAAACCAAAAGGGTTTGTGAAACCAAAATTTGTGCCAACCATCATGTGTCAGTGACGATGTAGAGAATTGTAAGGCTTTGAAAACCACTCTTGTCCAATTGTGTCCTCCTGAAGAAAAATTTGACGATGATGATCTTCTTAATGAGGACCCCATTTCACCTTCACCAATTTCCACAGATCTTCCCTCATTTGCCTACTTAGTGACCAAAATCTCCACCCCCATAACTCTTAGATCCATCCCCAAGATTTGAAATTAACATGGTTTGCATAAGAGAGTTGGCCAAACCACCACCCAAATGCCAATGCACCCTACTCATCTCACAAGGATCATATCCACCACTAGGGTTTTGTCCCTCTTACCGCTATACCTTCAATGACACACCCTCTTCATCCACCTCCCCTTAGATTAACATGATCAACATTTCCACCCGTGCTCACAAAGATAAGGGAAAAGAGTAAGAAAGTGGTCCATCGCCTAACCCCGTACCCAATATACCATTTGCACCCACACCCAAAGTCATCATTCGAGGTGCTACGTATCCCATTTCTGATGGGGTCACACATCACACAATGATTAAACAACTACACCAATCCCCCTCAAAATGTATTTATATGACCTTGTCCAGACATTGGAGTCACATCATCAATCCCTCATGGAGGTCCTTCAATCTATCAAAGCCTTACCAAATGACCCCACACCCGTAGCCTCCATCATTAACCCTCACCACGCAGCCTCTCTCACTAGGTCTTCACCTTCCTCTACACCTCCACCCACTCACCAAGTGGCCACCTCAGCTTTGCAGATGAAGAGATCACTCCCTTCTAGTCTGATGACCCTGACCCCACTCTTTTCATCTCCATATTTATTGATAATATACACATATGATGTGTTATGATCGATGGTGGTGCTAGCATTAACATCATCTCCTCCCATGTATATGACCAAATGAAAATACCTACCCATTGTATGCATGGTAACCCCATTATGTTGCATTCCTTCAATGACGCCATGACCTCTACACTAGGTACCATTGTTCTCCATGTCTCGCATAGGCCCCCGCACCATCCTGAAACTTTCTATGTCCTAGAAGGGGATTTCCAATACAACTTACTGCTTGGATGACCTTGGATCCATGCTATGGGTTGTGTCCCTTCGATGTTACATCGATGCCTCAAATTTGAACATGAGGGACATAATTACACCATCCCTACCAACCCCTCACCTTTCAAGACCTGTAACATGCTATATCGACCCAATGATGTGCTTATACCAGTCAAGGCATCCACCACCACAACCACTTCACCTTCACCCACGAGTCCATCCACCAAAATTGCCACTACATTGCGTCTAACCTCGTTATCCCTATCTGCAGTTTGTAGCCTCTACTACTAAGACACCCTATTTCCCTTCTTCATAGCAAGTCATCTATACCTACTACCCACATACCAAATACTAACCCCTTAGAAGGTGTTTTCCAACATCTCACTCTAGGGGAATACCACCTATACAATATTGATACCTTCCTCACCCCACAAGAGTATAGGAATCTACATCAACACCTCGATTATGACATTCACATTAGTGACATTTTCCTTATGGCCCTCCGCACCTTCGTAGCAACCTAACGTATGGGGAATTTGATATGGCCACCTATAAACCTGAACCTCCATCCTAAACCCAGCCATTTTCATCTGACCTACACTCCCTCACTAATTTCCATTCGCTCACACTTTCCTCCACTCTGGTGTGCGTGGAAAGGATTTGGCTTCATTTTTATGAACAAGGCTGCCACTTTGTCATCTCCTATACCTCTCGTAAACAAAATGGCCATATTGGCATTGTTTTGTATATTCCATCCTCTAATAAGGTTCACATCAACCTTATCCAGGATGAGAAATATTCCCCCTCTCATTCACCCACATTACCATCCTCACCCATGGAGTCCATAGATCCTGAATCTATACCTTCTAACTTTTTTTTCATAAACACCATTTCCTTAGGACCATTGAACTATCAACGTGATGGAGAGGATCCCTCTTCTCTCCCAATCCTGTATCTTGACATGATCGATGATGATACGCCTTAAATTAACGTCATTTAATGTCAGGACGATGAATCCATCCTCACCTACCTTGAGTGGAGAGGACTCTTATATTCACCGATTCGTTACCCTTTGAGATGCAAACCATGTTGAACGAATCAACCATCGAAATCAACATTAATACCCAAGACAACCCACACATTCTAAAGATCGGCCCAATCCTTAGACGTTACTAAACAAGAAGCCTTCACCTCTTTCCTTCGAGACCATAGCAACACATTTTCTTGGTCCTATGCCAATATGCCCAGTATCGACCCAAAAATCATGGTTCACAATATTGTAACCATTCGATGCCAAACCCATCAAACAAAAGATGTGGAAAATACATCCTCGCATTACTCTTAGGTCAAAGAAGAGCTTCAACGCCTTCTCTTGGTTTCCTTCATTATACCCATTGATTATCCCCAATGGATTTCTAACATTTTTCTGTCACAAAAGCGGCAGGGGACTCCACATTTGCATGGATATCGTGACCTCAACCTCACCGTCCCAAAGATGATTTCCCACTACTGAGGCATTGACCAACTAGTTGATCTCACCACGGCCATGAAATGTTATTTCTCATGGAAAGTTTCTCGAGGCTATAATCAAATATTACTATCTCCAGGAATAACCTAAGACTACCTTCATCACACCTTGGGGACTTTCTACTATCGAGTCATACCCTTTGGCCAAAAATGTCGGTGCTACATATCAACGAGCCATGACTTACATCTTCCATGAGATCATGCATCACATATGGAGGATTACATAGATGATCTTCTTTCCAAATCCAAGCATCAAAACAAACACCGCCCATTCTTAAAGTCATCTTTGACCGTCTCATCAAATATTGTGTTTGTCTTCAACCAAAAAGTGCATCTTTACGGTACTTTCTAGGGAAACTCCTAGGATTCATTGTTTCTTTGTGTGGCATAGAAGTCAATCCTACTAAATTCAAGGCTATCCTTGAATGCCAACACCCACTAATATCCATCAACTTTGCAGCCTATAGGAAAATTGCAATCAATTCATCGCTTTATTGCCCAACTTTCCAATCGCTATCAACCATTCCATCATCTTCTCAAGAAAGACATTTAATTCAAATGTGATGATGAATACCATAAAGCCTTCAAGCCTTAAAAATACCTCCTTCAACCACCGAGTGCTCATCCCACCTAAGGATGACCAACCCTTCTACCTATATATTTCCTAAGAGCGACCATTCTCACTCATCGCGACGACCAACACCGAGAGAAAGTGGTTTATTACATAAGTTGTACCCTTCTTGACTACGAAACTACATATACCCATGCCCAAAAACTATGTGTAGCCTTAGTTTTCATCACCACCAAACTCTACCATTACCTACTCAACCACAAAACCTTCGTCATTACTAATAATGACCCATTACACTACATGTATGCTAAACCTTGTCAAAATCAATGTGATGCACGCGGCTTATGCTTCTGGCCAACCTCAACCTCAAATTCATCCATCAAAATTCCATCAAGGGCCAAAATATCACCGACCAATTAGCCGATGCACCTATTTTGGGATCAACCCTTTAACTTCGCAATTTCCGGATGAGTCATTGTTACCCTTTCCCTAGAAAAACCCGCTTATCAAATGACACTCTTCTTCAATGGCTCCAAGTGCTAGTGTGGGGGTGGGTGTGGTGTTATCCTCATTACGCTTAATGGTGACCCCAAGCCTTTGTCTTTCAAACTCGATTTTCATTGTACTCAACAATATTGATGAATACGAAGCACTCGTATTGGGTCTTCAAATAGCTTATGCCTTAAACGTTAAGTCAATCAACATCTTTGGTGATTCTCATTTGGTCATAAATGAATTCAATGGTATATACCGGTGTTGTAATGAGATACTTCAAAAGTATAAGAATCATGTGGACATCGTTGACCACCTTTGACCATTACACACTTCAAACCAACCCACATGATTAGGGGATATTTTTCAGTGTCAAAAGTTTCCTAAAATTCCCTAGACCATTCCAAAGTGTAGTACATCCTTTAGAGATATTTCGATGATTTGTAAGAACATGAAAATTAGACACTTTAAGCTCAAGTTATGTTCGGTCAAATTTCAATCAACATGGAAGTCAACTTTGGTCAACATGTCAACATGTTGACCAATGGCAAGGTGACACGTGGCGATTGGCGGCAAGGAAAAATTGATGGTCACATAATTTTTAAAAATCAATTACATGGTAGATATCTCGTTGCAAGATTTATGACTCATTTTGAATGGACCTAATCGAGTTCGTATGTGAAAGATATGCATAGTCAAAGTTGTGGTCAAATGATGACATGGCACCTTGTGACGTGGACAAATGGCATATTATGGGCATGACACTTGGTAGGTTTTTATTGGTTTTGGATTTAAAATAATAACAATAATATTTTATTTAATCAATCCACGGGAATAAGCCTAATCCCATGGGATGAGAATTTTGTGGACAAAAAGCTATTTAAAGGCTTATCCTATCCTTTTCCCACCAAATGTGGGGTCAATGGCTAAATTGAGAACCTAAACCTATGGAAGGGGGATTTGAACCCAAAACCTCATCTAAAAAGATAAGTGGCCTTACCAACCCGCCACTCTCTTGTAAGTGGTATAAATAAAGCACACTTGTATTTGTAATGAAGAAGTGTCAGTGCATGTCAATCAATAAGCAAACAGCGATTTTGGAAAAGTGCAATTTTGGGGCACTTCTACTCACTTTCGGGTCTCGAGTTATGTATGAAATTTTCTTAGAATTTTTAGAAAATCACAATGGTATGATCATTTATCTTATTTGGATCCTTTGTGATAGATTTATTTTCTATTAAAGTCACACAAAGGTGTAGAACTAAAGGGAGACACGTTGTAAAGTGGATCGGGAAGGTAAAGGATAGAGGTGAGCTCCATTAACGTCCTTGAAGGTCGAGAAACACGGTTTTATAGGTTTTTGATTCATTATTGGTTAATTTAAATGTTATTGTACTTACATTTTTAACATTATTAATGGATCGGTTCACCACGAACCCGGGGACGTAGGAATTCCAAACCCCGTAAACAATCGATGTTGTGTTCTAATTTTTATTTTCAGTTTCTAATATTTACAAGTAATTTAAATTCAGAATATGAATATGGATGCAACTATAATCAATAATTGATAAAATTGGAAAAATCAATTAAATCAAGAAATAGTTATTTTTGGGGCTTTCGAACGAACAATGCAATATTGAGAAAATTTCAAACTTAATTTCAGTTTTAATTCAATCCTAAATCAGATTCTAATCAATTTTTGGAAATCTAAAATCCTTCTAATTGTATTAAAATTTAAGATCCTTGAAAGTGTTTAAAATTGGAAAAAATAAAACACCTGTTTTCGGATCAAGTTTGGTATCGAGAGATGGTTATTACACTTGCAAACTTGTTAATCTCCAAGAAAGTTTGGTATCAGAGCAGTTAGATTGCTAGATTATCTTATAATTGTGTTTGAAAATTTGGCATCACTTTCAAAAGATGTTATTTCAGTTTTCGAGTGTGTACACATTTTGGGGCTTGTTAATCTTCTTTTGCGGTGTGCGATTTCGGAGAAGTACGGGTTGTGTTTGCAAGAATAAGGAATAATGGGTAAGTCATCCAAACAGAGCAACTGGATGAGCTTAAATCTATGAACCGCCAACTCCATGAAGAAAACTCTTTCACGAGAGCTAATTTTTATTCCTTGGAAGAGGAAATAGTGTGGTTAAAATCGAGCCACAATCCTCTATAACCAAGAAAGAGGAATATGTCAACGAGATGCTTACACAAAGAAAGAAGTTGATGGCTTTGTTAAAGAGTTACATGAAGAAATACGGACCAAGGATGCCCTCTTGCAAAGCTTCAACAAGGTGAACACAAGAAATAAATTCCTTTCAAATCAGATGCAAGTACTTATGACATAATGCACTATAAGTTGTTCACATTTTAATTCTTCCGCTCATTCAGTTTTAGATATTCCTTTGGGTCAGTTTAAAAAACACACTAAGGGAATTGGGTCTACGCTAATGGTTAAGATGTGATATAACAGAAAAGGCCTTGGTAAAAATGGACAAGGTGATGCTAACCCAATACAAGTAGAGGATGAACCTTGGTTTGCAAGTTTGGGTTATTCTAGTGGGCAAATGGAAATTGGAGAAAGTTCAAAGTAGCTGACGGAAGACAAGCTTCCAACAGCCAAGGATCTATGCCACTAGAATTACAGGATTCGCCATCAAGAGGAATAATGAAAGGTGTAAGAAAACAGGTAAACGAGGTAATGAAATTCCACCTCCTCCCACTTACACTAAAAATAGCACTAAGGGGAAATTAAATCCTAAGACTTCTAAAACACTCTTTCAGTTTGAACAATATAGCTTTGGTAGACAAAAGTATGGTTTTCCTTGCATGTTTTGTGAAGGTACTAATCATTTTATAACATATTGTTGGAAGAGGAAAAATATGATAAAGAATTTAATGCCTTTTGTGAATGATAAGGCAGGTGTTAAAGACCAATCTCACTCTGGTAAGGTGAGAAATGGAAAAAAGGTTACCTCTCCTAAATAGAGGAATCATTTTCCTAGACAGAGTTCAGGAATGGAAAAATGGGTAAGACTCCTAAAAATAAGGAAGTTAAATTTTGTTCCCATTGTAAAAGGAATGGTCATGATGTTAAGATGTGTTGGTATGTTCCTTCAGTGCAACATTGGAAAGTTGTTAAAAAGGAAAATAATGTCAAACCAAAATTTGTTGATCTAACTCATGTAAATGCTCATTCTAGTACTGGGGAAGTAAAACCACCTAAATGGAGAAATCCAAGTAATTAGATGGGAAAAAATTCCCCAACTTTATGTTTGCATTACAATGGCTGGTGATAGTATGCAAACATTTTCAAAGCTATATTTTAGGGATTTTGATCCTATGTTAATATTCAACTTTGAAATAATTTGGAAGCAAATCTGTAAAGAAGATTTGAGTGATAGGTTCATCATACTCATATTCATCTTCTCACATTTTGGTTTGTTATTCCATTTCTAACAACAGTGTGCATGGATATGGGCATTGTCAAAATGACTATTTTGAAACTTGCAGTTTTATAATGTTGTCATTTGTGAAAATATTATGGATGCTTATAAGACCCATTCGGGCACATGTTTGATATTGTAATAAATAGAAAAACTTGTTGTATCCACATGTTTTATTTGCACTAATTTATAAGACCCTTATTTTGGGAAAAATTGATTTTTGTAACTATCAGATGTGGTTGCAATTAAGGTGTAAATTTACACTAATAAACTAGCTTGCAAAGGTACTAGGTGATCATTTTGCAAATTATGGCAGTTCACCAATTTGGGTAAGCATACAGGTTATAATATATCCCTTTACAGTTCAGTGTATGGATATAATATTTGCATATTCACGTTGATTTAGATTTTGACTATATCCATTTTTCACGTTGATGGTTTAATGATTCTGGATAGTGAATATTTGCAGAACCGTAATCAACATAATCACAAAGTGTCAGTTGAACACTAGCTTCCATTATAGATGTGTGTTATTATCTAACTTAATATTTTTGATGGCGATACAATGTTTCTAGCAGATTCACATGGATTCGATTTTATTCTATTTTATTCGGATAGTGAATACTTTCGGTTATTACTGAGTTTCGAGATATGGACAGTGGGCACTAGCCTAATTGTGGGCATGTTAGATGTCTAGTATATTGATCTATGTTATGAAATTGTAATTTAAGTAATCATCCATATCACAAAGTGATAGTTGAACACTATCTTTCCATAATATAATGGGTGTTATTATCTAGTCAATTATTTGTGATGGCATTACAGTGGGGTATGACAGTTCACAATTGTGTGCAGAGTTGATAGGGTTGCAGCGTTTTCAGTTGAACACTAGCTTAATTAGGTGTTATTATCTGATCGGTTATGTAATTATCTAATCAAATATTTGAATTTTATTAACCTATAATGTTATTTCAGGTTCTTGTATGTGTTTTTGCAATGCAGGAAGAGATAGCATGTTTTGTGGGTTGATACATAGCTTTTTGTGGACAAAAAGCCTTCTCAGTAGGGAGGAGTGATCAGGGGATATTTTTCAGTGTCAAAAGTTCCCTAAACTTTCCTAGACCATTCTAGTGTAGTATATCCTTTAGAGATCTTTCCAACGACTATAAGAACATGAAAAACAGACACTCTGAGCTCAAGTTATGTCTCGGTCAAAGTTTAGTCAACATGGAAGTCAACTTTGGTCAACAGGTCAACAAGTGGACCAATGGCAAGGTGACACGTGAAAATTAGTGACAAGGCAAAATTGATGGTCACATAATTTTTTAAAAATTAGTTCCATGGTATAGAGCTTGTTATAAGCTTTCTGACACATTTTGAATGGACCAAATCGAGTTCGTATGCAAAAGATATGCATAGTCAAAGTTGTGGTCAAATGATGATGTGGCACACTCTGACGTGGACAAATGGCATATTATGGGTGTGACACTTGGTAGGTTTTTAGTGGATTTGGATTTAAAATAATAATAATAATATTTTATTTAATCCATTCCACGGGAATAAGCCTAATCCCATGGGATAAGGAGGATTTTGTGGACAAAAAGCTATTTAAAGGCTTATCCTATCCTTTTCCCACCAAATGTGGGGTCAATGGCTAAATTGGGTGCCTAAACCTATGGAAGGGGGATTTGAACCCAGAACCTCATCTAAAAGATAAGCAGCCTTACCAACCTGCCACTCTCTTGTAAGTGGTATAAATAAAGCGCACTTGTATTTGTAATGAAGAAGTGCCAGGTTTGTGTCAAGCCAATAAGCAGCAGTTTTGGAAAAGTGTAGTTTTGGGGCACTTCTGCTCACTTCCAGATCTCGAGTTATATATGAAAGTTTCTCATAATTTTGATAAAATCGTGATGTTATGATATTTTATCTGATTTAGAGCCTTTTTGACAGAGTTATTTTCTGTTAAAGTCACACAAAGGTGTAGAACCAAAGGGAGACACTGTTGTAAGTGGATCAGGAAGGTGAAGGACAAGAGGTGAGCTCCATTAATGTCCTTCGAAGGTCTGAAACATATTTTTACATATTTTTGATTCATTATTGGTTAATGTAAATGTTATTGTATTTACATTTTTTAACATTATTAATGGATTTGTTCACCACGAACCTAGGGGACGTAGGAATTCCAAACCCCATAAACAATCTGGTGTTTTGTTCTAATTTTTATTTTCAATTTCTGATATTTGAAATTAATTTAAATTCAGAATATGAATATGGATGCAACTATAAATTGTAACTGATAAAATTGGAAAAATCAATTAAATCAAGAAACAGTGATTTTTGGGGCTTTTGAACAAATAGTGAAATTTTGAGAAAATTGCAAACTTAATTTCAGTTTCAATTCAGTCTTAAATCAGATTCTAATCAAATTTTGGAAATCTAAAATCCTTTTAATTTGATTAAAATTTAATATCCTTGAAAGCATTTAAAAGTGGAAAAAATAAAACACTCGTTTTCGGATCACCACATTCTACCAATAAATTTGTAGATATCATGGCTGCTTGGCTTCACGATATGTGCTTCGCCCATGACTCTAAAATCTTTGTCACCATACAAAGACTAAAATCACCCTCTTATTTTCCTCATGAAGTCTAATCTATCGGAACTGTTGCTCCTGACCCAAGTGACCTTTGGTATAAGCAATATACAGACTATCTTTCCCTTTCCATTTTACCCGCCGATCTCACTTGTAATGGACAACATGCCTTTCTTAAAAGTATCTCCCATTATGTCATCATGGGTGGTCTTCTTTACAAATTCAGTTTTGAAATCATTCTCTTGCAATGCCTTACAAGCTCTAATATTCCTTACACCATTAAGGAAGTCCACGATGGAATTTCAGGAGGCCACTTTAGTGGTATCGCTATTGCAAAACGAATTCTTTACCTAGGCTATTACCGTGACTGTTGTGATTATGTCAAATGCTGCATAAAATGCCAGCAACATGCTAATCTCCATCACACCCCTAGTCATGCCTTACAAGTCGCATGAGACCTTTGGCCTTTCTCTTAATGGGGTTTGGATCTTGTCGATGAGATCAACCCCCATTCTTCACAACGCATACAAATAATGGGTAGAATATATTACCCTCATTTCCACCAAAGTAGAGAAAATATTTGAATTCATCAACCTTCACATCATCTGTCGCTTTGGTGTCCCTCACCTCATTATCATGGATAATGAAAAACAATTCAAAAACAAAACCCTACACAAACTATGCAATGCTTTTGGTATCAACTCAATTTCTCATCACCTTATTACCCACAAATGAGCGGTCAAGCCGAATCAACCAATAAAACCTTAAACAAAATTCTTATGAAGGTAGTCAATGATACTAGGAAGGATTGGTATACGTACATTCCTTTCGCCTTGTGGGCTTATCATACTAGTATTTGCACTTATTTGCTACCACCCCCTTTCTCTGGTCTATGGTACTGAGGTTGTATTGCCTCTCGAAATCTACATTCCATCCCTCCACATCTCACTACAAGACATGCTCAGCTATGATGACTTTTTCCAAGATCATTTAGAGTAACTTTTATTATTAGATGAACGTCATCTCAACACTCTTAACCATCTCCAAATCTACCAAAAATGTATCAAACATGCCTATGAAAAACGTGTTCATGAACGAACCTTTCAATTCGGTGACCTCATCTGAAGGAAAATCAACATGTAAGCAAAGAGGAGAAACTTAAAAGGGGAAAATTTTCTCCTAATTGGCTTGGACCCTATATCGTGACCCATGCCTATAGATCAGGTGCTTATCATTTTTCTTCACTCGAAGGTAAACCCAAACCTGAGCCCCTTAATGCCTTGCATCTTTGACCATTTTATTGTTGATATCAAGTCATATATCACTTTTTGTCAATTGATCGCTCTTCCTTGAGCCGTTGTTCACCTTCCATAATTACCCCTTTTGAGGATCCACAACTAAACAAGATTCATGTGATTACCCATCACCTTTTAGCCTTTTCTTCAATATGAGTACTGCAACTCTTCTCATAGCATGATTCTCATGGATAATTTTCATCTTCTTCAAGATGGAATCCCATAGTCATTCATCACTCGAAACCACCTCTTTCACAGTTAATATTTGTGCACTATGATCTTGTCTTATAAAATAAGAACCTAATCGTCCTCTATATTCTTTTCCATGACTTAAACATCTAAAAACAAAAAGGGATACAACTCTTTGAGTCAAACTTCCAGCAAAAGATGACTCCCTCAAAACGAACATCTCTTCTCTATATTCTACCACTATCAATAGGCGCCCACCAATCCTCCAAGCCTACATTACATATACATATCCTTCATTGCATTTAGGGACTTGTTATTTTACCCATACCTCGGCCTTACCCATGTCGTAACCTAGCTACCTAGACCTGGAACATTGTTAAGTGACCTTTGAACCCTTGTGCTCGCTACACCTTGCGACAACTGTCACCCGTGTTATTTGACCTAATGACCTTACCTTGCCTATTTCTGTGATGTTTATCCCGACCCAACCTTTGGTGTCTTTGGAATATACCTAAACATTCTTGCGTCGACCCACGTTGTGTTTCCACACCATAACCTATGCCTTGGATACCAAAATCAATTCAACCTTTTTGGATAAACCTATCGACCTTAGACGATGTAGAATTTTCATGCTCTTCAACATAGTATCATGCCACATTTTATCCATGTATGTGCGTTTGACTATTGCTACCTTTGACCTGGCCCATTACCTAGATTACCCGATTGGACCTTTACCCAATTACCCCCAGTGTCCACCTTCCTCTTCATCACATCCACCTTTTATCAAACCACTCACCGATTTTGTCTTCTACCTCATTTGTTCCTAGTTTGAGGGGGATCACCTTCACCCACACATGGGGCAACCACATCTTATTTTTGTTAGTGTCACTTACCAATACAAGCTACACAACAAAAAGGGGCAAAATGTAGACACCAAAATTGGGTCACACTCCCCTTGGTCCCTTGTCAAATAACCAACTCAAGCATACTCATCTAACCATGGCCCCTTCCACCCCACATTAATATTAATTTAATTAACTTAATTAAATTAATACCCATCCTCACAATATTCATTTTTAATTATTTTAATTAAGCTAATTTCCACCTCACCCTAGACCTATTCTTGGCATGTTTCCATAACCAACAATAACTAAGTCTCACTTTCCTTAATGAGCTAAGATTTGGTCTAACCCTAAAATCAATCCCTAAAATCTCTCTAACCATATTCCCACTCATTAGAAGGGAAGTTTCCATTCTAATCCACGAGAATAAACTAACTGGGCCCAAGAAATTAGAAAGATCTACCCATTTTAGTAAACCTAGGGAATCTCGCCTTAACCGATTTGGTCACCCCTAAACTAACACCCGGTCAACCGGAACCATCGTCGGTTACCATTTATTCACCCAAACAGCCTTTTTTTGGGTTGGCACATTCTGAGAGCAAGAAAGGATATCAGAGCTGCATGCAAGCAAAACAAGCATCCTTTTACGCATCCAGACATCCAGAACCATCACCAGGATCAATCATAGAGCCATTGCATTCACGGGAGCACTCCAGAAATCACTGCTATAATACCATACATGTATTCTCGATTAACCACCTCCACCACTCAACCATCATATCCTTAACATAGTAAGTATGGCCCTAACCAGTAGGGTTTATTTCAGTTAGTAATCTTTATTACTCCTGTTATTAATCTATTCTTTGCATGTTTATTGCTTCATCACCCACTTGCTGTGAACTCAAATATCCCTTCACCCATATCACCAAATCACCTATTCTCACCTGATGTGTACTTGAGCATATAAAAGACCTCTCTGAGACCTTCCCATTCACTTTCCCAAGCCCGTATTTGACCTCATATCACCCTTGTCATTTAATCTTTTTGATTTTCTTTTACCTCGACCATACTGACACCGGTTATCCACAACCACCGTCAATTCTACCTAAACCGGTATTGGTCACACTTAGCTGACTTCGGTCTCTGTGTTTTACACCTTAACCAAGAACAGACCCAAAAATAACCCTATCAATTGACCTAAATGACCCGTAACCAAACCCTAATCGGTCCCAAGTACCTTGATAGATACCTCACTTCTCGATCCAACTATAGCCTAGCCTGTTGTGATTGGATTCGCTTATTGTACTTGAATGAAATACCTAAATCATATCAACTACAATAGGAATTTGATTATTTCTCACATTAACTTGTTGTAAACAGTGGATTGACAACCATTTAGGAGGTATCACACTTCCTGGAACTAGCATACGTTAGGAAGTCCATTGTCATATATCATTTAACTATCTTTTTGTGGTCTTGTTTTCTATTACAGGTAGTTCCTCCTAGCCAAAAGGAAGCTCTCACATTTATTTGTGGATCAAGAAGTCGAACGTGTGCAATAACGATTAACCAACGAGAATTTAACAAGTATTCTTCCTTGTCCCTTTACCCTTATCTGTTTTGTTATTTCGAAAAGGTAAAGAAAACGGTGAAACACTAAGGTGCATGAATAGATTGGTTTATAAAGGGAAAATTGGTAGAGTGGGTACAATAAGTAATAAGGGTTGAGGACAAGGTTTGTTGGGTATAGCAGGTGTTTGGTTTGGGAAGGTTTTGACAATAGTTTTTATTGGGTGTTGGCGAGGGACCACTTATGGATGCAGGATAGGGTACCTCCCTTATTACTAGATGTTTGGGGGATGTGACCGATGAGGAGTGGAGGCACGTGACCGAGGTAGGTTTGATTTGGGATTAAATGTTATAGGCGTATAGCTCGTGATCTGATTTTTATGTTTGCTCTCATCGATAAATGGGATTTCATGACCAACACATTCCATTTGCTAACAGGTGAGATTCTTTGTCACTTTGGAGGACGTTACGACGGGATTCTACGGCTACCAATAGTTGGGGTGCAGTGTATTCTATTTCTTAAAAGGCATCGAGAGGAGTTTATCGACAATATTCAGATAGGGGATGGTAGAGATGAGGTTTCATAGCGCCAGCCTAAGCTATGGAGAGATTTATACGGCTCATCCACGAGGAGATGGAGCTAGTTGTCTTCATTATGGAGAGCGGTGTGTGTTGTTTTTCACCACCGAGATGTTGAGGGTGGGAGATTCCCATGAGCACTAATGGGAGTCCTTCATGATATGATGGAGGAGAGGACCTACTTTTCCCGAGGACCTACCTACTTGGTACAACTATACAGGGAGTTATGGGCCTACTGAGAGACTACGGAGGTTCAACTTATGCTACACTTTTCTTCTTCATTGTTGGGCATATGAGCACATTGTGTGTTTTCATCGATTGGGTTGCCCCAACTAGATGCATTTGAGCTAGGTATGGTCCGGGTTGGTTACAGGTGATGGGTTCTAGTTTGTGGGGTGCACTAGGGGGCTAGGGCTACGCATGATGTAGCCCACTACAGGTAGATACTAGAGGGGTTATCTAGGGTAGACATCATTTGGAGGTCGTATGTGGGCTTCCCATCATACAGGAAAATGGCTGTAGAGTTAGACAAGCTATAATTTCTCCGATGGATAGAGTGGCACCCTACGGGAGAGCATGAGATGATACCCATTAAATGTGGTCAAATGTCGGTTTAGGTTGCGCATGGGATGTACCTCCACCATTCCCACAGTACATGGGGGATGACGTGGAGAGGCCTATGTCTCTACTACAACCAGGAAGTACCTATAGGGTAGTAGAAGTAGGTGTTTGGTCGCAGATTAATGATGTCGGAGTTACAAATGGGTACGAGACAGTAGTGGGCAAGATGGTTGCAAGTCGTACTACCAAGGTCGGGGTAGTCAGACTTGGCCACCATCACAGTGCAGAGAGATGCCCTCCAGGGGTAGGTGGCGACCCTAGTTACATAGTTGGGGATAGTATAGGGATAGCTGACAGGGTCAGAGGCATAGGTTGCCACATTGTAGGCACATGTAACAAGGCTGCGAGGCCGGTTAGCCTTGCACGAGGCAAAAATTGAGGCCCTACAAGCCTAGGTATAGGCAAAGCAAGTACCCCCATAAGCTCAAGGAAAGGGGGCTATTTTATAGGTAGGGGTGGGACAGGGTCCCTCGTTACAAGGACAAGATCCCTCATTACAGGGATAGGGTCCTGAGAGACAGGTATAGGGGTCGAGACCGATGGCTCCACCATAGATAGTACCTATGGCCCAGTTCAAAGATGCCTTATAAGAGGAATGATATTATCAGGATCATCTGATGGCTGCATGGATTGATGTCCCACCCTACATAGAGTACATAGCAATGCCAACAGGCCACGAGTGAGAGAGCAGGTCTAGCACGCACGGTGTGGAGAATACGGAGAGGTCGACAAGCTATGAGACAGGTCACAAGGCCACAAGTGTACGAAGACCATCTCAGTGCAGTACCATTCGAATACCGAGGCCTATAGTGGGTGGTGAGATGCTTGCAGAGTGTCGCATAGGACCGAGAGGAGGGGACATGCGAGGCGGCCCGAATGATATCGAGGTGGGGTGAAGATTAGTCACTTTGGAGATGTGCATTATATTGATTTTTGTGTGTGTGTGTGTGTGTGTGTGTGTGTGTGTGTGTGTGTGTGTGTGTGTGTGTGTGTGTGTCTATATATATATATATACCGGTCTGCATGCCAGAAGATAGTGAGGATGTACATGAGAGTTTTGAGAGATTTTGATTTTGATATCACTGTGTGCCAAATATATTGTACATGATTCTTCCACATGAATATGGATACATAGATTTTTTATTATTTATTTATAGAGATGATGATATTGATGAGATGAGATGTTATATGTGTATTTTGGATCTTTATTGTTATTGTTGATGTAATAGAAACTAGGTAAGTTAGGCATGGTGGAGTCGGGTCATAGGCATGATTGATTCGATTTGGTTAGGCATGATCGAGTTAGGTCGGTTAGGCATGGTTGAGTCGTGGTTTTATGGTTGATTGAATTTATAATTCATTAATTTGTGTAATTAATGATGGTATGGATCATGTTAAGATGATTTGTAGGAAAATGTATGATTATGGTAAAGAAATGGTAAACGTGATGAAATGAATGTATGTGTTATGATGGTAAAAATCTTTATCAATTGTTGCTTGTTTGGTTTAATTTCTAGTTATTGATATAAAATGAAAACTAACTAAGGTAGAATGTAAATATGAAAGTGAAAAGGGAAATGGTTAGGGTAAAGAGTGGCCGAGCTAACCTCCAAGGCCCCATCCCCTCGAAGTCTTTGCCTATATAGTCCGGAGAAAAGGGACCTCGAGCCAATGTAGTTCTCCCAAGAGCTAGTTAAGAATATGATGAAGTAGAGGAATGGATCGGTAGATGTTAGGCATGGGTGAATGGAGGTCATAGGCATGGTTGAGTTTAGGTCATAGGTATGATTGAGTTGTTTAAAATATAGGTGTTAATGAGCTGGTCTTGTATAGGATAATCAATAATTAATGAGGAAAGCGAATGGTAAGAGGTGGGAAAAGAACCACCTAATTGATAAGAACCCTAATGAGTCTACCATACCCCAGATGGGCTTATGAACATAAGACCCTAAAGGCCTTGCATAATGGACTATTCTAAGGGTGAAGAAAGTCACATTATCACGAAATGTCGTGGTTGTGGCAAGTCCCTTGAGTGAAGAGGGAATTAGGATAAAAAGGAAATGAGATGAGAGTAAGCGTTTTAGCTTAACTTGATGTACAACAACATGTTTTGCTTAGCAAGAAACCTAGGATAAAAAATAGCCGAGTCCATGACAAAAATTTCATAATTTTTTCATATTTTTTTAATAGACTAATCGATGCGGGAAGTCTATATGGGATGAGTATATCTCCTTGAGGTCTTTGTGAAGTTGATTGATGCGAGGAAGCTTTCAGATATTTTTTTAGTTGTTTGAAATGACTTTATATAGTTGTCCTTAAGGGAGCAGTCTATTTATAGCGGTGGAAATAGAGTGAATAGATGTCCCTTTTAAGGGAGTCATCTTTTGCTAGAAGTTTGACTCAAGGAGTTGCATCCCTTTTTGTTTTGGATGTTTAAGTTATGGACAAGACTATAGAGGAAGGGTAGTCTCTTTTTGGATGACAAAACCATTGTACATATGAGTTAACTATGAAAGGGGTGGTTTCGAGTAATGAACGACCATGGGATTCCATCCTGGAGAAGGTGAACAGTGTCCATGAGAATCATGCTATGAGTAGAGCCGTGGTACTCATATTGAAGATAAGGCCGAGAGGTGACGGTTAATCACATGATTCTTGTTTAGCGTGGATCCTCAAAATGGGGAATATTGAAGGTGGATGACACTTAAGGGATGAGCGATCAAGCTGACGAAATTGATGTAGAACTTGATGTCAACAATAAAATGGTAGAAGATGCAAGGCATTGAGGGCTCAAGTTCGGGTTTACCCTCAAGTGAAGATAAATGATAAGCACCGATCCATAGGAATGGATAATGATATAGGTTCTAAGCCAATTAGGAGCAAATTTTACCCACTTACTTTTCTCTTTTTTTGTTACATGTTGATTTTCTTTCAGGATGAGGTCACTAACCTAAAAGGTTCGTTGCTCATGAATATGTTTTTCATAGACACATTTGATACATTTTTGGTAGATTTGGAGATGGTCAAGATCTTTGAAACTAAATTCATCTAATAAATCAAGTTACACCAAATGATCTTGGCAAAAGTCATCGTCGTTGAGAATGTCTTGTAGTGAGATGTGGAGAGATGAAACACGAACTTCGAGGGGTAAAATAGCCTCGGTACCGTAGACTAGAGAAAAGGGTGTGGCAGCAATCAAAATGTGAATACTAGTGCAATAATACCACAAGGTGAAAGGAATGTGCGTATTCCAATCCTTCCCTGTATTGTTGACTACTTTCATAAGAATTTTGTTCAAGGTTTTATTGGTTAATTTGGCTTGGCCATTGGTTTATGTTTAATAAGGTGATGAGAAACTAAGTTGGATGCTAAAATCATCACATAGTTTGCGTAGGGTTTTGTTTTTGAATTACTTTCCATTATCAGTGATGATACGGTGAGGAACACCAAAGTGGAAAATGATGTGATGGTTAATGAACTCACATATTTTCTTAGATTTTGTAGAAATGAGGGGAATTTCCTCTACCCATTTAGTGTAATATTTAGTAGTGGTTATGATCCATTGGTGGCGTTGTGAATAATGGGGATTTATCTCACTGACAAGATCCAAACCCCATTGAGAGAAAGGCCAAAGGTCTCGTGCAACCTGTAAGGCATGACTAGGTGTGTGATGGAGGTTAGCATGTTGCTGACATTTCACACAACGTTTGACATAGTCACAATCATTCACGGTTTAGGGTTGGCCAATAATAGCCAAGGTGAAGAATGTGTTTAGCAATAGCTAAACCACTAAAGTGACCTCCACAAATTCCATTGTGGAATTCCTTAATGGTGTAGGGAATTTCAGAACTTGTAAGGCATCGTAAGAGAATGCCATCGAAGCCAAACTTATAAATAATACCACCCATGATGACATAACGGGAGACACTTTTAAGAAAGGCACATTATCCATTATGAGTGAGATTGGAAGGTAGAATGGAAAGGAAAATATAGTTTGCATATTGATTATACCAAAGGTCACGTGGGTCAGGGGAAACGGTTCTAACGGAGTAGACCTCACGAGGTAAATAAGAGGGTGATTATAGCCTTTGTATTGTGACAAAGATTTTAGAGTCACTTACGAAGAAGGTATACGAGAAGCAAGCGAGGCCATGGTATCCGTAAATTTATTGGTAGAATTTGGGGTAGTTTGAAGTGTGTAGCGGTCAAAGGTGGTCAAAAATATGTCTACGTGATACTTATACTTTTGAAGTATCTCATTATGACAACTTGGTATATATCATTGACTTGGTTTATGACCGGATGAGAATCACCAAAGATATTAATGGACTTAACGTCCAAGGCATAAGTAACTTTGGAGGCCCAATATGAGTGCTTCATATTTAGCAATATTTTTTTTACAATCAAAATCGAGTTTGAAATAAAAAGGAATAGGTTCACCATCAAGAGGAATGAAGATAACACCAGCCCCTCCCCCATGCCTTTGACACTTGGAGCCACCGAAGAAGAGTGTCATTTGGTAAGCGGGTTTGTCTAGGAAGAGGGTAGCTATAGAATCGTATGGGAAATCGAAGTTAGATAGTTGATTCCTTAAAATAGGTGCATCATCAATTGGTCAGCAATATCCTGGACTTTGATGGAATTTTGGTGAATGAATTTGAAGTCGAGGTTGGCGAGAAGCATAAGCCAATGTGCGACACATTGATATTGATAGGGTTTGGAAAACATATAGTGTAGTGGTTCAAAGTATTACTAATGACGAAGGTTTTTGGTTGCGTAGGTAATGGCGGAGTTTGGTGACAATGAAAACTAAGGCTAAGAAGAGTTTTTCGGCGTGGGTATGTCTAGTTTTGTAGTCTAGAAAGTACGACTTATATAATAAACCACTTGCTCTCTATGTTTCTCGTCACGATGAGCAAGCATGACAACTAAAGAATGGTAAGTGGCGGAAATATATAGGTAAAGGGTTGGTCATCCTTAGGAGGATGAGCACTAGTGGTTGAAGGAGTTATTGTTTTAAAACTTTGAAGGCTTTATGACATTCATCATCCCATTTGAATGAAACATCTTTCTTAAGAAGATGATGAAATGGTTGACAATGATCAGAAATCTATGAGATAAAATGATGAATGGATTGCAACTTACCTTGTAGGCTTTGAAGTTGATAGATATTAGTGAGTAGAGACATTTCCAAAATAGCTTTGAATTTATCGGGATCGAATTTTATTCCATGCAAAGAAATGATGAAACCTAGGAGTTTTCTGAAAATTACTGCAAAGACGCACTTCTTTGGTTAAAGACACACACAATACTTGATGAGATGGTCAAAGATGACCTTAAGGATGGGCAGATGCTTTCTTCGATATTTAGATTTGGCTAGAATATCATCTACGTAATATTCCAAAATTAGATGCATGATATCATGGAAGATGTAAGTGATGGCTCAGCGATATGTGGCACCAGCATTTTTAAGGCCAAAAGACATGACTCGATAGCAAAAATTCCCCCAAGGGGTGATGAAGGCAGTCTTGTGTTGATCTTTTGGAGCTAGTAATATTTTATTGTAGCATGAGAAACTATCCATGAGCAATAGCATTTCATGGCAAGTAGTGAGATCAACTAAATGGTCGAAGCCTGGAAGGGGGAAATCATCTTTGGGACAAGCTAGGTTCAGGTCACGGAAGTATGTGCAAATGTGGAGTCCCTGTCACCTTTGTGATGGGAACAACGTTAGAAATCCATTGGGGATAGTCAATGGGTAGTATGAAGAAATTGAGAGAAGGTGCTATAACTCTTATTTTACCAAAAGATAAATTCAGGATGTATCTTACTTAGCTTTTGTTTGATGGGTTTGGCATCGGGAATGGTTACGAGATTGTGTACCATGATTTTGGGTCGATCTTGGGCATAGCGGTATCGGACCAGAAAAAGTGTTGTTATGGTCGAAGAAAAGAAGTGAAAGCTTCTTGTTCAAAGTAACATCTAAAGATTGGCCTATTTTTAAAATATGTGGGTTGTCTAAGTGTTAATGTTGATTTCAATGGTTGATTTTTTCAACATGGTTTGCATCTTAGAAGGTAATGACTGGTGAATATAAGAATATTCTGTACCAGGTAAGTGAGGATGGATTCATCATCCTAACATTGAACAACATTAATAGAAGGTGTATCGTCATCAATCATGTCAGGATACAGGAATGGGAGAGAAGAGGAATCCTCACCATCGCATTGATAGGTCAAAGGTCCTAGGGAAATTGTGTTTGTGAAAAAAATTAGGAGGAATAGATTCATGATCTATGGATTCCGTGGGTGAATGAGGGGAAGGTGTTTCATTGAATGAGGTCAATGTGAGCCTTCTTGGGAGGTGATGCATCAAACCGATGCCACTACGGTCATTGTGTTTATGAGAGGTACAAGAAATGATAGTATGGTGGCCCTGTTCATAAAATTTGAAGCCAAATCCTTTCCACGTGCACCGGTGGAGGAAAGTGTGAGCAAAGTGGCGGTTAGTAAGGGAATGTAAGTCAGATGAAAATGGTTGGGTTTGGGATGGAGGTTCTAGTTTATAGGTGGAAATATCAAGTCCCCATATGTTAGATTAGTGTGAAGGTGGGGAGGGCCATAAGGAAAAACTTCACCTATGTGGATGTCATAAATGGGGTGTTGACACAAGTTCCCATACTCTTGTGGGGTGAGGAAAGTGTCGATATTGTATAGGCGGTATTCCCCCAGAGCGAGGCATTGAAAAATTCCTTCTAAGGGATTAGTAGTTGATATGTGGGTAATGGGGATAGACAACTCACTAGAATATGGGGAAATAGGTGAGTTAGTGGTAGAGGCCATAGGGGCGGTAGGGGGTAGCAAGGTTAGATGCGAGAGAGGTGGTGGCAGTCTTGGTGGATGGGCTAGTAGGTGAAGGTGAAGTAGGGATAGTGGTAGATACCTTGACTAGTACAAGCACATCATTGGGCCGGTATAGCATGTTATAAGTCTTGAAAGGTGATGGGTTGGAAGGGATGGTGTAATTATCTCCCTCATGTTCAAATTTGAGGTAGAAATGTAAATTTGAAGGGACACTGACCCATGAGTGCGGATCTAAGGCCGACCAAGCAAGCAGATTATGCTAGAACTCCCCTTCTTGGAAATAGAAAAGTTCAGGGGACACTAAGGGGACCCACACGGACATGGAGAATGATGGTACCTAGGGTCGAGGTCATGGCGTCATTGAAGGACCACAACATAAGCCCTGGGTTACCATGCATGAATCGCGGTATTCACATTTGGTCATATGCATGGGAGGAGATGATGTTAATACTAGCACCACCATCGATCATAACACGTCATATGTGTATATTATTGATAAAGACAAAGATGAAAAGAGTGGGGCCGGGGTTGTTAGACTAGAAGGGAGAAATCTCTTCATCTAAAAATTTGAGGGCGGCTACTTGGCAAGTAGGTGGAGGCATAGAGGAAGGTAATGACCTAGTGAGAGAGGCTATGTGGTGAGGGTAATGATGGAGGCTACGGGCATGGGGTCATTTGGTAAAACCTCAATAGATTGAAGGACCTCCATGAGGGCTTGACGATGTGACTCAGAGGTTTGGATGAGGTCATATAAAGACATTTTGAGGAAGGAATTGGTGTAGTTGTTTTAGCATTGTGTGATGTGTGACCCCATCAAAAATAGGATATGTAGGACCTCGAATGGTGACTTTGGGTATGGGTGTAGATGGTATGTTGGGTACATGGTTGGTTGATGGGCTAGTTTCCTTTTCCTTGCCTTTGTCTTTCTAGGTGCGGGTGGTAATGTTGATTATGTTGATCTCAAATCTCGGGGGTTGATCAAAGAGTTATGAGGGTGGAGATATTGGTCACTTTGAGTAGGTAATGGAAGAAGATCTGGGGAAATTCGTGAAGGTGAAATAGGTTCATCATCAAGAAGATCATCGTCGTCAAAATTTTTTCCAAAGGACACAATTGGACAAGAGTAGTTTATAAAGCCTTACATTTATCTACATCGTGTCCTGACACACGATGGTAGGAGAAAATTTTAGTTTCCTCAAACCCTTTTGGTTTTGGTTTGAGTAGGTCGTAAGGTCTCAAGGTGGTAATGTGATGGTAGAGGTTTTGAGGAGAGTCGGGATTTTTACGTAGGACCTATTTAATGGATCGCAATGGGAGGTGAGTGTGGGTTTGTGTAAAGGTGTGGCTGATTGTAGAGGAAGAGGTTTCACAGGAGGGGGAATGGGTTGGTCCACTAGTTTGGTATGTATAGTGGTCTTAGGTCTTGGTTATATCTGCTTGGGTATGGGAATGGTAGAAGAGCTGACAATGGAAGGTTTGGTTAGTTTAACTACCTTATTAGAGTGTATCGAATTTTTAGCTTTAGGTTGCACCTTCTTGGGAAAAGGTGACATGGGTGTATGAGATGTAGAGGGAAAAGTGGATGGTGGAAGAGGACGGATTACTCATGGGGGAAGTATGAGCTGCGGTGGAGGTGGTTAGTAGAGGTTGGGTAGAAGGTGTGAGTGGAAGAGAAGAAAGTGTCATGGGTATTGAAGGACTTATGGACGATAGTGGTGATATAGGTGGTAAGAAGGTTACGGGTAACAATGGAGGTTATGTGGATCGCTTGGGTATATGAGAGGTTCGTGATGAGGAGATGGGTTGTTGTGTTCTTGGTTTTACGGTTGAAGGAGGTTGCTTGGCGGGGTCAAAGGTGAGCTCCTAGGATGGATGAGAGAGGCCAAGGTGATAACTTGGTGTGGTAGACGAGGTTGGTGTATGAGGCCTAGGAGGTTGGGTCTTTTTTTTTTAGGAGTTGGAATTAGTTTAGTGTTGGTTTGGAAACATGTGGCTAAATCTAATTTTATGGGTGAGTGAGTAAGGTTTGATGTTGGCATGACCGAAGGTAGTGATGGGTTTAGGTAAGTGAGATGATATAGGCATGGGTAGGTGTTTGGGATTATATGTATATTGGGTTATGGGAAGAGGTGTGTGTTGGGCTATGGTTGATGACATGGAAGGTGTTGCAATAATCATGGTTGTGTTTGGTTTGGTTTCTTAAAACACTTTTGGATAGATAGCAAAGGTATCGGTGAGTGAGATGCATTTAGGTTGAAGAAGGAAGTAAAATAGATCCCCAAAGTAAGGCTCTATCAACATATTCCAAGAAATCAGCCAAGTGTGATAATGGTATTGTTGTAGGCAGGGCCGATGTGGATCGAGTAGCAATCCCCATAAAATGTGTTTGAGAAATAGGGAAATGACTAGCTTACGACTCTTTGGGTAAGAGAGCCAAAAGTAGATTGGTAGGATCTTAGAGGTATGATGGAGAATAGTCATCTGAAGGAAATGGTGTGTCTACAAGCTTCTCATGGGTAGAGGAGAGGATGGGTCAGATGAGGTGGACTCTCCTTGTGATGGTGTAGGTTGTGGAAATGTATCTCTAATGAGTAGGAGAGGTGTCACTGACAACTTCTTGGTAATTTGAGGGGCCAAAGGCGGTGTGTTAATTATAGGCTCTTCCATGGGTGAAGGAGAAAATGAAGGGGTTCCTGCGGGGGTGGGGGAATAGATGAAATAGGTTCTTATGTAGGTAGGAGAGTTCGGGCTAAGATTTCATCTATGGAAGGAACATGAGTCAATTGGGAAGCAACAGGTATATCATCAAAAATAGCGTGGACCTCATGGATATTGTTGTTATCGGTTGAAGTGTCACTAGTTTGGTTGGAAGATGGAGCATGATTAGGGAATGGATTCTTGAATATATGCGGGTTTTGGTTAGCGGGTGCATTCGGGTTATCCAAGACTAGATCCCCATTGTCTAACATTTCTTGGATGATATTCTTGAAGGTGATGTAGTTACCATCGCTATGACCTTTGAAATGATGATAGTTACAAAAGTCATGTTCTTTATACCACATGGGCATTGGCGATCAGGGTCAAAACCAATGTGTGGTTTTATAGGTGGAAGGGTAATGGCACTAGCCTTAATAAGCTTTTCCAAAACAGAAGAATAAGGTTTCCCTATTGGGGTATACTTTCATTGTTCTCATCTGAACTAGAAAGCTTGGATGGGAGAGAGATTAGAAGAAGGCTTGGCTTGGTTTGATGGGTGAGAGGGCCCGGACCTTGAGAACTACTGAGTGTTGGCTAATCCTTTGGGTTTTGAATAGGTGTTACGGGGTTTTGAAGATGAAGAAGCATCATTTTATTTGAGAACGCAATGTTCTTGTTATGTAGCTGAATTTTATTTTCTTTGATAGCGTGAATCTCAATTTTCATGCCATGGTGAATGCCCCATCAAAGGTGCAGAAAGTCTTCACCTACAGGGTTAGTGAGATGTGTCTAGCGCAAGCCTAAGTAAACAACTCTATGAGTTCATTTAAGGTAATTGAAATGTGGTTTGGTTAATCGGAGTTGCGCCAAAGTAAGCGACAAAGTTAGTGATAAATTCGTTGTCATCTTGTCGTGTGGGATAAATATCAGTCATGGTGACTTTCTTTACAATGTTGATTGAGAAGTGGTCTAAGAAGGCTTGGGCTACTTGATTAAATGAGTAGATGGAATGTCGGGGTATCCCAGCTTTGTACTATTCCAACATAGGTCTTGTCGAGGACATCGGGAAGGTTCATAAGAGTAATGAAACATCATGGGTGATTAAGTAACACCCATGTTTGAAAGATTGTAAATGTTGTTGTTGGTCTTCTTTACTATCAAAGCTTGATTGAATTTTTCATTTCCCAATATACGGGGTATGGGTGAATAGGAATGGACAGATGAATGGGCTCATTACATATTTCGTCATAGGTGAGAGAATTACGTGAGCTAGAAATTGATGCTTCCTAGTGTCTGCATCCTTTCCATCATTAATTTGATGAGTTCATTCGTAGGTTGTGATGGAAGAGCTCCTCTATGGCGTAAGGGCGAAATGCATGACCATGTGATGTGGTGGCATTCCAGTGTATGGCGATGCCAAATAGGAAGGTTGAGAATAGGGGATTGACATAGAGGGCATATATCCAGAATGAATGTCGAATGAGATAGGGGGTTGTTGATAATATGTATATGTAAGTGGGGCAGTTGTAGTGATTCTAGTAGTGATTAATGGGGGAGAGACTTCGGGATGGAGAGGACAAGATTCTAGAATGGAGTAGGGGTCACCGACATCAAGGCGCGATTTTATTGCAATTGGTATCATGAGAAAATGGGTATGGATGGGGTTATGGTCTAGGTGGTCATTGAGGGAACAACAGATACTACGGGTGTGATTGATACTACAGATGCAGCGATCATAGTGAGTATGGGGCCTGTTTGTGAAATCACCTTGGGGGTAAAGTAGGTGAAGGTAATGCCAAAGCTGGTAGGGATAAGGGAAGGAGAGATGGATACGGGAATGCCATATATAAACTATCTTGAGGAGTACCGAGGTGGAAGAGTGGGAAATGTAGAACTTTGAGGCGATAGGAATCGATCGAGGAGTTGTGTGAATTCCTCATTTCCTATGGAAATGGTGGTAGGCAAGTTTGGATCCATGGGTGACAGGATAGAGGGTGGTGAAGGACTAGGTGGGAGTGGTTGATAACTAGTGTGGAATATAATAGTGTTAGTTTGGTTACGAGTCAACACCATGTGAATGGATGTGTATCAAGTGATGTTGTATCCTATAGATAAAATAGATAGCTGTAGAAATGAGAAAAACAGGTGATTATAGGTGGATTTGGAAAATGTATCGGTTGATAATCAACACGGGGTAGTAACCGACGCTGGTCGGGATGACCGATGACAGTTCAGGGGTAACCGAGGTTGGTTATTGTGAGAAAAGAATAGTTTAACCGAAGGGGAGAAAAATTGATGAATGTAAAATAGTAGGTTGTATGATGACCATTTATGAGAATACAAAGAGTACAGAGACTCGAAAAAAATTCAAAATAGTGAAGAAGATGAGAATAGGTGTCCTTTGGGAAAGTTAACCACAAGGATAGGGCGACAATGGTTAGGTAGAACCGATGACAGTGAGGTGTAAACCAATGCTAGTGGATAAACCGACACTAGTTATAGTGAAAATTTGAGAAATGCAAAAATAGATTGATGTGAAGCTGATATCGGATGAATGATCAACCCAGAAGGTTGGAGATGATATAATGAGGTCCTGACACACTCAGAAGAAGTCAGAATACTCCAATTGTGATTGTGGAGTGTGCAAGGAAAAAGAATGTAAAAATGGAGAAACATATCCTCACACCTCAAAATGCACATCAATCAAATGCTAAAAACATGTATCTAACAAGTGATTTTTAATGTGTTGATCTTATGCTATTTATAAGACTAACTCATGAGTTTAGAGTAGAGTTTTTAGTGAGGAAGGCTTCCTACAAAGAAGGATATCTAAAAGGAGAGGTTTGGTTTATTTTATGGTGGGGGTGAGTCGTCCTGCGAGGTAATGACTTGACAGAGGTAATGAGTTGGGAGTACTGCCAATCCTCCGATCGTGTGATCACCGACGGGATTTCCCAAGTAAGATGTTGTTTAAGAGCGATGTGTGTATTTTACTTTTGTGCGGTTTGGTAAGACACGAGAGAGAGAATGTGAGTTCTATGATTCTTTGTGTCAACCATCAGCTGGGCATGACTTCCAAAGCATATAGGTTACCCTCATTTTAAGGTGATCTAAATGCAGCAAATCAAAATGTAATGCTACCAATTCTAATCCCAAATCGAAAAAAATTACGTTTGATGAAGCAAATGATCAATAGGAGAGGGTATGCTCTTTCACTAAATACGAGAAGCAAGAAAGAAGAATGATTCTTTTTAAATGCACCAAGAGAAATGTTTCTTTTAGAGAAATTATAAAGAAGAGAGGATTACGAGAGAAGAAGATTAATGTGTAATCCTTTTAAAGGGAAACAAACACACAAATTTCACCTAGGAATGAAGAAAATGCAATAGAATACCTTATGGGTCCCACCGAGCGTGCCAAAATGTTTCATCATTTTCTTTACGTTATTGAGATGAAACAGATAAGGGTAAGGGCTAAGGAGGAATGTCGATTTATGTTGGTTGGTTGAGGTTGGTTTGCGTGCATTCTAACTTCTCAATCCAATGCTTACTATGAGAGCTTCCTTTTGGCTATAAGGAACTACCTCAAATAGAAAGCAAGACCTCAAAGAGAGTTAAGCAATATAGGATAGTGGACTGCCTAGCATATGCTAGTTCTAAGAAGTGTGATACTCCTAGAAAGGTGGCAATCCACTCTTTTTAAAAACAAATATGAAATAACTGAAATACGCACATAAATGAATCTAGTGTTAGTATTTTGATTTGGGTACCTTGGATCACTATCAGCGTCAATCTAATTAACTACTAAAAACTATGTGGCTCAAGGTCTTCCGGTCAGGTTACAGGTTGTTCAGGTGGTCTGCAAGTCACAGACAAGGTCTTAGCAGGATTGAATAAGGTGTTTAGGTTGTTTTGGTAGGTGGTAGGTTGTTGGTTTTCACCTTTGTTAGAAAACACAGAGACCGATGATGGTCGATATGTAACGACCGACCATGGTTAGGTGGGCTGATGGCGATTATGAGTAGCGCATCAATGTAGTTGGGCTGAAAAGACTTAATAAGATCTGATTATGGGGATTAAAATGGAGCTAAATAGAGATATAAGGGTGGATGGGGAGGTCCATAAAGGTCTCAGGTATACTCATAGGTGTATAGCAGGTGAGAATGGGAAATTTTATGGTGTGGGTAGGGGAATGGCTGAGTCTACAAGCGGGTAGGAGGTGGGAAATGAACATGCAAATTATAACTGATAGTAGGAATAACAAAGGCTATTATCTTGAAATAGACTATCTTTGCGAGAAGGTACACTTCTTGTGATGCGGGTTTGATGGTTGAATGGTTTTGGTGCCATGGTAGTGCTTCTTGGAATGCTTAGTGAATGTGATGCTTATGGATCTCGTCCTGGTGTTGGTTGTGGATGTCAGGTGTGTGAAAAGACTGCAGTTGCAGTTACATGTAGTTCTCTTCTCATCTCTTTGATCTCTGAATGTTCCAACCCAAAAACAAGGTTGCTAAGGTGAATAAATGGTAACCGATGATGGTTCCTTGTTGACCGGCATCAATTAAGGTGGGATTCCCTAGGTTTACTAAAAATGGTAGATCTCACATCTTTTGGATCAGGTTCATTCCTTTATCCGCAAATCAAAATGGACGTTACATTTTTATCGGTAGGAAGGTTGTTAGAGGGATAATAGGAATTTATTTTTAGATTTGAGCTAAGTCTTAGCTCATTAAGGTAAGTGGGACCAAGTCTTAGTTTTGGAAACATGCCAAGAATAAGTCTAGGGTGAAGTGGTTAGGTGAGGTGTCTAGGTGAGGTGGAAATTAGCTTAATTAAAATAATTAAGTAATGAATATTGTGAGGATGGGTATTAATTTGATTAAGTTAATTAAATTAATATTAATGTGGGGTGGAAGGGGCCATGGTTAGTAATTAAATATAGAGATGCAAAAATACCCGAATTTTGAAGTTTGAAGGTCAATGTTTTCATGGGTTGCAAATAAAATTTGCATGATTCTTACAACTCCAAAATCAGTGTGTTTTTAGTAATGATTATCTTGTTATATCACTCATTCATCTTGCAAAACCTCATTTCCTATTAAGAAAATTGAAACTAGATTTTATTTCTCAATAAAAAATGATACTTGAGAAGATTTCAACATGAGAGTTAAGAAAACAACACTACATTTTCCACAAGAATTCCTAATTCAATTGTAAATTATTTCCAGAAAACATTGGCGTTTCTATTTCTATATGGTATTATTGCTTAAGTTTAGAAATAGTCTCAAAAATTATTGCATAAACTTAGCAACTAACTAGAAAAATAGCTCTTGATAAATTCGGATCCACCAATGTAGGAGAAACAATTTCAACAATCGCAGAGTTTTTAAAAGAAGTGATTTCTAGACATAGATGCATTAAAACAAAGGAATTACCCTCAATGTGATTTTTTTACTCATGCAAGATTTCGAAGTTGTTTATTTTTCATCCAAGATCTCAACCGATTTAGAGTATGCTTTCTTTTGATTTGATACATTTAATTATACATTATATTAAGCATTTTGTTTGATACCATTTTACATGTAATCTTTACGATCTATTGCTTCCATGATTCTTGCATTTTTTCCAAATTCTAAATGATTTTTAAGCATGTGGTGCATGCAATGTCTCCATGTTTTCCTAGGGCGTATGATTTTGTTTGATCCTTTCAAATTGGGGTGCAACTAATGCATGATCTGTATGAAGTGTTTATTTTCTACAAATTAGTTTTTAACCAAGTTGCATGTAAATATTCCCATGATTGTTGTTATCATGCAATTTGAAAATCTAACTATATGATTGGCTACGTTTTTTTATAATGGTTTGAACATTAAAATTACAGTTTCAACCCAATCTGATTGCTCTCAAGAAAAATGCATACATCATTAAACCTTACACAGGTGTGAAACATACCTCTTTTGATTGATGGTTTCAAAGAATTTGTTGATACAATTTCATATTACAGATTATCTTATTTTAATGCGGTTTAAATTCTTTTTATCCCAACATGTTATCTCCAAATCTAAAATCATTACTTTTTCCAACAGATCTATGTTAGTCATTTCTAAAAATTTAATGCTCTTACTTGAAGGATTCAATACCCACATTGCTTCGGAATCTAAATCATTTAAAGAAAGCGTGTTGCATATTTATTTCAGAAATCAATAGTTAGTGGTAGTGTGATTTTCTTCTTCTTTTATTTTGAAAAATGAGCATTTGTATCTTTCTGATCATTGCAATGTCATCTCCTTGTAAACATCATCCATAAAATTCCTCATCCAACTTGCATCAACATTCAATCCTTCCTTCATAATAATGTTAGTAGTTACATTTTTCTACATGATTGTGTTAGTATGAGACGGGGAGTCTAGATCCTAATGACATAAAAGTAAATTCTAATCTACTTGCATGAAAATAAATTTAATCTATTTTTCAGGAAAATAAATCTAATCTATTTGCATGAAAATAAATTCTAATTTATTTGCAGGAAATTAAACCTAAAGAAACCATCGAAAAAGTATCTCTTGTCACAAAATATTCTAAGAGACATTCCCTCTTACAAGGAACTTGTTTATCTACTGCCACTAGACAATTCTATAAGAAAATTCTAAATCTCCTAATAACATTGTGTCCCTGACAATGATACCAAAATGATGAGGGTCGTAAATCCTCTTCATTAAAGAATGTTAATTGAGGGATGGTGTCTAAAGGTTGTATGCAAAAGGAGAAAAAGATTTCTCGAAATGGTCCCTTCTACTAAACCCACACTTGCATAAATGTAAAAACACACTTACAGGAGTTTAAACACACTTTGCATGAATTAAAAAACACACTTGTATGAAAATAAATTCACACTTGAAGAAATTGAAACACACTTGCATATATTTAAACACACTTACCTAGAAGGGAAATAACTAAATTAGAAATAAAGGACAAACACACAAAAAAAAAAAAAACCTTCATGTTTACAAAAAATTGTACATCAAAGGAATAATTACATTGTATGAAGAAAAAGACATCAAAATTAATTTTAAAATGGAAAAAATAAATAGATATAAACATACAGATCGATCTTCGAGGTTGGAATAAGTAGATATCTCATTCCTCAAAAGAGGATTCTAATGTACACTATTTAATAATAGACAAAATGTAATCTCGAATGTGTTGATTAGAAAAATGGATATTACATTCAATGGTGTGTGGGGGTCGAATTTATAATTGCATGATCCAATCCACCTCCTTATTTTTAAGGAATTCATCTTTATCAACTAAGATTTAAACCTATCCAAACAACATCAATCTCCACAAAATATGGAGAGAGATTATCTAATGCTAACTAACAATCGACTCTCATATTTTATTGTTGAGAATCAAAATGAATATTGATTTTTCTTTATTTTACAAATAATAAAACACTTATAGAAATATCTATTTTTAGAATGAATTCAAAAAATAGATAACAATGCCACCCTTGGAGTTATGCTCACATTTTTAACTCTAATATTCATCCCTAGAGCTCTAATAATAAACTCCAAGTGATTTGTGAAGACTTTGAAGTGATCGAAGAAGTCTTGAAACATTATGGGAAGATTCTAAAGCAATACTAAAACCCATTTTTCACAAATGAAGATAGCTATAGAAAACCGAGAGGAGTTTTTTTCAAAACATTGTTATGACAAAAAAATCTCTCATATTTTCCCTTTGACCTTTTGTTCTCTGATTATGCAACTTTTGGTGTTGACCTGATACACTTTTTCTTAGACTGCCACATAGTAAAAGTCAAATTTATTCCAAATGGTGAAAGCTGTAGAAAACCAGAAGGAGATTTTTATTCAATTTATTGTTATGAGTAAAACAATCTCTTAGAATATTCATTTGAATTTTTAGTTTAAATTTATGCAAGAGTTCGTAGCTAGACCTACAGAATCCGAAGCTAGGCTTGTAGACTCTAAAGTAAAAGTTAGATTTATTTCAAATGGTAAAATTTATAGAAAAATGGAAGGATGTTTTTGTTAAACTCATTATTATGACCAAAAACCTCTCTCAAAATATCTATTTGACTTTTTGGCTTAAGTTATATAGACTCGAAGCATTCTAGGAAGACTCTTAAGCATTCTAGGAAGACTCCGAAGTAATACTAAAACGGATATAAATTTTTCATATGAACAATCAACATGGTTATTCCTTGAACTTGCATAATTTTTTGAGAGGAATCTGTGTATGTAATCAGATTTGGATTTTTACATATTCTTGATAATTGTTTATCACATTTTTCCAAACATATGCTTAAGGATCCGCTCATAAAACTACGAAAATTTACGAATCTTGTGAAGAAACCTCTGGAGCTTATGCATTGATGAAATAACAATATTTGGAGATGATATGAGAGAATTTGAAGATCCTCCAAGACTACTTTTAGTTGGTGCTAAGTGCTCAAAATCCCTTATTCAACAATCATAGCAAAGTATGAACTGCATATGCATAAATTCACATCTTTTTCCCAATAATCATTAGAAATAGCTAACAAAAAGATAAAAATTAATTCTAAATAAATAACCATGATATATAATCTCTATTTTATCCTAAATAAACCATAAGTTTGTAAATTACCGTTAGATCCAATTTATGTATGCAAAGAAAAATAATGTCAAATCTTGTATAAAATGGGTCATTTTTGGGCTCATCATAATGATTAGATAAAACTAAATGAGAATGAACAATAGGTCATGATTACAACTCCTCCATGTGAATAATAGAAAGATAATCCTTCATCCACATTATAAGAAGTTGAGAGCTTCATACTTTCAATAGGGGATATAAATGATGATCAAGCTTTATCTAAGCCTACATGAGAAGTAATTATGGAAGAGATAAGCTGGTTTGAAAATTTTCAATATCAATGAGGATGTGATTGTATATTGTGTCTATGGAGCTAGACACCAAGAAAATAAGGAAGAAATAATGAACTATATAAGATTATATTATGAATTGATTTAGGAAACTCCTTCATTAATAAATAACTATTGATTATATGAAAGAAAATTCTGCTAATAATTTAGTCATTTACATGATTAAGAGAATGTTTGGATCCTAAACAATAAAAGGTTAGGATGGATTTTAACTTTTAGGTTGAGAACACCCTTTTGTTGTGATTAGCATGAATAAACTAGTTGTCTTAGAGTTAATGAGGTCAATTGAGATGGAGCAAGAAGAAGAAGAATCTTGGATGACACAAATTTTAACAATAAAGAAAGAAAGGATGGATTTACTCTACAACAAGAATAAAACAAAGGAAATTAAAGTTAGAGTAGTCATCAAAACCAATCTTGATGAGAAATATCACCAAAAAAAGGTTCATTTCAAAGTATAATTTACAATCCCACAAGTTACCATAGTTGAGGTAAAAGAGTCCTATGAGTTTCAATGGTTAGATTTTGAGGTAACTTTTGTTGAACCCTATATTTATGTTGTTTTTCGGAAGAAATAGGCAATTATTTTTGGTGGATTTTTTATTGATTTTTGGACTAAGTACAAAGATTTCAACGCCTTTTAAGGGCCATCAAAAGTGAAAATGAGTTATTTTCTTACAATGGGAGGTGTCTCATTCAAAATTTCAAGTTCACGTGTCTTCTCGATTTAGATTTTAAAAATTATGATTAAATGTCATATCTATTGATGCTATCACTAATGAAATACAAAGTTTTCATGCCTAAATAGTATCAACACTCTAAAATTTTAAATTTTTACAAAATCGATGAAAGAGTTGTCTTAAAAATTTCTTTTCATATAACATCATCATTATAAAATATTAAATTGGTTCCCAACCCTAGGCTATTTCAAAATCTATATAGGTAAACAAAAAATGATGAAGAAATTTTATCAAATAAAATTGAGGTGTGATTTGAGAAATATCCATCAGATATATAGATGCCTAATTGGAAATGGAGCAAGGATTTTAGTGGAGCCAAGAGCATGTTTGTTGGGGCTATAAATTCTTGGATGACAACAAAAATGATTTAAAATCTTCCTATGGTGTAGTTGCATGGTTTGATAAGTATTGATTAGCTTCATTTTATTTTTTGAGGAAGGATATATTAACTTAATTTTCAAACAAAGTGACTCTTGAAAGTGTGTTTAGTTGAGTAAATCTAAAAGTGAGAAACAAAATAGTTTTGAAAGTTTTCATAGACAAGGCATTCTTATTTCTATAAAATTCTCCTTAAAGGACATAAAATATAGATATTTTATGTTCTAAACATTTATAGAGTTTTTTTCCCCATAGTCGCCACCATTTTTGTGACCAACATGCCTCATTCTCTCTTGAAAATTAAATGGAGACCCTCTTGTGCAAAAGATCCAAAAACAAGTGTTGAGCCTTCAAACTAACTCAAAATATCTCTCGGTATTTGAATTAACTCATTAAATAAAAAAATTAAACTCAATAGTGGATTTAATGATGCCTCTAAATATTAAATGGTATTTGCATTTGATTAAGCTCATCATTTTAACTCTCATAGTGCTTAAAAGGTAAATTATAACACTTGTGTTAAGATTTATATTCTTGTTTGATGTCAATGAGTGAACTTTCATGCTTTAAATAACTAATTATTATGTGTGAAGGGAATTTAGAATATTAAACCAAAGAGCCAAAAATGTTTAGAGGAAAAAATGAATACAATACATGTAGGATATGTCCAAAACAAATTTTTCCAATGAAGAGTAGGATGTCAAATTTAAATTCATTAAAAACAATCATGGAGATACACTTATCTTTGCCAAATATTGGGCATCATAAGATCATCGAGTATAAGATTTAGTCTCACAAGCCAAATTCATTAGAACTGATTTCGATGATTGGTGAAAAGAAGACAAGGGTAGATTCCAAATCTTAGAGAAAGTAAACACTAATTTCGACCATGGGTTTAATATGCATGGAGTTCAAGTTTTATAATTTGAAGTGTCATGTTGCAAGGAAATACCAATACAGAGAACACATCTACCACCAGAGAAGTTTTAGGGTACGATAAGGTGACGGATACAATATTCGAATCTTTATTTATATAGGTGGAATAATATAAATAAATGCAAACGATGAAGCATATAGGAAGATATGTGGCAGGGTATTATAACACAACCAAAATTATACTATTGAAATAAATAATGAGATAAAAATAGATGAAGAATAACCTGAGGAAACTAGAAATAATGGAGTCATATTAAAGCTATTTTTATGTGACTCATCAACCAATCAAATTCACATGATTTACAATAACTTATTTTTGGCTTGATTAAGATTATTGGAACTTTAATTTAACATTCATACCACAAAAATAAACATATAAGGTGGTTTTCAATTTAAGAGTCATGCAAAGCGAATTAGGAGTCTATTTTCAACTAGAGAGTTTTTAAAAATGCCATATCAATCAATGACAACTTGAATTTAATTTTTTTAAAAGATCTATTATTGAGAGTATGTTCCCAAATATATTTTTTTAGTCTATTTTAATTTTAGTTAGCTTTAGTTTCTTTTATTTTAGTTATTAGCTATTTTTGGGAAATTATACAACATGCAAGAGTAATGAGAAATCAATTGTTCTATAAATTTATATAATAAAAGCATCTAGAGCTAAATTCAATACATAGAGGAGCGTTTGGAGCTTTACAATTTTTATGAGTTGTGAATTGTTTCTAAATCTTTTATTCATGTCTTCAAACCTAAACAATAATCTCTTTTGATTAAGTAGAATTTGCACTTCAATTCTTAGTTAGATTTGTAAGGTAATAGATTGTGTTATATTGATCTTTATTTCGTTGGTAAATGTTTCTAATGCTTGATTTTATAGATGTGTTATGCAATATTGCTAATTTTGGTGGTTTGGGAATGTTTGCAAGTGATAATTACTCTATATTTGTGTGTAATTTGATTAGCTTGAATAGTAGTTAAGTTGATTAAATTTTTATGTATTCTTTATAGATGAATTGCGGTTATTTATTCAACTCGGTTAAAAATTATAGTTCCTCTTGTGTGTTACTTCCTTAAACTAATTTACTAGAATTTCGATGAATTGAGTTAAAAATATTTCTAGTGTATTTTGGTTTTGTGTGTGTTTCAACGAGATAAAAGGTGCTGAAAATAATTTATAGGTTAAAAGAGAGTCTAGTATACTTTTATATCCTACCCTTCCCACTCTTAGAGTTTTCTTTTCATATAATCCTAGTCATTTAGAATCATTTTAAATACCAATAGTTTGAAGCTCATTACAAATTATGATTCTCATATCCATTGTATAATAAGGTGTATACCCATCTAGATATGAGAATCCACATGTCTAGCTAGGATTTAAAATGAGTGGCAAAGTAAGAATTAAACAATCTTCTCCCTATTTGATATTTTTGTTATTTTCATGAAACATTGATCAAGAGGTAGCAAATAACATAAGACTCAATAAGCTCCTCCTCATGTCAATCAAGCTAAAAATTCTCATTATATATTTTCTTCTCCTCATCCTCCTCATCTTCAAGGGCCTCCTTCTTTCCTTTCTCATCTTGTGTCATATGGGGTCCCCATCCAACCAAATCATGGGTGATCATTCCTCCATCCATGGGATACTACTACTAAAACACACATCTCACCCCTACATCTATGAACATGACACCCTACACCCCGATATGTTGTAATGGGAACCCCAAGAGTCAAGGATGTCTAATCCAATCTCCTAAGTGTACATCCCATATCTCTCTTTCTCCCATGTAAAATACTAGGAAACTTCGGACACCATCGTATATGTGATCCCAAACTACCGAGATACCTATTGTTAATGCAAAATCATAGCACCCCCAAATGAGTTGTCAGATCTGATTTTCTAAGGCAAAGTCATTTGGTGTGATTCACATAACATTGAGTTTTCCCAAAGTGTGGGACTTTGTAAATGGAAAAACTCTCCAGAGAAGGCTGGTTCCTCTTCCTAAACTACCTGCCACAAGCTATTCTAGTGCAAGCAAGCTAATCTAATCCTACTCTAACTATCCAAGGAGACAGGGAGAGAAAGAAAACAAGAAAAAATAGAGCCTACACTAAAATGGTGATACACCAGAGAAGGAAAATTGTTGATCATCTAACCAAACTGCCATGAAACGAAGGGAGGTGAGCAATGGAGAGGATGAACAACTACATCACAGGAAAAATATAATATTCACACGAAAACATTTCAAACCCAACAAACATAGCTCCCAGATTTGTAAACGAACATCCAAAACATGCACAGGTACCCTACAATGAAGAGAGGCAAGAAGAAACAACCAAAAAGAGCAAAGGATGGACAAATGCACTACTTCAAAAGTTTACACAGAACATCATTCACGAGCAAGAGGAAAAAAATGCCATTTATAGAGTAGGGGAGGAGGTTCAAACTCCATTTTTGACCCCGAGGAAGAAAAAGAGGGGGAGGTAGAGAGAAAAAATGAACAACCATTTGAATGTGCCCCTCTATTACAATATATAGGAAGAATGGGAGAGAGAAGAGGGAAGAATTCGAATCCTTCTCCAACCACCCTGAGATATGCATTAAATCCCATTTTGAAAGCTCAACCACTGAATATCGATGCCTTTCGTAAATCCGCCCACAATATGTCTCTTTGGTTCTCCGTGAATTGAATCAAATCAGATCTACGGTAGTTGAAGAGATCGATTCTGCGTTAATGTCTTGGAATAGTTTTCTCCATTTTTCTTCCAACTAATCTCCCAGGACTTAAAGTTTTGGATCTCTATGGTGTAGATGAGGACAAGATCTTTCCAACGGTGTTAGATTTGCAATATTTCGAGACCTAAGTCGAAAGATATGCCTTTTCAAAGTTTTGTATTGAGTCCATACAAAAGGGCAGAAAACCAATTTGAAAACGAGCCCCCTTTTAATATGGGACACATGGAGGGTTGGCGCTTGTCTGAGGGTGGCCTCTGTATTTTTCTCTTGGAATGGCGTGGGGTGACACATGGATTACAGTTAGCAATTCAATCTACCTTGAGAAAATGTCAAAAATTAGTCGAGATAAATTTTTGAGAAATTCCTTATACGTGATGAATTCCTCCAAGTCCTAAGGTATTAAATTTTTAGAATTTGATTTTGGAGATTTTTCTCTTTCAGAGTTTTAACTGCTTGGTCATGGAATTACGTTTCAAAAATTCCAAAGTCTGGATTTTTGAATTTTCAAATTTTTGGGCTTTTAGGGTGCGGAGTTTTTATTTGAACATTAGTGATTTTGGATCCAAAATCTCCGAAGTCCGAAACTCAAAGTCCGAATTTTTGGACTTTTAGGATTTCGGGAGGTTCATTTAAGAGACCTCTTAAAAATCGAGGTGGAAAATACCTGGCGAATATCCTCAGAAACGGTTTCGTAGGAAGCTGAATTTTTTGGGGGTCTGATAGTAAAATTTTCATCTGATTTGTAAGTGGTGTGACAGAAGGCTGCAGACGCATGACATAGATTTACTGTCACGCGTCAATAAGGTGGTTGATGCACGATAACAAATCTGTCGCAAATGCGTCTGCAACCTCTCGTCATCTGGTTGCGCGACAACAAAATCTCTCGTGTCGTGCATCAACAAACTCTCTTTCATGTGTCTACTTCCACCGCACTCCTATCACATATCAACAAAATCTCCCTATCACGCGTCAAAAATTATCCCTGTCGCGCATCAATAAACTCTTTGTCGTGTATCTGCAGCCTTCGCCCTCATGTCATGCATTTATTGTACTTGATAATACATATGCCCCCATGTGGTATGAGTGAGCTAGTAGTGTTCTACCTGGTGAATAATCTAGGATTATATAGGGGATAGTTTCAAGGGTAGGCAAAGCCGACCCTTAAAAAAAATTAAACTGTAATTTTTAGGTGAACAGGTCACTGACCCACGCCAGAAAATTCACCTTTTCAAATTTTTCAAAAATGGAATATTCATCATATTACGAATATTTGCCACTAAAATTATCCCTGGATTAGGGGTTTCTAAAAAAATTGGTTGCACTTTTGGTAAATTCTTTTCAGACTTTCGAAGTCTGAAACTCTGAAAGTCCTTATTTTCCTTTCAGACTTCCAAAGTCTAGATTTTCAAATTTCCGAATTTTTAGACTTTCGGGCTTTCGGGTTTCGGAACTTTTCATCACCATTTCTCGTTTCGCCTCCAAATCTCCAAAGTCCAAAATCCTGAATTTATGAATTTTCAGAATTTCGGGGTTTTTTCAAGCAATTAATTCTTCACCAACCCCATACAGAACGGACTTTTCCCATTAATATCGAGGATTTCTATTTAAACTTGATTTTTTACTATCATTTTCACCTGACAAGTTAATCTGACATTCCATTTTCTCAATTTTACGACGTCATTTTCAAGGTATTTTGATTTGTTTATTTATTTTTGGTTTAGGTTTTCATTTGTTTTCTTTCTTGCTTGGTTTTCTTTTTGGTTATCCTCTGTGTATTTTTCAAATGAAAACTCCCTTGACTCACCATGCCTTATTTTTGAGTCTTTTCAGGTTTGCAGGTTTGTTTTCAGGTTTCTCTCAAGTTTTCCACGCTTCTTCTCAATGATTGTCATTTTCAAGAAGGTTCTTTCCTAATTTCCATCGAAAAAATCAATTGTTCGTCTATTCAGAAAAATTAATTTTGGAGAAATTTTACGGTGGAACTTTCCGTTTAACTTGAAGAAATTTTGTTTGGGAAAAATTCATTTCGGAGAAATTTTTCAGGGAACTTTTCGTTTGAACTTCGGAGAAATTTTGTTTAGGAAAAATTCATTTGGAGAAATTTTTGGGGAAATTTTCGTTTGAACTTTAGAGAAATTTTTCAAGGAACTTTCCATTTGAGAACTTTGGAGAAATTTGTTCGGGGAAAAATTCAATTCGAGAAATTTTTGGGAACTTTCCATTTGAACTTCATAGAAATTATGTTCGGGAAAATTCATTTCAAAGAAATGTTTTGGGGATGTTTCCATTTTGGAACTTGAGAAAAATTCATTTCAGAAAATGATTTCAAAGATGTTCGATTCAGACTTCAGACGTTTCTTTCGAGCTTTCGTCTGTAAGATTTCAGATTTTTCCATTTTTGGTTTTTGAGGGTTTTATTTTCAAAATTTCTCCAACTTCGGCTTCAAATCCGAACTTGATGTCTACTTCCGTTTAAAGGAAAATACAAGATGAAGTATTCATTTCTTGGAGTTTCCCCTCAAACATGCTTGTCTTCTGACCTAGGCAATATAGGAGACACTGACTTAGGTCAAATTGACTTTCCAGATTTCTGGGACAGAGTCAAGGCTCCAAACAAGAAGCCTTGGATGCAAGCCATTTATGATAGCGGGCTCATCCTTGCTGCAGGTTTTCCTACTTCAATGCATTGTCCAAAATTGGTTCTAGCTGTAGCTTCCCACTTTGATCTGAGAGTTTATGACAGTTAGAGATGTTGATGACAAGGTGGTAATTCGCCTAGACCCCGAATTCTTTGAAGATATTCTCAAGCTACCCGATGTTGAAGATTACGATTGCCATTTCACTAGAAATAGTAGTAGAGCATTGGGACAAAAATTTTGAATCATGCACGAAATTTATGATGAAGATTTACTTAGATAAGAGCATGGTTAAGTTACCAAAAATGTTGTATAGGGAAGACTTTATCTAGGAAGTCAATGATATCATTGTACTCTTAAGTCGTGTCTCGGGTCTTCCATCTGCAAAGGAATTCCAAGAGTGGATGTTCTTATACATTGCCACTATAAAAAAGAAAAAAGATCTTATCAGGTGGGGAGAGCATATCAGTAGCTCTATCTGCTATCAGTTGAGTAGGGTGTCAACTACGAAGACTTTCTACATGACATATTTTCTAGTCTATACTAATGTCTTTGTCATGGGAGATTTTGTAGGACTGAATACCAAAGGCATTCGCAACACTTCTTAGATTTATGACTTCTATCCCCAACTCACCCTGAATGAGGGAAGCAAACATTTTTAAGGATAAGTGACGCCTTCTTCGCAGTCATCCTCTACCATTTTGACAAGGAACTGTACAATCAGAGGATATCGACGAAGCTTTCAAGGAAGTGCGGGAGTGGGGGGAAATATATCTCTAGTTCCCTACATTTACCTATATTTAGGTTCCAGGTTTCATAGGTGCCCCAAGAAAATTTCCAAGGTGTCCTACAGATAAATGGGTTCTATTGGAGTTGGTTTGATAGCTATTGGATTATCATCGAATCCAAAACAAGCATCATAAAGCGGGAATGCATTTCCCTATTTCGATTGGTAGGTACACCTACCTGAATATTCACAAAGCCAAAAATGTTGATGCAAAGATGGCTGAAGTAACCCTATGAACTTTTCATCCACGAACTAGCTTCGAATATTGGGGAAACTCATCGAAACAGGGCGTTCCAATGCTCATATGCCCTAATTAGAAGATATCTGGGTCTATTTTCGGGATGAATACATCATCCAACAGAGGGATTTTGAGAGGCTGACTCTAGATGAGATTCTGCAATCCTGTATAGCCGATGTGCCAAAAGACATGCAGGACGGTGATGAGGTTTTAGATGAAGAATACAAGAGTGGTGACATTGCCAATCAACCGCTGTCATGGATTGATTGGTATATAGAAGAATGCAGTAATACGAAAGAGAGGGTGGGGCCCATTCTTTAGAGGACCTACAACTGGTTGGCTACTTTTGGAATCAAACCCAAAGGAGTTGAGTAGACTATAAATATAGGAGCCCCACCAATCATAAGCCCAACAACACCTATAAAGGGAAAAATTTCAATCCAAAAAACCCCTACAGTTCCAAGAAAGATTTCGTTCGTTGTTGGTGGCTCATCTCTTCCCAAAACTCCTATTTCTCAAACCATACCTCTAGTAACAACTATGGCGAAGTGGTCATAGTCAGTGATTCTCCTGGTACTTCACAAGGCCCATCAATTCCTTCTTCTCTCCCATTGTCCCTTCCTGTATCATTTCCTCCCACTTCTACCATCAGTTCACTCTTCCCATCTCCTTCTATGGCCCAAGTGTTCTCATCCCTTCCAGCTCTCTCGGCTAGAGAGAATATTGGGTCACCTTTTCTTTCTTCACTTCCTTTATCAATTCCACTTCCTTCTATTCCATCCTCTAATGTCATTATGTCAACTCATGTTGTTATATTTACATCCACTCCTTCCATTACCACCACTTCTATCCAAACACCAATCAGTGTTTCCAACACCCTTTCCTTGACTCATGTATCAGGTATTGCATCTACTACTCCATCTTCCTCAGTATCAGCTATCCCGAGTGGTTATTCAGGTAGACTCCTAAGTAGAAAAAGAAAGTGCCTCTAGAAGATGTTATAGATCTCAGCATTTTGGAGCAAATACCCAAGAGACAGATTAAGAGACCAAGGACCATGTCAAATCTGACAGTAAATCCATCTGGAGAATGGGTGATAGAGGTTGCCACCCCTATTGAGGGAAAGACCAAAGAAACAATCACGGCTGCGGACTATCAGATCTCCAGGTTTTCATTAGGAAAGGCTACTCATGAGGGAGCTAAGTAGGATGTACATCTTGTGGCAAAATATGACAAAGATAAGGCCACAAAGGATGAACTCAAGGCCAAGGTCGAGAAACTCACAACATTGCTACGAAAAGTAACACAACCCACTCCATCTACCGAAACCTCATCTACTACGGCCATGATAATTTCAGCTACCATTGATGATTTTTCTTATGAGCTCAAAAAGCTAGGCCAGAAAGGGAGATCAATAAATGGGTGGATAGAACGGATATTGCTAGAAGCTAATCCTTTAATCAAGGAGGTTGTCGAGATTTATAATGATCTGCAAGATGGGAGGGTTACTATTTTGAAAATGGATGAAACCTTTTCTGAGGAAAATAATAATCTGAATTTGAACCTAGCAACATGGAGTGAGATCAGAGTAGTGGATTCGATTTTCTCCTTCAAGAGGAAGTGATCGATGATGTCTCCAAATTATTTGAATATCAGAAGGCTATGGAATTCGGTGCCAAGTATTGCAAGATTTGATCAAAAATTTAGATGATAAATGATTGGAAATTACATATGCCCTGAATGATATTTCAAAAGAGTTTGATATTGCTAATTGTAAGTTTTTCAATGAGAACATCGACGCTCTTCCTATGGAACAGATTAAAGAAAGTTTCAAAGACTTGGTGAAACAAGATGATGAAGTCACTAGAAATTTCGGCTCTGATTCTATTGATAGGTTGGTTTTGTGCCATAATTTCATAGGAAGAATGCAAAAAGTCGTGAGCAAGATGAGAAGAGTCCCGGTCGGGATAACAAGGGAGATCGAGATAGAAGATGTGGTGAATCAATACACATGTGGACTTGAGGATGAAGAGGTACAGGGAATAATTAAACGCTTCATAAAATACAAACATTGACTGACCATGTGGGAAGAAAGCCAAAAGGAATATGTGAAGGAGGAGGATGTTGCAGAACCAGGCCGGGCTGAGCAACCATGAGAGGATGGATTCGAGCTCTGGATCAGTCAAAATTGTAGGGTTGACTGAGTCAAACCCTTGCAACATTTTTTGTTATTTTCATGGGAGCTTGTTCCCTTAATTGAATAACATTTCTATTTTTATTTAAATGTTAGTTAATTGCCCAACTGTACTGGCTCAGCCAAAAAGAACTTATAAATAGAGGAATGCATAGGAGTAAAAGGGGATATACATTTTTAGAGATTTTTGGTGAAGTTGCTCTCCAAGCTTGGGAGAGTACTTTTGAGATTTGTGAAACCTTCTAATTTTATTCAAAATTATATCTTGCCATTGAAATTCTGAATTACTGTGTGGAATAATTAGTCATTGCATGCTCTGTGAATGTGATTCCTTGGCATTATTGATTAGTTTGCCTTTATTTCAGATTATCTATTTCATGTTGTGAGGAAATAGTGTAATAATCTTTCATCAGTTGTGAGAATATATTTTCTTTTTGTTGATTAAAAGTTGCACTATTATTATCAAATGAAGTAGATGTTTACAGTGTGTTTGAATCTATCCTTATGATAAAATTATATGTGTATCAAATCAAATCATATCTTTCTCATATGTATGTTCAAGTTTAACAAAGGAACGTGTGCTCCCAATCTATGGTATTTTGTACCCTTTCTAAGTTACAATAGGTGAAGGTGGCCAATGATGCAAGCATCATACCCACATTAACCCTTCTAGAAGTTGAACATTATTTTTTCCTCGGTGCATCACCACTTCTAGTATAGGTTTTATTTCCTTGCAAATCTCTTTCCCTAATCCCATGAAATGTTAGCATAGGACTAGATAACCATTTTTTCTTGCATTAGAAGTAGTGTTTTGTTTATTTAGGAAGAGGAATCCAACCTTCTCCGGAGGTTCACCTCGAGCCCAAGTCCCACAGCTTGAGAAGCGATCCCATGTGTCACAATCACACTAAATGTCATAAGTTATTTTTAGGCCATTCAGGGGGTGCAGTGATTTGGTGACAATAGTTTTGGCACGCCCGGTGGGATAGAGATTTGGTATTTATCTTCTCATTTCATTGACACAAGGTACCTAGCGACTCCATCTCTTTAGATTTCAAAGTTCTAGTACATCAACTTATGTGAAGAATTCACACAAGATCTTCTTCAAGGCGGGACAATTATAATCATACGAGATCTTTCTTTTTCTCCCCAAAAAGAAGGGGAAGAAACCTTTCAGTATCATCAGCTACCACTTTACCTCGTAGAGGGCATTCAACTCCTCTTGAAAGACATTTTTCCCATCAAGACACAACCGGATTTTGAATGTCATGGCAGCCAATACTTGTCCACCATTCAATACCAGCATTCCTTTATGTTGTTAGCATAAAGAGATGCCATACCGGCAGCTACCTTGAAAATTTTACCATTTTACACTAGGGAGACTAATGTTTCACCTCAAGAGCACATACTGGATGTAGCTATCATCTGCACAATACACAGTATCACAAAAGATAACATGGCAGTTTGACTCCTTACTACTTCATTCAAAGGCGAGCGCTTCAATGGTTCTCGGAGTTTAGTTGTTGGATCCGTTACCACTTGGAATGATTTAGGCACAAAGTTGTGTAAACAATTTGAGGAAAAAAGTGATAATCTCTCACTTGTAGAACAATTTCATACTATCAAGCGGTCTCCTCAAGAGTATATGAGCGATTTCAACCTCCGTTTTGACAAGACTTGGAAACGGATCCCAGAACTTGTAAGGCCATCCCTAGAAAGTGCATTTCTATATTACTTATGGGCATTGAATAGTGATTTCATCATCATGATTCAGTCCATGGGGAACTATTATCCCTGATGCTTATGAAGTTTCCGTATGAGCTGAAAATTGCTTGATTCAAGCAAGTAAAATTTCTCCTAGGCCTCCCATTCCTATTTTTTGAGCTTGCAAGCCAACAAATCAGTCATTGCCCCAATTCTAACAACTTCTATTCCAATAACCACGCATGTATCCAATCCCTCAAATGATTTGGCTGAGGTAAAGTCACTATTACAAACTTTTAGGAATGAACTCGTAGCAATGAAGAGGTAGCAGTCCCAGTATGCTCACCCCTTTCAACCCCAATATCAGATGAACCATCCTCCATTTCAAGGAAATGGTTAGCCACAGATCCAAGCCATAACCCAAGCTGCAAATGTGAAGCCTTTGAACTTCCAGAATCCCTCATTTGTACTGTCAGCTCATCTAGAGCCATAGTTCTAGTCTAGAATAACCTCGTTCAAGACTATGAGTGGTGTTATCCCTATTCTCAACCCCATAATCAGAATCTCTGCCCAAATGGAGTTTTGAGTCAAGCCCTCATGGTTCAAAGCATAACTACTCCATCTAAATCATCTGTTGGGCCATCCACTTTAGAAAGCCAAGACCAAGCTCCTAATGAAACCACATTACTAAATTGGAAAGCAGAGGACTTTTGTGATGTGAATACTGACTCCTCCCCCATAGTGTCTAACACACGTTCCAAGAAAAGGGCAATAGACTCACAATCTTCCGATACTAATCAGACATCCGCTTCTTAAGCCCCAACATAGATACCAGATGATAAAGGCATGAGAAATAAATCATCAAAAGTATCTGTGGAACAGACTACAAAGAAAGATGGAACGTCAAGTATCACGATACCCAATAAGCATTATTTAAAAGAAGACCCCAATGCCCCAAAAGGCATTTACAAAGTGGGAGCGATTCCATTCAACATCGTGGAACAAATGAAGAAGACCAATTTGAGCATCACAATGTGGGACCCACTTTTGATTCCTTCTCAAAATAACTTGCTACGAAAGGCCTTGAACAAATTTGGCACTACTAGCAGATCGTCAGGCCAGGAAGTAGAAGTGGCAACTAGCTTATGCCAACCCAAGACAAAAATACATGCTAAGACTAATAAGCCTCCACCATTTTATATCTCACATATTATTGGTGACCATTTGGTGCATAATTATATGATCAATTTTGGAGCCGTAGTTCATGATGCATAAGCGGGTCGCGGATGTACTACAAATTCCATAAGCTCTAATTTCGAGAGGATTTCTTCAGCTAGATGGTACGCATTCCAAACTATGGGGATCATTAAGGGCTTCAGCTCACTATCCACACATGTCCTAGTTTGACTTTCACACGGGATATATTTTCATTGATCTCCCTCCCTCTCTTCGCCATTTGTTTATCACGGGATATCACTACAAAAATGGGAGGTTATTTGTCATCGATCTTGGTTGCATATGATCTGAGTACCCGATATGGGACTAAGGTAACTATAAGGGCAAAACCAATCTATCACAATCACGTGGAACCATACACATCTAAACCCATAAATGGTAATTACACCATTTTTTATCACGAAGATGAGGATACAGATCATGAGCCAACTACTCTTTTGAATAAGTTCTAAACACAATTCTCGATGAAGTGAGCATAAACCATCAATACGACCCCAATGCTGATTTATTGGTAAATGAAGAATCAGTCTTGTTGTTCTTGGAGGAGGTGGATTAGGTACATATTGCATTCATGAAGAAGATGTCATCGTACCTTAGTTGGTTAAGGCATCAAGCAATACAAACAAACTATGGCAGATGTTCTTTGATGGATCACGAAGTAAAAATGGATCTAGTGTAGGAGTCATGTTAATTTCTCTAGGAGGGGATAAATATTTCTCATCTTTTTGGTTGTAGTTCAATTTGTACTAATAATGTCACCAAGTATGAGGCTCTTATACAAGGGATGCAGCTGGCCCAACAAAGAGGAATCAAATCCCTGATCATTTTTGGTGATAGTGAATTGGTGGTTCATCAAGTAATAGCCCGTAGTGCATCGAAAAATGATCTCTTAAGATCATATAAGAATCGAGTTTGGGACCTGATAGAGGAGTTGAAGCTTTCAGAATTCATGCGGTTCCTAGAAATTAAAATCAAGATGCTGAAAGGCTTGCTACTATCGGATCTCAATATGATATACCTATGGACATCATGAAGGAAGGGCAAGAAAATAGTCAAAATGGTTGTGCCCCGTAGTACGGATAATGTAAGTAGTTGGCAAGTTTTTGATAGTGATGAACATATTGTTCTTTTTCTACAACAAGAAGCATATTTCACTGCCAAACACCAAGGTAAATTGTAGGAATCCTATGGTGACCAAGTCATTCAGTTGAAAGGAAACAAATTGCCAAAAGGCTTGGTCACACTTGAATCTATCTTCAATTCGGATGACCAGGCCAAACGACAAAGCACAAATATGGTGGTCAAAGAAGAATATTTTGAGGAAGTTGAGGTGGCCAGCGAGAAATGTTTAAAGATTGGTAAGGTATGCACTGCTCAGGAAAAGGAAGCTTTCATTGAATTGTGTTGAGAATATCATGATATTTTTGCATGGAGCTATAAAGACCTATGTGGTTTTGACCCAGGCCTAGCTCAACACACGATTGAACTGGATCGAACTCTAAGCCAATTCGTCAAAAAAAAATCCAATCAATCCCAAGGTTGAGCTACTAATGAGGAAAGAGCTAACCAAGCTTATCGAAGCCTGCATAATTTTTCCCATCAAGCATTCATCGTGGGTAGCTAATCTAGTGCCCATAAGGAAAAATAACGAGAGAGATTTGGCTTTGCGTAGATTTTAGGGATTTGAACCATGCCTCATTAAAAGATCATTACCCTCTTCCGTCAATGGAACAAATCCTCTAGACAGTGGCAGGAGCTCAAAGGTTTTCTCTGTTGGATGGCTATTCAGGGTACAATCAGATTCTAGTCCAAGAATCTGATCAATTCAAAATGAATTTCACCACTAAGTGGGGCATGTATGCATACAAAAAAATGCCATTCGGATTGTCCAATACAGGGGCTACTTTTCAAAGAGCCATGGACATGGCATTTAAAGGACTCATCAATGATATGATCTTGGTTTACCTCGATGATATAATTGTCTATTCCAAACATGTTGAAGATCATATTGTGCATCTAAGGAAAGTTTTTCAAAGGTGTAGAGAGTTTGGGGTCTCACTAAACCCTAAGAAATGCATTTTTGTAGTTCAAGAAGGAAAGTTATTGGGGCATATTGTTTCAGCTGAAGGAATCTCAATCGACCCAGCCAAGATTTAGTCAATTTTGTCTCTATCCCTCCCAAGTCACAAGAAAGGTCTCCAAAGTTTCTTGGGAACTATAAACTTTGTTCAGAGATTCATTCCCCAATTTGCAACATTAGCCAAGCCGTTGATGGCCATGCTTAAAAATAAAATTCCTTTCTCATGGAAAAAATAAGGGAGAGAAATCTTGAGGCTATCAAAACTACTATTTCCCAAGCTCCTACATTGGTAAACCCCTGGTTTGACAAGGATTTTATTCTCTATGCTTTCACAGGTCATGAGAGTATTTTAGGTATCCTCACTCAATGAGAATGATGATCTGATGGAGAAACCAATTGCCTTCTTCATTAGTCTCTCAAGGAATATGAGCTCAAGTATTCTTTCATCAAAAAATAGGTCTTTGTGGTCATTCGAGCTCTGAAAAAATTTAGGCACATGTTGTCCAACAACAAGGTACATTTGATGGTTTCTCATCCTGGCGTTAAAGAGTTTTTTTTGAATAAGGAGATGAATGAGAAACGTGTTGGGTGGATCACAAAAGTAATGGAGTATGATGTACACATTAAAGTCACTAAACTTGTCAGAGGCAAGGGGTTATGCCAGTAGTTGGCTGTAGACATGGAAATTAAGGATGTTAAGGATGTTGCGCTCTTCAATATTGATGAAGGAAATGATCAGATTGATTGGTTAACTAAGATGGAAAATTTCCTCCTCTCGGGAGTATATCCTCCAAATATGGATAAGATTCAACAACGTACTTTCCATCTCGGTCTATTCCATATGTTGTGGTAGATGGCATTCTTTTCCAAAAGGATTTGAACGGTGTTCTTTTATGCTGCATCAAACCAGAGCAAGTGAACAAGATATTGGAGGAGTTCCACAATGGGTTATCAGGAGGACATTACTCGGCATGAATGACTACTACCAAGATCATGTGAGTTGGTTACTACTAGCCAGACTTGTTCAAAGATGCCCATTTTTGGGTAAGGAAATGTAAAGAGTGTGCTCTTTTTATAGGAAAATAGAAGCTGATAGCTCTCCCATTGCATCCCATTCAGGTGGATCAACCCTTTGTTCAATGGGGGTTGGATTTTATTGGTATGATCAATCCTCCATCTAGTGAAGGACATAAATGGGTCCTTACTACAATAGATTATTTCCTGCATTGGATAGAAGCGGTGGCCTTGAAGGAGAGCAATGAAAAAGCTATCCTTGAATTCTTGGAGAGTATCATGACAAGGTTCAGTGTTCCATTTATTGTTATCTCTGACAATGCAATGGCATTCCTCGAGATGAAAATAAGTGAATGGGCCATCAAGAATGGGGTCTATCTCAAGAATTTGTCTAACTACTATCCACAAGGAAATGGGTTGGCTGAATCCAACAATAAGAACCTGATAAGGATCATCAAGCACACAATGGAGGCCAACAAAAGGACTGCATACATAGCTTAAGGTTTCTCTGTGGGAAGATCAAATAACACCTAAAAAGGCCATTGGGGTTTCACCTTTCATGCTGGTATATGGACGAGAAGCAAAACTCCCACTTTCCTTGGAAATACCTTCCTTGGACTTGGCCTATCAGCTTGAGGTTATGGAGGATGATGCTTTAACAGTGAGATTTGTTGAACTCATGGAGTTGGAGGAAATTCGGAACACAGCTATGCATACACTCATACAACATCAGACTCAGGTTAAAAAATCCTTCAACAAGAAAGCTTCTGATAGATCATTCAAAGAAGGAGATTTGGTACTTAAATGGGATGAAGACCAGGCTAAACCAGGCAGGCATGCTAAGTTTGACGCCCTCTAGAGTGGGCCCTATATTATTACAAGTTGTAAAGAGGTGAATTCTTTTCATATCTAGACTCAACGGAGAAGAATTTCCCATTCATGTGAATGGGATACATCTCAAGGCTTGTTTTTGAGATTGTTCCACCTGTACAATGTTTTATCTTTTCCTCCAAGTGCTTTGCACATCGTTTTGCTTTCTTTGTTTTTGTGTTTTTGTTTTGTTTTTGTTGTGTTTTCTCTTTAGGACTCTTTTTGCCCAATGTTTTTCTTAAGGCTACTGGTCTAAAAGCTTAGCAGGAAAGCATTCCCTAGAGGTCACCAAAAATGTTAGCAATTTAATCTACCTTGAGAAAATGTCAAAAAATAGTCAGACAATTTTTTTGAGAAAATCCCTTGTACAGTGAATTCCTCCAAGTCCCGAGGTCTTAAATTTTTAGAATTTGATTTCGAGTTTTTCTCTTTGGAGTTTTAACTGCTTGGTCTTGGAATTGCATTTCAAAATTCGAAGTCTGTATTTTCAAATTTATGAATTTTGGACTTTCGGGCTTTGGGTGTGGAGTTTTTATTTGAACATTAGTGATTTTGGATCCAAAATCTCTAAAGTTTGAAACTCGAAAGTCTAAATTTTCAGACTTTGGGGTTTTGAGTTTTGGAAAAAATTGGTCGCACTTTTGGTAAATTCTTTTCGGACTTCCGAAGTCTGAAAGTTTGAATTTTTAGACTTTCGGGTTTTAGAATTTTGAGGATGATTTGTGAGTTTTTCCTTTTGGACTTCCAAAGTTTGTATTTTTGAATTTGAATTTTTAAACTTTTGGACTTCTAGGTTTCGGAACTTTTCGTCACCATTTCTCTTTTTGCCTCCAAATCTCTAAAGTCCAAAATCCTGAATTTTGAAATTTTGGAATTTTGGGTTTCAGGATTTCGGGTTTTTTGAGCAATTAATTCTTCACCAACCCCATACGGAACGAACTTTTCCCATTAATATTGGGATTTCTATTTAAACTTGATTTTTTACTGTCATTTTCACCTGACAAGTTAATCTGACATTCCATTTTCTCGTTTTTGTGACGTCATTTTCAAGGTATTTTGATTTGTTTATTTCTTTTTGGTTTAGGTCTTCATTTGTTTTCTTTCTCGTTTGGTTTTCTTTTTGGTTTCCCTCTGTGTTTTTCAAATGACAACTCCCTTGATTCACCATGCCTTATATTTTTAGTCTTTTCAAGTTTGCTAGGTTTGTTTTTAGGTTTCTCTCGAGTTTTCCACACTTCTTCTCAATGATTGTCATTTTTCAGGAAGGTTCTTTTCCTTGTTTCCATCAGAAAAATCAATTGTTCGTCTATTCGGGAAAAATTCATTTCGGAGAAATTTTGAGGAACTTTCCATTTGAACTTGAAGAAATTATGTTTGGGAAAAATCATTTCAGAGAAATTTTTTGGGGAACTTTCCATTTTGAAACTTCGGAGAAATTTTGTTCAAGAAAATTCATTTGAAGAATTTTCCGGGAACTTTCTATTTTAGAACTTCTGAGAAATGTGTTGGGGAAAATTCATTTCGGAGAAATTTTTCAAGGAACTTTCCGTTTGAAACTTCAAAGAAATTTTGTTCAGGAAAAATTCATTTTAGAGAAATTTTTCAGGGAAATTTCCATTTCGGAGCTTCGGAAAAATTCATTTTGGAAAAATATTTCGGAGATGTTCAATTCGAAATTTCAGAGAATTTGATTTCAGAGGTTTCTTTCAGAGCTTTCGTCTATAGGATTTTGGATTTTTCCATTTCCATTTTGGGGATTTTATTTTTAGAATTTCTCCAACTTCGGCTTCCAAAATCTAGAACTTGATGTCTACTTCTAGTTCAAAGGGAAAAGAGAAGATGAAGTATTCATTTTCTTGGAGTTTCCCCTCAAACATGCTTGTCTTCTGACCTAGGAAATATAGGAGACACTGACTTAGGTCAAATTGAATTTCTAGATTTATGGGACAGAGTCAAGGCTCCAAACAAGAATCCTTGGATGCAAGCCATTTATGATAGTGGGCTCATCCTTGTTATAGGTTTTCCTACTTCAATGCATTGTCAGAATTGGTTCTAGTTGTAGCTACCCACTTTGATGCAGAGTCTATGACAGTCAGAGATGTCGATGACAAGGTGGTAATTCACCTAGACCCTGACTTCTTTGAAGATATGCTCAAGCTACCCGACGTTGAAGATTACATTGCCATTTCACTAGAAATAGCAGTAGAGCATTGGGACAAAAATGTTGAATCATGCATGAAAGTTGTGATGAAGAGTTACTTGGATAAGAGCATGGTTAAGTTACCAAAAATGCTGTATAGGGCAGACTTTATCCAGGAAGTCAATGATATCATTGTACTCTTAAGTCATGTCTCGGGTCTTCCATCTGTAAAGGAATTCCAAGAGTGGATGTTCTTATACATTGCCACTATAAAAAAGAACAAATATCTTATCAGGTGGGGAGAGCATATCAGTAGCTCTATCTGCTATCAGTTGAGCAGGGTGTCAACTATGAAGACTTTCTACATGACATCTTTTCTAGTCTATGTTGTTGCTACCATGGGAGATTTTACAAGACTGAATACCAAAGGCATTCGCAGCACTTCTCATATTTATGACTTCTATCCCTAACTCACCCTGAATGAGGGAAGCAAACATTTTGAAGGATAAGTGACGCCTTCTTCACAGTCATCCTCTACCATTTTGACAAGGAACTGTACAATCAAAGGATATTTGATGAAGCTTTCAAGGAAGTGCGGGAGTGGGGGAAATATATCTCCAGTTCCCTACATTTACCTATATTCAGGTTCCAAGTTTCATAGGTGCCCCAAGAAAATTGCCAAGGTGTCCTACAGATAAATGGGTTCTATTGGAGTTGGTTCGACATCTATTGGATTATCATCGAATCCAAAATAAGTGTCATAAAACAGGAATGTATTTCCCTATTTCGATTGGTAGGTACACCTACCGAATATTCACAAAGCTAAAAATGTTGATGTAGAGATGGCTGAGGTAACCCTGCGAACTTTTCATCCACAAACTAGCTTCGACTATTGGGGAAAGTTTGGTGAAACAGGGCATTCCAATGCTCATATGCCCCAATTAGAAGATATCTTGGGTCCATTTTGGGATGAATACATCATCCGATAGAGGGATTTTGAGAGGCTAACTCTGGATGAGATTCGGAAATACGGTATAGCCGATGTGCCAGAAGACATGCAGGACAATGATGAGGTTTTGGATGAAGCATACAAGAGTGGTGACATTTCCAATCAACCACTACCATGGATTGATTGGTATATAGAAGAATGCAGTAATATGAAAGAGAGGGTGGGGCCTATTCTTTAGAGGACCTATAATTGGTTGGCTACCTTTGGAATCAAACCCAAATTAGTTGAGTAGACTATAAATATAGGATCCCCACCAATCATAATCCCAACAACACCTATAAAGGAAAAAGGTCAATCTAAAAAACCCTACAGTTCCAAGAAATATTTCATTCATTGTTGGTGGCTCATCTCTTCCCAAAACTCATGTTTCTCAAACCGTACCTCTAGTAACAACTATGGCGAAGTGGTCATAGTTAGTGGTTCTCCTGGTACTTCACAAGGCCCATCAGTTCCTTCTTCTCTCCCATTGTCCCTTCCTATATCAGTTCCTCCCACTTCTACCATCAGTTCACTCTTCCCATCTCCTTCTATGGCCCAAGTGTTCTCATCCCTTCCAGATCTCTTACGTTGGAGAGAATATTGGGTCACCTTTTCTTTCTTCACTTCCTTTATCACTTCCACTTCCTTCCATTCCATCCTCTAATATCATTATGTCAACTCCTATTGTTGTACTTACATCCACTCCTTCCATTACCACCACTTCTATCCAAACACCAATCAATGTTTCTAGCACCCTTGCCTTGACTCATGTATCAGGTATTGCATCTACTACTCCGTCTTCCTCAGTATCAGCTATCCCAGAGTGGTTATTCAGAAGACTCCTAAGTAGAAAAAGAAAGTGCCTCTAGAAGATGTTATAGATCTCAGCATTTTGGAGCAAATACCCAAGAGACAGATTAAGAGACCAAGGACCATGTCAAATCTAAAAGTAAATCCATCTGGAGAATGGGTGATAGAGGTTGCCACCCCTATTGAGGGAAAGACCAAAGAAACAATCACGGTTGCAAACTATCAGATCTCCAGGTTTTCATTAGGAAAGGCTACTCATGAGGGAGCTAAGCAAGATGTACATACTGCTCTTGGGGCTCTGATGGCAAAATATGACAAAGATAAGGCCACAAAGGATGAACTCAAGGCCAAGGTTGAAGCAACTCACAAAATTGCTACAAAAATTAACACAGACCACTCCATCTACCGAAACCTCATCTACTACGTCCATGACAGTTTCAGCTACCATTGATGATTTTTCTTATCATGAGCTCAAAAAGCTAGGCCAAAAAGGGAGATCAATAAATGGGTGGATAGAATGGATATTTTGGAAGCTAATAATTTAATCAAGGAGGTTATCGAGATTTATAATGATCTGTAAGATGGGAGGGTTACTATTTTGAAAATGGATGAAACATTTTTTGAGGAAAATAATAATCTAAATTTGAACACGGCAACATGGAGTGAGATCGAGAGCGAGTGGAGTGATCGATGAGTGATCGATGATGTCTCCAAATTATTTGAATATCATAAGGCTATGGAATTCTGGTGCCAAGTATTGCAAGATTTGATCAAAAAGTTAGATGAGAAACAATTGGAAGTTACAGATGCCCTGAATGATATTTTAGAAGAGTTTGATATTGCTAATTGCAAGTTTTTCAACGAGAACATCGACGCTCTTCCTGTGGAATAGATTAAAGAAAGTTTCAAAGACTTGGTGAAATGAGATGATGAAGTCACTAGAACTTTTAGCTTTGATTCTATTGACAGGTTGGTTTTGTGCCATAATTTCATAGGAAGAATGCAGAATTCATGAGCAAGCTGAGAAGAGTCCCGGCTAGGATAACAAGGGAGATCGAGGCGAAGATGTGGTGAATCAATACACATGTGGACCTGAGGATGAAGAGGTACATGGAATAATTAAACACTTCATCGAATACAAACATCGACTGACCATGTGGGAAGAAAGCCAAAAGGAATCTGCAAAGGAGGAGGATGTTGCAGAACTAGGCCAAGCTGAGCAGCCATGAGAGGATGGATTCGAGCTCCAGATCAGTCAAAATTGCAGGGTTGATTGAGTCAAACCCTTGCAACAATTTTTGCTATTTTCATGGGAGCTTGTTCCCTTAATTTAATAACATTTCTATTTTTAGTTAAATGTTAGTTAAGGGCCTAGTTGTAATGGCTCAGCCAAAAAGAACTTATAAATAGAGGAATTCATAGGAGTAAAAGGGATATACATTTTTAGAGAATTTTTGTGAAGTTGCTCTCCAAACTTGGGAGAGTACTTTCGAGATTTGTGAAACCTTCTAATTTTATTCAGAATTATATCTTGTCATTGAAAGTCTGAATTATTGTGTGGAATAATTAGTCATTGCATGCTCTGTGAATGTGATTCCTTGGCATTATTGATTAGTTTTCCTTTATTTCAGATTATCTATTTTGTGTTGTGAAGAAATAGTGTAATAATCTTTCATCAATTGTGAGAATATATTTTCTTTTTGTTGATTAAAATTTGCACTATTATTATCAAATGAAGTAGATGTTTACTAGTGTGTTTGAGTCTATCCTTCTGATAAAATTATCTGTGCATCAAACCAAAACGTATCTTTCTCATATGTATGTTCAAGTTTAACAAAGGAATGTGTGCTCTAGTCTATGGTATTTTGTACCCTTTCTACGTTGCAATAGGTGAATATGGCCAATGATGCAAGCATCATACCCACATTAACCCTTCTCGGAAGTTGAACATTCTTTTTCCACGGTGCATCACCACTTCTAGTATAGGTTTTATTTACTTGTAAATATCTTTCCCTAATCCCATGAAATGTTAACATAGGACTAGATAACAATTTTATCTTGCATTAGAAGTAATGTTGTATTTATTTAGGAAGAGGAAGTGGCATTCTCAGGAGGTTTGCCTCAAGCCCAAGTCTCACAGCTTGAGAGGCGATCCCATGTGTCACAATCACACCGAATGTCATAAGTTATTTTGAGGCCATTCTGGGGTGTAGTGATTTTGACAATGACTTCCTCACTGGCCTACTCAATTTATATGTTTTTGTGCCAAGTCCTTTACTCAATGGGATCATATTACTTGATTGGGGACATGTGGCGATCGCGCGCTTGTCGTAAACCCTCTCTTTATTCAAACCTTGAGTTAGCGTCGTTTGGACACTTGGCACTCTCTTCCGGCTTGCCATCATGCATTGACTATTCAACCCAACTCTTTCCCCTTTTTTGAGACTGGATGCGTGGAGGCTTCGCACTCGCTTGAAAGCTCGATCAAGATTTGCCTTTGAAGGAGCATTGGTTTGACACTTAGAAGCCTCCACAAGTCTTGGGACTTTTCAACAACCTCTCCCTTACCTTTTTGGACCTTGGGTTATGTGGAAAAATGGCACTTGTTTGAGCCTCCACTTTTTGGATTCAACTTTGAAGAAGCCTTGCTTGGAAACGTGGCGGTCCCCACCAAGGTACTTAGCCTTTTTTTAGGCGTGCCCTGTCCACCTTTTTACCTCTTTTGACCATTTTCTATGTGGAGGGCTAGCGCAAGTTTGAGTCTCCCTTTTTGGATTCAACTTTGGAGAAGCTTCGTGCTGACACATGACTCTCTCCGCTGCCTCCTCCATACTTAGCCAATTTTTGGACTCGTTAACTGTTTTGAGCCCGAAGACTTTAAATCTTCATCATTTCTTCTTTTTCTTGCTCCTAGCTTCTCTGTGACATTGCTCCTCTTTCCTTGACCCTGTTATTCTATTTCTTCACCCACCTGTAACTTGTTAAATATATTTAAGAGATGGATCGCTTGTGAGCCATCTCTTCTCTTTCTTCTTACATAGGGTCATTTGGTCTTTCGTAGGCCCCCGCTCCATTGTTGAGTCCTTCTACGACTTGTTTGCAAGATTTAAATGTGTTTTCTCTGGTTCTTTTTCTGCGGGGTCGTTGCTGATCCAATACTTCACCCAAGGACAAAATATGGATAGCAATTTGGTGACTCACAAGGGTATATGTCTGCTAGATAAATGGACTAGTGGCCTTGAAGCATCCATTGGGCATGGAGTCCACCTAATAAAAACGAAATTGATCTAAACTTTGAATATACGATCCATGAGTCGCTGTGAGCCTGACTACATGCCTCTTCTATGTTTTGTCTAACCCTGAGCCTGTCCTGCTATCTGCACTCTCAATTTTCATAAGAAATATTGAAATAAGGATTCTGAAATTAGAAAATTGTTTTGATTTTGGGGTTTTCATCTTTCCTGAAATGGATTGTTTGAAATGGCTTAAGTTGCTCTGCATTTGTTCTTTTGGAACTAGCAATTGTTATAGACAGCTATGAGTCTTCTTGCCATGAATATTGAAGAGCCTGGCCTTATGCACCTTTGGAGCAATACAAAACTTATGTACAAAGACCAAATCATACATGCCTCAAATGAGACATGTAGAGTGTGCATAAGCACTTCTTCTACTGGAAACAAAGTCTACTCCTACTCCTAAACTAACTAGAGAGAAAAAAATGCTAAACAAAGTCTGCTACATGCAAGTAGAAGTAGCTTTCCTTTCTCAAAAGGGGCAGCCATACAAATGATTTGACACTAAATATAGCTTCTGTATGAGTGAAAAGCTGGCTATAAGCCTGTCCTCCACCCAAATCATCAAGGTATCAACATTAACTAAAAATATCTCTTCAAGATGATTAGCATTAGACTCTTGAAGGTATTAATGGTGACCCTTGGTACTTTGATGCTCATCCTCATGCCCTGAAGTAGGCATGACTATTTTTGTTTCTCCCTTGGCTCCAATGAAGCCAAGTACCTGTATGGGTATGGTCTGGTCCTTTGGATGTGCCCATTTTTCTGAAATTTAACTCCAAAAATGGAGTCTTCTTGTGGACCTTCTTGGATGGATGGTGTGAGAGAGATGATGACATCCTCTACCTACCTTTTCTCTTCCTCTACAATAGGTGTGACTTTTGGAAGATCAAAATATTCCAACTTGGGTTCAGGAGGCATGTTGCAAACTGTAGATTGTGCTTGCACATTCTCTTCCATAGCAGTAGGTTCTTGTGGTTGAAGACATTCTTTTGAGTCTGACAGGATATCAAACTCTTTATTGTCCTATTGTAGCAAAGTCTCTCCATTTTGCATGGTGATCTTAAAATATTCGTTATCTTCACCATATGAAGCTTCATCTTCAAACATGAAGGTGATGATTTCAGACTCCTCTAAAAGATCAAAATTTTGGAGAGGTTGAATAGGAGAGGGGCTGTATTTTCTTGTGCAATTGGCTCATGATTCGGTGCCTCGAATTTTTCTTGGTCCCCTCCATATGCACCTTTTAACTGGACTTGGAGCTGGTTGTTCCTCCTCTTTTTCTTGTGAAGAACATGGAGGACCCATACCTTCCAATCCTAGTTTTTAGAGAGGTGTGGTGGAGTGTAGGTTTCTATTCTTGAATGTCCTCCTTCATGGAAATAGGATCATATGCTTGGGAGGTGGTTGATGGAGGAAAAATGGTGTTATCTCTTCAGGATCTTCTCCATCAAAAAAATCCTCCAAGTCAGACAGCATCTACCTCCTTGTTGTCCCGCTTGGTGCTCTACCTCCTCCATGGTGTCCTCCCGATCTACAACTTGATCACCATGGCTCCCTTCACTCTCAAACATGAAGTTTGAAAGATAAAACTCTTCTTCAACATCGAGCTTGAAGGGGATGAAGTGGGAGGAATAATCGAAGGTTATTATCTAGCTTGCTCCACACTTGGAGTCTCGAAATTGTATGGTCCTCCTCCTCTGTTGTAAACTCAACCTTAGCAACCACTTTGGTTCTCCAATCCGGGCCTCCTCTATTGGCTTTACCATCAAGGGGATCTTTGTACACCCAAATTTTGTACCCCAACTCTTGAGTTGTCCGACATTTATTTTCTATTGGGCTCCTCCTCTTGTTGTTCTCCTTGACTGGTTTCTTGGGTTTCTTCCCAACATGGACTTGGGAAAGCAAGAGGAGTGACAGGTTGGGGTTCAATCAGTTTTGCAATTGTTTATGGTGGGGAGGGAAGTGGAACTTCTTTTTCTTTGGAGGGGATGACTGCTTGGGAAAGGAAAGGGGAGAAGAATTGAAATGGGGTGGAAGACTAGGAGATGGAGAAATGAAATCAACACTTGGGGCAGAAAGTGAGGGGCTTGACTCTTGCCTCTACTAAAATGATAAAGATTGAGGAAGAGAAAATGAAATACAGGGAGCTGGTGATTGACTTACCCATTGACAAGGTTGTCTCACACTTTTCTCATAAGCTTCAATGTCCTTAATCCATTGTGTAAGCTGAGGTAGCACTTCAACCATGAAGTCAAGCTTCTCTGAGGGTTGTAATGTCTTGGAAAAGGGCCTTCCCATGGACAAGGTTGCCCTGCAACCAATCTTAAATGCCTTCATTTGTGCTACACCCCTGGATTGCACCATGCTAGCCTCCATTCTTTGAATCTTCTCCAAAAAAACAACATCCTCCATTTGACTGTTGTCATTGTATGCATACCCTTGCTCATGATAAGCTCCATGGCCAAACTGACTTTGATCCTTGCTCATATGGGTAAGCATAATGGTCTTGGATCTGATTATAATGTTGATTTGGAGGAGTTGGAAAATGCATTGGAGGTGGATTGCACTGTTGTAGGTGTGAATTCCATGAAGGGAATGAAGTCATGATTGCACAACTTCATGAAATGGAAGAAAATGGGAGATATGGAAAGAAAAGTGAATGAAGATGGGTGGAAATGGATGAAAAAGTTATACAACTCAAAGGAAGGGTTATTGACCAGATGGACTCACCAGATGTGCTTGAAAGTGCCTCAAAAGGCTGACCCTTAATAGGAACACATCAACCTGCTAAGATGAAGTGGTAAGGTGCTTCAAATTTTTCCACCATGCCAAAACTATTAGTGTGATCACATGGTGGCTTATGATTTGTTGTTGTAATGAGACACCTTGGAAAGATGGAAGATCTAACCTCAGTGTCCCACCGAGCATGCCAAAATTGTTAATGCAAAATCACAGCACCCCCAAATGAGTTGTCGGATCTGATTTTCTAAGGTAGAGTCATTTGGTGTGATTTGCATAACATTGTGTTTTCCCCAAAGTGTAGGACTTTATAAATGGAAAAACCATCTAGAGAAGGCTATACCCTCTTCCTAAACTACCTACCACAAGCTATTCTAGTGCAAGGAAGCTAATCTAATCCTACTCTAACTATCTAAGGAGACAGGGAGAGAAAGAAAATGAGAAAAATAGAGCCTACACTAAAATGGTGATACACCAGAGAAGGAAAACTACTGATCATCTAACCAAAATGCCATGAAATGAAGGGAGGTGAGCAATGGAGAGGATGAACAACTGCATCACGGCCAAAGATCATATTCACATAGAAAACATTTCAAACCCAACAAACACAGCTCCCATATCTGCAAACGAACATCCAAAACATGCACAAGTACCCTACAATGAAGAGAGGCAAGAAGAAACAACCAAAAAGAGAAAAGGATGAACAAATGCATCACAAAACATGTTTTTTATTGCTTCAGAAGTTTGCACAAAACATCATTCATGAGCAAGAGGAAAAAAACACCATTTATAGAGCATGGGAGGAGGTTCAAACTCCATTTTTGACCCTAAGGAAGAAAAAGAGGGGAAGGCAGAGAGAAAAAATGAACAACCATTTGAATGTGCCCCTCTATTACAATATATAGGAAGAATGGGAGAGAGAAGAGGGAAGAATTTGAATCCTACTCCAACCACCCTAAGATATGCATTGAATCCCATTTTGAAATCTCAACCACTGAATATCAATGCCTTATGTAAATCGACCCACAATATATTGCTTCGGTTCTCCAATGAATCAAATCGAATCAAATCGGTAGTTGAAGAGATAAGATTCGTGTTAATGGCCTAGAATACTTTTCTCGCACTTTTCTCCCACTTAACATCTCCAAACTTAAAGTTTTAGATCTCCATAGTGTAGATGAGGCTGAGATATTTCCAATGGTGTCAGATTTGCAATATTTCAAGCCCTGAGTCGAAAGATATTCCCCTTCAAAGTTTGTATCGGGTCCATATGAAAGGGTAGGAAAACCAGTTTGAAAAATGGGCCCCCTTTTTATATGGGACACGTGGAGGGTTGGTGTTTGTCCGAGGGCGGCCTCTATATTTTTCTATTGGAATTACATGGGGTTGACACATGGCTTCCTCCACCGGCCTACTCAATTTCTATTTTTTTGGCTAAGTCCTTTGCTCGGCGGGGTCATATTTCTTGACTAGGGACATGTGGCGGTCGGTGCTCATCTGGAAACCCTCTCTTTATTCGACCCTTGAGTTAGCACCATTTGGACACTTGGCACTCTCTACTAGCCTGCCATCATGCATTGACTATTCAACCCGACTCTGTCCCCTTTTTTTGACTGGACACGTGGAGGCTCCGTGCTCACTTGAAAGCCTGATCAAGATTTTCCTTTGAAGGAGCATCGATTTAACACTTGGAAGCCTCTGCAAGTCTTGGGACTTTTCAACAACCTCTCCCTTACCTTTTCGGACCTTTGCGCTACGTGGCAAACCGATGCTTATTTGAGCCTCCACTTTTGGATTCAACTTTGAAGAAGTGTCTCTTGGACACGTGGCGGTCCCCCGCCAGAGCATTACTTTTATACTTATCCTTTTTTGAGGCCCGTCCTATCCACCTTTTGAGCTCTTTTGACCATTTGCTACGTGGAGGGCTGGCGCAAGTTTAAGTCTCCCTTTTTGGATTCAACTTTGAAGAAGCATCGTGCTAACTTGTGACTCTCTCCGCTACCTCCTCTCGCACTTGCTTAGCTGATTTTTGGACTCGTTCGAACGTTTTAGGCCCGAAGACTTGGATCTTTGTCGTTTCTTCTTTTTCTTTCTCTTGGCTTCTCTGTGACACTACTCCTCTTTCCCCGACCCTATTATTCTATTTCTGATCCCACCTATAACCCATTAAATAGATTTAAGAGACGGATCCGCTTGACAAAGTCGTCTCTTCTCTTTCTTCTTGCATAGGGTCATTTGGTCTTTCGCAAGCCCCACCACTCCATTATTGATTCCTTCTGCGACCTGTTTGTAAGATTTAAATGTGTTTTCTCTAGTTCTTTCTCTGTGGGGTCGTGGCTGATCCAATACTTCACCCGAGGGTGAAATATGGATAACACCTACCCTACTAGGTTTCATTCAATCTTCTCATATATATCCTTGACCTACCCTATCATTGAGAAAACATCAAAACAAGCTCTCGGTGGAACAATTTATGTCTATCCCTAATAGGGGTTTTATCGAGCCTCTAACTATAATAGTTCTCACTACAGGAAAATCCTAAATAGTTTCATGACTCACATTCTATCATCATTGATTCCCTTGCATCTCCCATTACAAACATTTTGTAATAAGGAAGGAAATGCTCATAAACCAAGCTCATAATAAGGGTATGATAACTAAGAAAATGTGTCCCCAAATGTCGAATCCTATAAAGGTATTGGTATGTTTGAGACAACATGTCTTACATACAATTATAATGGTGCCCATGTTCTTTAATATCGCTAAATATTAGTTCTTAGTAATAAATGAACTTGGTAGTTTCATTGTCCTCATAAATCTATGAGGCCAATATACCAATGATGATCTTATGGAAATTAGGGATTGGGGAGATCTCTAACCCACCAATAAAAACCCCTATTTAGCACCTTTTTGGGCACACAATCATTAAAAAATGTTTCCCATCTACCTCAATTCCATCAGTATCAACCCTTAAAGTAATTGTCCTTCCCATAATAGAAAAACCCATAATTTAGTATACATCCTCTAAGGTAATTGTCCACTCCCCCTATTCCAATAGGAGTCACAAAAGTGTTTTGATTAGCATCCCAATAGTTATATGTGTTATAAAGAGTCCTAATCGCAGGTATCACCAACATTATTTGTGTTATTCCCAAATATATGCCCTGTCATGCAGAAGTCAAAACTCATATGGATTTAGTAAATTAGTGGCCCTAAGAAACCATTCCTATTCTCAATCCTACTCCATTTCACATACCCACCCTAAATTTGTAATAAATAATGGAATCCTAAGTAATTATAAGTGAGTGAATCTATTCACAAAACTTAATTTATTTTTATTGTTATTTGGTGAATTTTATTACTAGCATTATTATGCAAATGGTGATTCCCATAATTATATATTTGTATATTGGTGGGTTTGTTAAACCGCATACAATATCACTATTATTTTTATTATAGAATATACAATACCTATAATTATTACGAGTCCTTGTTGATATTGTAGTAAATAATTTTATATTAATAAAATACAACCTCAATTTGTATCCTATTTCATATTTGGTATCATATTATGGTGATTCTATACATGTGAGGTTTAGGAATTTGCGAGGATATTTTGGAGGATCTTGGAGAGGTGCTCCTATTTCAACATCTGAAAGAGAAGTCACCAAAAAGGTAACAACTTCTCCTCATTCTCTTTCTCCTAAGGTCAGTGCCCCAGCTCAAGCTCACGTGATTAGAACTGAACCTACCATCACCCCTTCTTATACTGCTTTTGACATTATCGATCATGCAAAAAGAACCAAGATCCAAATGTCAGAAGCAGAATACCTTCAGTCAAATCCTGAACAGTTTGAAAAACTTGCCAAATTCATTAGAAGTAAAGCCACCATTCCCCCACCTTCAAAAGGTCTTCTTCCAAATCCTACTCAACCCCCACCTCAGAACAATCTGACCTCTGCTTCTTCTTCAGGAAATATTGAACCATTTTATTTGTCTTTGCTAATAAATGGGTTTAAACTCAGCAATTACATCATCGACTCAGGGGCCTCCAACAATGTTATGCCCGCAAAAGTAGCCCATGCCCTTGGGATTACTTTGAATAAGTCATACGGACGGTGTTACTCCATGGAAACTAAACAAGTTCCCTTGATTGGTCAATTCAAAGATGCACAGCTTGCATTCGTTGCCTTCCAGAGAAGAGAGTGAAAATGACCATTCTAGTTGCTGACATTCCTACAACTTACGGTATCCTCTTGGGTAGAGGTTTTTGTAAAGACGTCGGAGGAGAGATTAATATGGATTGGACCAAGGCCAGGATTCCAATCAATGGGGTTTATCATGTTCTCCATCCCGAACCTCAGGCAAAGTATTTGGTAACTAAATCAGATGACCCTAAGGCTCAAATTCTTTTCGAAGATGCTAGTTTTGGAAATTATTTCATGACATCAGAGATACCAGTTGTGGATGTCAAGAAAGAAGATCCTAATGCTATTTGGACCCTTGAATTCGATGGTAGCTATTCAACCACCGGATCGGGCGCTGGTGTAGTTCTTATATCTCCTAATTCGAGATTTTCCCCTCTGCTTTCAAATTGTAGTTTGATAATACTAATAACACGGCTGAATATGAAGCTCTATTACTAGGATTAGAAATGGCCAGACATAAGGGAATTTGAAATCTCAAGGTTCAAGGGGATGCGGAGCTGATTGTCAACCAGGTCAAGGGAATCTATCAAGTAAAAAATGATTGCTTGAGACATTACAGGAATAAAGTTTGGGATAATATAGAATGCTTTGATGCATTCTCCATTAAGGCGGTTTTGAGATATTATAACGACAAGGATGATTCTTTGGCCATGTCTGCATCCCTCCTTCTCCCTCATCCCCAGTTCAAACAAGATACGTACACCATTGAGATTGTTTACCGTCCCAGTATCCCAGATAATGTGGCTCACTGGCAAGTGTTCAATGACGATCAACAGGTGTTGACTTTTCTAGAAAAGGTGACAATTTTAGTGAGCTGTACTTTGAAGGTTCGGAATCAGCTTTCCGTGAATCTATTTCAGATCCATATCAAGAGGGTGATGGTGAGTTTATTCAGCTTAAAGACAACAAGATTCCCAAAGGTCTGGTTTCTCTAGAGGGTTTGTTTGACAAGCATGACTGTTTTATTCAAAATAAGAGACAAGTTGAAGGAGCTTCTTCCTCGGAAGTAGATCAAGTCAATCTAGGTTCGTCTGATCAACCTCGGATGGTGAATATTGAGAAATGTTGTTCCCCTGAGGAGAAAGAAAAATTCACTTCACTCCTGAAGAGATACATGGATGTCTTAGCCTGGTCCTATGTAGATTTAAAATCCTTCAAGCCCAAAGACGTACAACACAGTATTCCTTTGAAGCCTGATGTAAAACCTTACAGGCAGAAGCAAAGACATTACAATCCCAAGATCTCAGGGACTATCCTTGCGGAAATTCAGAAAATGTTAGATGCCAAAATTATTTTTCCAATCCATCACTCCACTTGGATTGCTAACATCGTCCTGTCAGGAAGAAGAATGGCGAAATCCGGATTTGTGTTGATTTTGGAACCTAAATCAGTCTTCGTTAAAAGATAATTATCCCTTGCCTATTATGGATCAGGTGTTACTGGGATCGTTCTTGGATCGAAATGTTATCCATGATCGATGGATTTTCAGGATATAATCAAGTTGAGGTAGCTGCGGAGGATCAACACAAGATGGCCTTCACAACCCCATGGGGGACCTGCAGATGCCTTTGGGCTTGATCAACGTTGGAGCCACCTTTCGAGAGAGCTATGGACTTGGCATTCAGATACCTGATGGGCAAATTCATAGTGGTATATTTGGATGACTTGACCATTTTCTCTAAAAAACGGAGTGATCATTATGATCATTTAGAGCAAGTACTTTTGAGATGCAGGTGTCACGGGATTTCATTAAATCCCAAGAAGTCCATGTTTGGAGTGACCGAAGGAAAGCTGCTGGGTCATATCGTGACTAAAGAAGGAACCAAAATCGACCCAGAGAGAGTAAAAGCCATTCAAATCCTTACCCTACCCACAAGTAAAACTGGGGTTCATTCATTCTTCGGAAAGGTCAATTTCCTAAGAAGGTTCGTACCTGATTTTGCTGATAAAACTAAGGATATCCTTGGGATGATGAAAGGAAAAATTCCATTTCGATGGAGTACTGAAGGGAAGCTTGCATTTGATGAAGTCAAAAGGGCAGTTGCTTGTGCTCCTATCCTAGTATGTCCAGATTTCAAAAAAGATTTCATCATGTACAGCTACGCCTCTGCTCACATAGTGTCAGCCATCCTGATGCAGGAGAACGGGGAGGGCATTGAAGCTCCCATCACTTTTATGAGTTTTCCATAAGGGAAACATGAGCTAAAAATGTCACAAATTGAAAATCATGCTTATGCAGTGGTACGAGCGGTGAAACATTTCAGGTACTATGTGCTGAATTCCCATACCCTCGTTGTCGTTCCCGACACCGCCGTTAAATCCATTTTGACTCAACAAGAGCTTGGGATTCAATGAGGTACTGGATAGCTAAAGTTCAGGAGTATGACTTGGACATTAGACCTACGATTTGAGTACGAGGAAGGGGCTGTGCCAATTGATCGCGGAAAACCATTGAAGCGAGAATGCGAAAAAGACCAGAAGATACTTCTTCAAAGTTGCCCATGGTGCTTTTCGTGAGTACAACTGATGAATGGTACACATATATTGCTTTCTTTCTAACTTATGGTGAATGCCCCCCACATTTAAGCCAAAAGGAGAAGAGGACAGTCAAGTTAAGATCGCAAGATGCCTCCGTGGGATAATGAGAATATATAAGAAAGGTATTGATGGTGTTTTCTGCTATTTGTGTTGATAAATCACATGATTAAAGTTGTTAGAATCCTTCCATAGCCTAGCATCTTTGAGGAAATTTCTCATCCTCTATAATAGCTTATAAGATCTTGTGGGCTAGGTAGTATTCGCCTACTCTCTTTCGGGATTCAGCAGAGTGGGTGTCTAAGTGTGAAGCTTGTCAACATTTCGTTGGTCGTCCCAAGCTAGCAGACTCTTCCCGAAGCCCGTAGTGATTGAAGAACATTTTCACCGATGTGGGGAATTAACTTCATTGGAGCGTTGAATCCTGCATCTAGTGCCGAAACAATTACGTCTTGACCACTATGGACTATTTTACCAAGTGGGTGGAAGCCGCGCCAATCAAGCAAGTAACCTCGAAAGCCGTGTGCAAGTTCCTTAAAGAAAATATAATTGTCAGATTCGGTGTGCCTCACAAGATTGTGGCTGACAATGCCTCCAATTTCTCATCGCATGAGTTGACAGAATTTTGCTATGGATTTGGCATCACCCTGGCTCACTCATCTGATTATTATCCCCAAGGCAATGGGCAAGCTGAGTCCAGCAACAAGAACCTGGTTACCATAATTAGAAAGCTAGTAGATGAAAACTAGAGGACATGGCACAAAGCATTGTATGATGCGTTGTGGGCTGATCGGATTACCCCAAAGCGAGCTATAGGAATGTCTCCTTTCCAAGTATTGTATGGGATTGATGTTGAGATACCTATCTCAGTAGATTTTCCAGCCTTACAGTTGGCCAAAGCAGTCGAAGATGTGACCTTTCAAAATTCTATTGAAAAAAGGGTTATGTACCTAGCTAGGCTAGAAGAGGAACGGAGCAAGGTGGTTGATCGCATTGCAGATCATCAAAGAAAAGTAAAGAAAATTTTTGACAAGAAATCAAGGCAACGTCATTTCCAAATTGGAGACTTGGTGTTGCTTTGGGATAAGAGGAGGGAGCAGAAAGGAATGCACGAAAGTTTGATTCTTTGTGGAAAGGACCTTTTAAGATCCATCAGCTGAGTGGTGAAAATAGTTTCCATCTATCATATCTTGATGGAGAGTTACTCCCTTTTCCTTTCAGCGGCCAACATCTAAAGTTGTTCCATCATTAATGCAAGATGCTCTTTTGCATTGTACATACTTTACTTTCTGTCGTGTGTTTTCTTTTAGTCTTCTTTCTTTCCTCGTTTTGTTTTTGGTTTTCTTCTTTTCTGACTCCGTAGCCCAATGGATAAAGCCAGAGATTCTGAGTTCTCTTCCTTTGATATCACAAAGAAAGTCCCCAACTAGAGCCAGTTGTTATCTCATTTTTGAGTTTACGCCAAAAATGAGATAACCCTAAGAAATTTTTGAGCTGGTTTTCTAAGAGCCACCTTTCAGAGAGATAATCGGGTTTTCAGGTTTCACGAGCAAGACAACATGTGTTTTGGATGCTTCATGTCGTGTGTTCCCTGAAACCCGAAACCCGCATCAAGTAAGGTGAGTCGGGTTTTCGGGTCTTCCAAGCATCGGAACATGCCTTCATCAAAACATGCCTCATGTCGTGTGTCTTCCGATTCCCGAAACCCGACTTACTCCTTTGTTTGGGTTTAGGATATCCCAAGCATGCTGACATGGCATTAATTCTGAGTTGTCAGGTAGTTGGCACATGTCAACTGAAGTGTATTAAATGTGGAATTTCTTATAAATATTTGGATTTCCACGTCATTTTTACCAGATGTACTTTTTACCTCGTGGATTTTCGTGCATGCATCTTCGACCCAGAAACCCGACTCGCCTCTGTGCCTGATTGCATTGCTCATTTTTGATCATTTCTTGTTCTAGTTGAAGGTATTTTTCTTCATTCTTTGTTTGTGGTTTTTGTGGAATAATTGTGTAAATAATTCTTCCAGGTTTCTGTCTTTTCTTATCAGGGTTGTTGGGGTTTTATCTTTTCCATTTTGGGTGTTGCTTTCTAAATCAGGTTTGTGTTTTAGGGTTACCCCTTTGGAATAATCACTTTGTTTTATTCCCTAAAATGTCATTGTAATTAAAAATATATTTGGGATATCAATAGTGAAGAAAACTTGCATGTTTCAACCTAACAATTTCCCGATTCCCTCTTTTCGGGTTTCGCAGGGTGCTTTGCAATGTTCAAAACCCACAGTATATCAGAAAGTTTAAAGTATCAGACATTCCTAACTCTCCGGTATCCTCCCAGTGTGTCTGTTTTTCCAAACTCTCCAGCATCCTCCCAGTGTGTCGGGTTTTTCCATCTTTCGGCATCTCCAATGTGTCGGGTTTTCCAAAGTGTTCAACACCTTCTGATCTCCGACACTCTCCTCCTTTGAAATTCCTCATGTCGGACCCTGGTCCATCACAAGATAAGATTGAAAAATCAGGGAGGATGAAGTACAAATTTAGGAAGGTGGAGTCTCCCTCCTACATTGATTGTAATTACGACATCCAAGAATCTGAGCTCGAAACATAGATATGGAGGATTTTTGGAATAGGGTCAAGAGCTCTTCTCAGACTCCATGGATGAAATCAATAGTTGGCAGTGGTCTACCTCTTGCAGCAGGTTTCCCTATGTCCACTCAGTGCCCCGAGTTCATCTTAGCATGTGCTTCGAATTATGACTCTGCTTCTTGCATTGCGTGAAAAACCCAAAGGAGAAGTTGTAATCAAGTTGGACGGAGGTTACTTCGATGACCTTCTCAAGCTACCTAATTTTGAGGAATATGGAGATGTGGATCTCAAGTCAGCCCAAAAATCTTGGGACAATGATCAAGAGGATTGCATCAAGCACATGAATAAGAAGTTCCTAATCAAGGCCAAAGGCCGTTTCAGTGTTCCCAAGACTTGTTCTAGAAGTGATTTCATTCAGAAATCAATGATATCATTACTCTATTGAGTCAAGTTTTTGGTTTCCCCGAATCAAATTTTTTCCAAGGATGGATGTACCAGTTCATGATCATTATTAAGAAGAATTAATAGGGAATTGATTGGGGTACTCTTATCAGTAACGAGATAGATTCTCAAATGACAACAGTCATGTCTACAGGAAAGTTTTATATGTCCTCGTATGTCACCTATGCAGCGGCCGGCATGAGGAACTATCCCAGGTTGGACACCAAGGGGAACAAGACAGTGGAGCATGTTTATCAGTATTTTCCTCAACTAAAAGAAAAGGGTCTGAAGACCAATTCAGAAGGGTAAACGATGCCTTCTTTTATGAGAACATCTGCAGGTTAAGCCCCAAACTGAGGAAAACAAGAGTCTCTGATGAGGCATGGGCTGAAGTTTCAAAATGGGGTTGTGTCTTCTTGCAATTTAAGAAGTTCACATATCTTCGAGTAGTCATGTACCTAGGGGATCCTTTCCGTTTGCCCAGATATCCAGGGGACAAACTAATCTTGATGGAGTTGGTCAGGCAATTGTTGGATTTTCACAAGTTCCAACAAAGTAAACACAAGGCCGTTATATCTTTCCCAATTTCTATTGGAAGGTATACTTGTTCAATGGTGGTGAAAGCCAAGAATGTTGTCCATGAGCTTCAAGATAAGTTGAAGAAGCACATGAAGCCTCGAGATGGGTTTGATTTTCGCTGAGTCCTCAAGGCATATGGAAATCTGCACCCGCACGTGCCAAGCGTAGAAGACATCTGGATTGATTTACGTGATGAGGTTCTTTGTCAGAAGAAAAGATCATAAAGAGTTGACACTTGCTGAAATTCGGACACTTGAGCTCGTTGACATGCCGAGAAGGTACTAGCGATAATGAAAGTGTTCTGGATCCTTCCTATGATGGATTGAATGAAGATCAATATGTTTTCCCACCTATTGATTGGTCTATCAGTGAAAAAGCCTCCGTTACAGATAGATCAGCCCTGATTCTTGCACGCACCAAAGCATGGCTCACCTCTTGGGGAATGAGTTTTAAAGATGATAATTTTTCAAAGTTGGTTGCTGCAGAGGCGGGGCCCTCCAAAAAGGGAAAAGACAAAAGATCTTCTAAGGGACCTATAAAGGTCAAGTTTGTCAAGAAGAGAAGAGAACGAGAAATCTCTTCAATTGTTACTCCAGTTGAAACGGTGAATGTGCCAGAATCACCAACACCACCAGAAATAGGAGAAATTTCTTTGGAAGGAGAAGTAAGCCAGCCCCTAGTTTCACCATTTGTTGACTACCCAACTGAAGTGACCTTATCTCTTGCATCCCAGGCTTTGGAGTCGGGATCTGCGCTTCCTCCTTCACAACCACTTCTACCTCCTCTTTCCCCATCTACTTCTTTCATGGCCAGCATTTTCTCTGGACTCTCACCCCTCTCTGCTGGGACCAAAGTAACTACCAACATGCCCCCTCCTATGCCTCTTTTTACTTGAATCTGCTACCACATTGGTAACTGTCCCCACTCCACCAGTGGATCCCTCTCCCCCTGAAAGTATGATACCAACTTCTACAATAGTGGCAACTCCCTCTGACATGCCTCAATGGCTACTTGAGAAAACTCGAGGAAGAGGAAGGTGGTTGTACCCATACCATCCTTTTATTTTAGTTCACTCAAGGCCTCTCTTGCTAAATCGGTGAAAGCAACCCAAAATAGTTTCAAGGGTTTTGGTGGACGCTTGAGGCATAAGTTTGCAGAGATCACCACTCCCACGACTGACAAAACCAAAGAGGACATAACGGCCTCTGACTATCAGATAACCAGGGTGGCTCTAGGAGAAGTGACAACAGAAGGAGCACAACAGGATGCACGGGATGCTATAAACATGCTATGCCGAAGGTGAAGGAAACAAAGGATAGCAGAGATGAGCTTAAAGAAAAGGTGGAGCAGTTAACTGAAGTATTACTTAAGCTCTCAAAACCCCTTGAATCCGTACCATCTTCCTCTGTCCTGTCGGGTTTGATTTCTCATCAGTGCCTATAATTGAGAAGATTAATGAAAAAGGGAGGGTGGTCGATGAATGGATCCAAAGGCTACTCCAACAGGGGAAAGAAGTGATTCAAGACACCATGGAAGTCTATCAATCTTTGGGAATATTCAGAGTGATGGAGAAAAGATGGACGATGATTTCTCCCAAGAAATTAGACACCTTGATTTGACTTTTGAAGCTCTCCAGGTATTGAAGCAAATCCCATCACGCATTTTGGTAGAAGAAGGTGTCATCCCACATGCGGATAAGCATTTCCAGCTGACCAAAGCCATCAGGTTCAGGGTAAAAATTCTCAACAAAGCTTGCGGTAAATTGAGAGAATCAAGAGATCAGTTGATTGATGGCAAGAGTGACCTGGAAGAAGAACTGCTGAAAATATGTGCAAAAGTGTCAAGTGGAAACTCGGGCATCCTATCAGCTGATGATCTTTTCAAACAAATCCAAGAATCAATTCAGCATGAACCAACTCACGGATTTGGTATTGAAATCATCGACAAGTTTGTGAAGATTGAACATTCTTTGGAGGCCCTGAGAAAACTCAACAAAGATTGAGAAAACTTCCCAGTAGTGCCAGTGACACTCACGAAACATGTGAAGTCTTGAGTGATCATTCCACTGTGCCTGATGAAAATGAGATGCAAGGTATAATCCGGAAGTTCCAAGAATTTTGGAACAAACAGGCTCAGTTGGAGGAAGAGAAAGATGAAGAAGCAAAAGATGACGATTCAGACTAAGTCTTGATGCGACGTGTCATTTCAATCTTGAAATTGACATGTCTTTTTCATTTCTGTTTCGTCACATTTTGAATCATATTGTGACTTGGTCTCCTGCGTGAGAGCCAAGCAAAATAGGACTCTTTTTAAAAGACTGTTTTATAGGGTTTGTCCTATTTTCTCTCAACTATTTTTATTATAAATAAGGGATGTGTGTACATTCCAAAGGGTTGAGATTTTTGGAATATTGAGAGCTATTGTGAAGAAGAAAAACTTTGTGTTTTCTTTTAATCATTTGAGGAATAGAAGCTGATGTTGTTTTCACAAACTTTGTGTTGTGAGAAGTGTTTTTCTTAAGATATTGTTCTTATGTTCGCAATCTTAAGCTATTCCTTGTTTAGTGTCTTGATGATTCTAATCATTTCAAACATTACATTTGTTATCTAAAGATCATATGATTATTTCGTGCTCTGTGTTTACTCGAAAGAAAATACGTTCCTCTCCTTTCCTTTCCATTGTGCTTCTTACATTGTAATAATTTCCGACCCAGTCCATTTATAAAAACAACATCTTCACATAGTGTGGATATGGATTTCGGGATTCTATCCCAACCCCAATGGTTAGATTAGTGTGAATACTGTATATATTATTTATGTTGTGTTTTAGATTAGTAATAAACAGGTAGCCTCACCTGTCTTTGAGGAGGGATTTAATCCCATGTACTATGGTTGAACCTCATATTTTGGATTGACAAAATATCCAACCAACATGTATGCAAAAGAATGCAGCCCTTTGTCCCTTGTGTGGAGCTAGAATGGATGTTAGAATGCTCTTGGTTACAACCTTAGGTGGTGATAGCTAATGTTTATTGCTTGGTCTTGTATTATGGTCACGTATCTTTGTATTTATATGATTCCCTTGTTTGAATTTTGTAATTAATCCATAAAAGGCCGACGAGTAAAAGAAAGATGCCCAAATGGCTAGAAAATACCCAAAAGATGTGAGAAAAGTATACAAAGGTCGGCAGCGCCGGAAGGGACGAGGACGCTTAGTGCTAGCGTTCGGTTTGGAGTCTTTGTGTCAGAGCAAGAAAATTTCTGAAGTATGAAAAGACATATTAGGAAAGACAGTGTAAGACCAAAAAAAGAGACAGAGAGCAAGAAAATATGGCCAAAGATAGTGATCAATTAGTAATTTTCTCGCTTATGAATCATATGAATAGTGGTACGTGATCAGGACTAGATAAATACCCAAAGTGCATGATTTAGTGTCTACACCTATAGTTATCTATAATTATAGAAAACCTCCAAATATGTAGGACCTCCTTTGGAGGATCAAGAGGATCACATTACATTTTGAATTGACCAAGATTTTTATTCCAAAGTTAAAACAAGGGGCCAAGCCAAAGGAGTTTATGTACGGATAAGCCATGAACCAAACCAATTCCATGTTATATATTGGTTTAAAACCTATAAAAGAGGAAATATAGAGAAGAAGTGTCGGGATATGGCATATTCATCTCCTTATCCACTTTGTACCTTATATCAATTGAATGACACCCATAAAGATTGCATCCCTATAATATCTTGCATATAAACAATGGTGGAATTTTATACCTCACACTTTACAAATAGTGTATTCAAATAAAAGAAAAATTTTACAAGTATTTTAACCCTGAAAACAACTAGCAAAAACATCATGCATAGGATGTAGCATGTCCTTTTGGCATAGAGGTTGAAATTTTTTTACTTTATGAAAATTAATACAAAATTGGGTATATATCTAAAATTGTTTTTGGGATTTTTTTACTAAAAAGCTAACTTATATTGTTTGGGTGAGAGAGAATAGTGGTGGTTATAACCACACGCATAAAATAGGATTCCTAGAATAAGTAGTTCAAGCAAACTCTAGGTTTCAAGGAGTTAATCAACATATATATGTAAACTATCTCTTAATATATGTGTGTCCCATATGAATTGATTATCAATGTTTATTATATTTTATATGGCTCAAACCGATCCAAATATTTCATATAATATCAAATAATTTAAAATTCTTTTACTTTTCAATAATTAGTTTTCTTATTGCATTACATCTATTTCACAAAGCCTCTTTTGAAGTATCAAGAGTAGTTATCAAACCATATAACTTATAGACCACTTTAACGCTACTAACATTGTATCTCTCTATTTATTGGTCAACCTTAGTATCCTCTTACACCTATAGACATCCCCACAAGGATATATATTTATTAGATTTATTTGCCTCTATTAAAAGGACGAGTCCTGGAGTATCTAATACAGAGTTGTCAACGGATATTTAAAAATAATTAATGCTTTTGTATTAGTGAGCTCATGTATTTGTGTTCATCCACCTCATATTTATATCAGACTATTTCATGCATGAATTCTGTAAATATTTGTATCAGACTATTTAATGCAGGCTCTGACGACAATTTTTTAAGAACTCACCAATCTACTCTTGACTCTTGGATTAATCTCATTCACAGACTAACAATTTGTAGATCCTCAATTCCTCATCCCTTTTCTGAGATTTTTGCATTGAATTGTGGACAGAAAATGACCATCGACATCAGAAACTCGCCAATTGTATTAGAGTTTGGGAAACAACAAAATCATGTGAGTTTCGCTAATACAAAATGGTGATAGCATAGGGTCATTAGTGGTGTAAAAATTACTAAAATGGAAGTATCTTGGTAATAGGGCAAGCTATAGTCAAATAGGTTTGTAAAGTGTTTGCCTTTCTATAGTCAATAATTAGGTTTGTTAGTATTTTTTATTTTTCTGGTTACGAAGTTCGTTCTTTTTGGATTTGGTGATTAGTTACATTTTTTTTTTCAATTTTCTTCATTTTTTAAATGTTAACATTGTCTATGTTTCGTTTGTGAGTTATTGAAGTTGATTAGTATATTTATTTATTGTCATTTTCATTGGTATTAGGTCAAGTTGTCATTAAAATAGTGCATGTCATCAAAAGGGTAAGCATTGGAAAACGAGTCAAAAGTCAAAATAGAAAAAAATTAAAAGTCAAAATTCATCTATTTGTGCCATCAAAATGGACAAGTTGAATTGAATTGAAAATTTTGAAGGTAAATACTTTTATGTCTCGAAAGTTAAAACCCGTTTGATATTAAGTATTTGTGGGAAATTGTTGATGGTAAAGTACCAAAATCAACAAATGCAAACAAATCGCCAAATGGGAAAGAAATGATTGAAAAACAATAACAATTGTTGTGATAGGAATATTTGATGCTTACTTGCATCATATAGACCTATCAAAGACTTTGAAATTCATTTGGACAACAATAAACAATATATTTGGAACACAAGTAGGGAGCGCAGTAATGGTATTAAAATAGAAGGTATTCAGACTCAAGATGGAAGAAGGTGACAAAGTGTGGTTAAACACATTAATAAGTTTAATTTTATTTTAAATCGGTTAGCTAGAATAAAATTCGATGTACATGATGATGATGCAAAATCGTGTTGCTAAATAGCATGCCACCCAGCTATTCTAACATGGTCTTCACATTGAGTAAAATAAATCCTAGTTTAGAATATTTGTTTTCTTCTTTGATAGACCAAGAAAATATAATTAAGAAAGCTGTTGGCAAAATTATTTGTCGATAGGACAAATTAGGTGGTTTTCAATGCAATGCTTTGGGACTAGGTCCCTCTCTGCCTAGATGGGCAGCTCCATTGTGCATGTGAAATAAATAAAAATCTATTGTTGGCCTAGATGTCGGGATCAACAGAACACTCCACCGCACATGCGGTGAATGCTTGCAATTTCGTGTAAGGCGAGAATTTTCTAGGAAGGTGGGAATGTGGGAGTGAGAAATTAGGAGGGGAATTAATACTACAAGTAGGAATACTTGATTCTTGCAAGGATTAACCAGAGATATTGTACGTACCCAAAAATGTAGGTATTGTACTGCCGAAAAGAGGTTACGGAAGCCCCAACGATGATTCAGGTCTCTTCGCGAGGTGTTTAGAATCCAAAAAGCTCGCCAAGTGTATGTTTACATCCCAAATGCTTTATCCAAGCTCCATGTGCTTTGTTTTATCCTTTGCCCCCTTTTTCTTTACATTTTGGTCTTAAGTGAAAGAATGCCGCCACCACAGGCCAGGTGGCGGTCCCATGACCGCCACCCAGGATAGGGCGGCGGTCTCAGAACCGCCACCACCTGTGCAAGGGGCGGCGATCTATGCACATTTTTCAGAAAATTCCAACAATCGCGTCAAACGTAAAATTTCAACTTTCACCCGCATTCTTCAACCACTTTAGCTTGCATTTATGTTTTGGCCACCTAGTAAATAGTGTTTTCCCTTTGTTTATAGTAAAAGAGATCAATTTGGAGTTACCCTCTGGTAAATGCAAATGCTATAAATAGCCAGCTTGTTTTCAAACAAATGGCCCCTCTCCTTCTGTGTTTGATTATTCAGTTTGCTTGAAATTCTTGCATAATTTTCAATAGTTTCATATTTTGCATGAGTTATTAGTCTCTCATTTCTGTATTAGTGATCATTTGATCTTCTTGCTTTCATCTTACTTCATTGTTGTCCCATACAATCAATTTAGCATAAGATAGTTTCTTTTTTTAGATTAGAATCCATTTAGAGTTACAGGTTTTGTTTGTCACAAGAGGTAGTTTCTAGAATTCTCGGTGTATTTGTGTTATATTCCCGCAATAAATCCTGCTAGGAATTACATAGTCAAGCTCTGTTCACTTGCATTATCCCTCTCTTACTTGCATTGTATTCGGTTTATATCCAAATCTGCCATTGTTCGAGTATCTTCTTCTGTTGACGCTATCATATACACACTTTTTTGGATTCATGAGAACACGAAGGAACACAAAGATCACACTAAGGGGACAAAGTCACACACAACTGGATTTACCACTATTCTGTAAAATCTAGGTTTGAGCTATCAAAGTTGTAGTTAAAATATATCAAATAGAGTAGTAAATTATTTCATTTCAGTTAAAACTCACTTTCGATATTGCCAGGGAAGCTGTGGGGAATGATAGTTTCTGAGAAACTATGATTCATTCTTCACTTATGAGGTAGGATCGGAAGTATTTTTATTAAAATTTTTGGTTATTTAAATATTTAGGATAAACTCACAACTGCACAGGAAAATAGCTATACCAAGCTACCTTGCTTGTTTTGATTATGTTATTAGATTAATTGTCCATCTTCTGAATATATTAGAATAGCTGCTCTTTTAATTTCATTAAAATACTTCATCGAAAATACAAAAATAAAAGAATATATGCATAGTGTAGATACATCTTTCATAATTAGTTTAGTCATTTTAGTTAAAATTGAATCATCTTTGTATGACAATCACGGGACCTAGAGAGCCCAGATAATACGTGTTTGAATCGATGGTGCCTAAACCAAATCTCCCCACAACACTAGCTGATATAGATCAAGACCTTAGGATTCAAGTTTTTTGAACAACAATAAACCTATGAGCAATTAGTGAACAATTGAGAGATTTGAATATTGAAGAAGACAAGGCATAAACATTTCGGTCAAATCAATCCAACTATAGATATTTGCCTTGATAGGACATCCACATGACTATACAAGAACTCAAAAGAGAGCAAATATTTGGTTGTGATCCTTTAGTTCCACAACCCAATGCAGGAGACCTCCTCATTGACATAGATATTGGCTTGCGTATTCAAGTTGCGGAACACCCGTAAGGTATTATGAGAGAAAAGCATACAACTTCTAGTTCTAAACATAGAAGTGAAAAATCTTACGACTATTGGATAGTCTGGAAGAAGAGATTGACTCCTCATATGACCATAGGAGGTCATCATGACCACGAATTTACGGTTGTGATCCATAGGTCCCACAACCCAATAGGCCTACTAATCAATCAGACATTGACACCGGTTTACGCACACTAATATTTAGATCCTCACCACTTCCGCTAAACATCATTACACAGGTTCTCTCGTATTAAACGTAGTGACCAATCAAAGCTAGGGATATTTGGACTAGACCAGAGAATCATCCATAAAACTCGGAGGACCCACTACACCTCTCATCACCATTCTCATGACCTTGTCGAAATAGACACGAAGCACCTACAGGTCATTTTCCACGTATCCAATGCCAATAAATAGGATCTCGGCAGAGCTTCGACATCAATTGGAGCCTACGAGAAGCTATTATATCCAAACGATCCATTACACCAATTTAGGTTAGGAGGGCCTTCTTTGCCTTAGATTCACAGATTCCATTATTGCATGTTGAAGATATAAGATTTCCCAACTAGTTTGTCTATATCCACATATATTCCATTCTCACCGGCTATCTCGGCACGACCTCGGGAGGTCAGAGTACGAAGAAGAGCTGCTTGTAGATTCTCATGCTCACATGTCACTTTTCTATCATACAAAATTGGTGAACCCGACGTGAAATACAAATACACAATCTTCTGATCCTAAGTCAGACTCCTACTCATTCTTCTAATTGATTCACTTTTAGCCTTCACATTAGCTTCACCAACAAAATTGGTGAACCCGATGTGAAACTAACAATTGTTCCCCTTTTATTTTCATTTCTTTCATCCACCTTCACTCTTTCCCATTATTTTGCGGGTATTCATATACCCCGAATATGTCGAGATATGACACATATGGTAGACCTCTCTCAAGTCTCGAAGAAAATTATGGTCAAACAAATAGACAACCGTCACCCTCACTTTCTGCATGGGCTGACAACTATTCAAGTAATTACTTGTCATCAAAAATCCTCCTCAAAGAACTATCTCTAGTTCTTCATTCCGAATTGAGGAGTTGGATCAACTTACACAAATGCAACAACCAGATCCCTTAGGCTCTAACAATATGACATTTACTGGAGAGTCCACTTCATCTCCTCGGGTTTTGTTCAGACCACAAATCAGTAGACAGTTAGATCCACTCCCATTTTTGGATGAGGAGTATTTAGCACGCTATGCTAGAAGCGAACAATGCTTCCAAAACATGTACCCACCTATAGGAAGTTTGCAAATACAACCCGATACCCTACTCCAAGAAAACACCCCCATTCCTCCACCTATGGGAAATACTCTCGATGAAGCTTGGCAGGGTAATGATCAATTCATAGCAGGGTATCATACCCCTTTACAACCTCAAGGTGTACAACAACCACCATTGAGGCAAAACACTATGTCTTTGCTAATCGAGGTCATCTCAGCCTTAGTTGAGAAAGTTAGAGGATTGGAACTTGCTCAAGCAAATAAAAATTCATATTTCAGGCAAGTAAGAATTCCCAACCCTTTGCATCACCATTACGAGAACAGGCATGTTAGGCATGCCTCCTAGACATTCATATAACTATCAATGAGAAAACACCAACTAGAATCGCATTTTCAAACTCCACTCCAGTTGAAAATATGATACTTCCTGGCTTAGCACCAAACAACCCATACCAGAGCAATGCTCCTCCCTACTTAAACATCTATTCAAAATCACCACAAGGAGACATGTTCTCTTCTCCCGGGATGTTTACTCAACCACAGGGATTTCCTTATGCCCCTGCAAATACATATGCCATGCCATATCAACAACCCATGCCACCCCCACCCCCTCAGTAGGCACCATCAATGGTCAAAGCCTATGCGGTAGGGACTTACTCAGAATATTTGAAAGAGCCCCTAGACTTCACCATATGAAGTGTCATGCTTCCAAGACCTCTTCCCAATTTACCCAAATACAAAGGGGAGGGAGATCCAAATGCGCATATCAAGGCCTATGCCATGACCATATGAGAATTACTCCTTGGGATGGGGTTGTTGCCAAGATATTCCCTAAAACCTTAGAGGGTATTTCCCTTGATTGGTACTATAGAATACCTGAAGCCTTGATACACTCATTTAAACAACTCATGTCAGAGTTTATCAAAGCTTTTGATATGAACAAATTATTGAGAACAAGAATCAAGGAATTCTTGCATATTAAACAAGAGCATAATGAATCCGCTGCTCATTTTATTCAAAGATGGCGTACGGTTCTCTACTCATTAGTAAGTGCTCCAAACATGGATCAGATGGAACTATGTGATTTATTCCTTCATTCCCTCAATAGAGAGATAAAGGAAGAAGTCAGAAGTTCCCACTAAGAACTTATGATGAAGTACTCAAGAGTGCTCTCCGAATAGATCAAGTAGTAATAGATAGTGGTCATAAGACATACGGAACAAACGGAAATTAATCATTCCCAATCAAAACACTACGGCCTATCCTAATGCTGGGAATACCAATCAAGGACCCAAAATCCTTAACAAAAACCACGGGGTTACAATAGATGGAGTAACAGACCAAGTTAAAAGAGCAAACATTGTAAACATTTCACCACCCATTAACAATCAACGAAATAACAACTTTACTCCAAAAATCAATGCGGTGGATTTTAATCATCCACGGCGGACGGCACGATGATGAAAATCCAAACACAAGGTCCAAATTGAAATCCAACTGGATATCGATTCAAAACCAAAGGCAACAGACCTCAAAATTTTAATTCTAACAACCGGTGACCTTATCGAACTTGGACCACAGCAAGTTTCAAATCCACAACCTCGAAACTATAATCCCAATTTGTATTGTGGTTTCCACAAGAGTCAAGGCCATGATACTAGGACTTCCGTGACTACTGATAATTTCATGTAACATTTTCCTAGAAGACCAAAAACAACTCTTTATAGATATGTTCTTAGCAAATTTTGTAATACCCACGCCAAACACTTACACAAGGCGGGCTCCCCTCAAAATGCACCACTCAAGATCTTTAACGATCCACTCCCAAATCATTCTAACAATAACAGGTTAGATCCAAGTGGAACAAACAAGGGTGTTATGATAGGAAATAATGATCATGGAGCCTCAACTTTGTTAAATCCATTGGTCGCACCCTTTTGATTAGGAACTCGACCACAAACCAAGATAGTTGGCCTGGTAGAGCTAGACACCGAGCTACCCGTAGAAACCATAACAAGAACACGAGATTATTCTTCTCAACCAGTTCCAAGCTATCCATTAGAACTAGACAACATTCAAAGCAAACATTGGTAAAATCCATAGGCGCTTATAATTTAATTAATGACTTAACAAAGACCTTCTCTCATATTTCCTTCTTGGATTTGTTGAAGAACTCTCCCGCCCATAGGGCTGCTCTCTTAGAAGCATTAGGCCTTGGTCATTTAATTAACATCACTCCTCCTTGAAAACGCAAGTAAACCATGTAGACTTTGATGTCTACCCTCCAGGGCAGCCAGATAGGGATACTAAGTTTATATTTGATATAAGCAAAATGCCAACAGACGTTGAAATTGTGCGTAGAGGTGACCCAACTTTACATTTATAAGTATGGGTCTACAATAATTATGTTAAACGTAATGATGATTGATGATGGGGGGAAGCAGTTAACATTAGTCCCCTTCGCCTTTCTTCAAAAGCTAGGATATAGAGAAACAAATTGTTCCACAACACGAAATACGCTAAGAGGTTATGATAGCCTCAAATCCACTTCAATTAGAACCATAGTTTTACCAGTCACCTTAGGACCCAAGATGGTCCTCACCAAATTTTATATTATAGATCAGGAAACCAATTATAATATGATCCTTGGTTGACCATGGATACACCGCATGAAGGCAATCCCTTCCATGTTATTCCAAGAAATAAGATTTTTGCACTTAGGGAAAATATTTGTGGCACAAGGTAACCCAAAACCCTTCGATATACACCTAGTTGACTTGAAGAAAAGACCAGGTGTTCACTCTGAGTTTGAACTCCCAACAAATTAACTTAGAAAACCAATTAATTCAAAACCAGAAGAGAAGTTGATACCTACCACTAGAATTAGAAATTACAAATCTAGTTGAGGACATTCCAAAGCACTCAAAAATGAAGCTAATGTCGTAGAAACAATATCATTAGGGACTACCACAAAAATTGTTGAATTACTAGAGAAATATCTACCCATTCTCCTACCATTTGATTCTATGGGTATGGGATACACCCTAGGAATTGGTTCCCTTCCATCAGATGAAGTTTGTATGGTAGAAGTAACCGAGGTAGAAGAAACAGACATGACGAATAGCCCAACATCCATTTTTCCAAGAAAATATTAGACTCTCCACTTCGATGGAGCTAGATGTCACTTTGGAGTTGGGGCAGGTGTGATCTTCACTTCTCCCGAGGGAAAGATCCTACCTTTTGCCTTTAAATTAAACTTTGAATGTACAAACAGGAATTTGAGCCTCCTTGGCCTCATCATAGCCAAAAGAATGGGTGTCGATAACATTAGAGTGCTAGGAGACTCACAACTAGTTGCAAACCAAGTCTTTGAGGTATATGAGACTAGAGTTGAACATTTACAACTCTATAAAACGGCGGTATTAAATCTAAGAAAAGATTCAACTTCATATCAATTGAAGCAATCCCACAAGAGCAGAACCTTCTCACAAATTCAATAGCAACCTCAGCTTCCCATTTCACTCCAAATAGTGAGTTGGAAAACACAAGTTTCACGGTATCACTTCGTACTGAACCATTGGTGCATAAAATACCAACAAACCCACTCCTGACTCATATAGAAGCTGAGAATGATTTTTCTATCCTAGATCACTTTGATAGTGATAGAATCACTCTCAAATATCTAAACGCCTATGCAGAGCTACATCTCGCTCACCACATAGTGGATCTTTCCCTAATACCACATTCCTCTTCCTATTTTGGAAATCCCATGATAGGGTCTCCTCCATAAAAATATCTTGATATACGAAGTAGAGGACGGAGAAAGTTTGGAATTACCTCCGATCTGCTGAATTTGAAGAAGGAAACGCTTCCTTAATTGAAGAAACAATCGACATAAATATTGGAATGGAGGAAGAACCAAAAATTTTGAAGTTGGGATCCTCGTTAACTCCAGAGGAGATAGAAATACACACCCAAATCCTCAAAGAACATCAAAAGGATTTTGCGTTTAACTACAAAGAAATGACAGGAATTACACCACATATCATAGTACATAATCTTGTCACCAAACCAGACGCAAAGCCAATTAAACAAAAGTCAAGACCAATGAAGCCAAAAGTGGCTCTCATGGTGAAAGAAGAAGTAATGAAACTTCTCCAAGTGGGATTCATCAAACTAGTTGACTATTCACAATGGGTATCTAATATCATCCATGTTCTCAAAAATAATGGGAAGATATACATTTTCATAGACTTTTAGGATATTAACAAAGCTTGTCCCAAAGATGACTTCCCGTTACCATCCATTGACGTTATTGTTGATGCAACAGTTGGATTTGAACTGTTTTCCCTCATGGATGGGTTCTCAAGGTATAATTAGATTAAAATATCTGAATAGGATCAAGCCAAGACCACATTCATAACTCTTTGGGGAACTTATTGTTACGTTGTCATGTCATTCGGTCTTAAGAACACCGGCACTACATACCAATGGGAAATGACATACATATTCCACGATCTTATTCATAAAATTGTGGAATCCTACATGGATGATTTGTTGGCCAAGGCCAAGAAGTGTTGTGATCACCCCGAGGTACTCCGTATCATTCTCTCACGATTGATCGAGTATGGCGTCACCTTGAACCTAGAGAAATGCATATTTGGTGTGATAGGAGGCAAGCTTCTAGGTTACATTATATCCTCATGAGGGATTGATGTTGATCCAGCCAAAATCTAGGCTGTTCTTGAAATGATTCCACCATCAGATGAGTTTGGTATCAGATCATTTCTTGGGAAACTAGGTGTAATCCGAAGGTTCATCCCGGATTTAAGTTTTGTTATTCATCCAATCAACAATCTATTAAAGAAATATTATAGCATTGATTGGACAGAAGAATGCAACGAGGCCTTCAAAGTAGTTAAACGCTTCTTGTTGTCTCCTCCCACGCTAATGCCTCCCAGACCAGATCATCCTTTGATCATGTATTCATGGGCTACTGATGTCTCACTAGCCTACATGTTGGCTCAAGAAGACAATGATAAACGAGAACGTGTAGTCTATTTCATTAGCCGAATGTTGCTTGATTATGAAACACGTTATACACAGGAAGAGAGAGAATGCCTTGCCATAGTCTTTACAACCAAACGTTTAAGACATTACATGTTAAACCAAGAAACAAGGGTCATTGTAAAGACAGATCATTTACAAACATTCCTCACACAAGGGTCTTTATCTAAAAAGGCTGGACATTTCATAACTTTAATGGGTGAATTTGAATTAATGTTTGTAAACCAAAAATCCATTAAAGGACAAATCATTGCAGACTGGTTAGCTGACAATCCATTAGATGGAGGCGATCTGGTAAATCTGGACTTTCCGATGAGTGCATATACTTTGTCAAAACCATACCCCCATCTCTACATGCCCTTGGTACACCGATATCATCAATTTTATCATGGACCATATACACCCAGAAGGTGCCACATCGTAAAAAAGAAGACGGCTATGCATTATCGCTGCTAAATATGTTATCTTAGAATAAGTTCTCTATTGTAAAGCCTTTGATGGAATGCTTTTAAGATGCATTGACACTGAAGAATCCAAAAATATTCTTTACGAATCCCATAGTGGGATATGTGGAGGCCACTTTGGTGGTCACACCACTACTCACAAAATACATCGGATGGGCTATTTTTGGCCCACTCTAGAACATGACGTGATAGAGTTTGTGCATAAGTGCCACAAATGCCAAGAATTCTCCCACGAGATTCACATGCCAGCACAATCTCTGTGAACCGATAGAACCCCCTAGCCTTTCTCCACATGGGGTCTAGATTTGATAGGGAAATTCTCTCCCTCATCAACAGATGGCCATAACTTTATAATTACGGCCACAAAATATTTTACCAAATGGGTAGAGGCCATGCCTCTCACCACCGTACCAGGTTCGGTAATCACCAAATTCATTCTGAACCAAATCATTTGCAGTTACGGTGTCCCACAAGTCATTATCTCAAATAATGGCACATCCTTTAAGAATGATGAGGTCCATGAGTTATGTAGTAAATTCAAGATAAATCATCATACGGCCTCTCTTTACTACCCTCAAGCCAATGGACAAGCCAAAGCAACAAACAAAATGTTAAAATCTATTCTCCTTAAAATAGTTAAGGAGAATAAACGGGATTGGTATTTAAAATTATACTCGGCCTTGTGGGCCCATCGAACCTCAATAAGAACACGATGGGGGAAACCCCTTTCTCATTAGTATTCGGGGCAGAAGCAAGTTCTCCCGCTTGAGGTCAAAATACCTAGTCTCTGCATCTCATTACAAGGGATTTTGGGAGAAGAAGCCTATAGAGAGGCATGCCTCTCTCAACTAGAAAGCCTTGATGAGGCCAGGTTGAATGCCGAACAATGGCACAAAGCCTATGTTGACTGGATGTGCCGGCAATATAACAAAAAAGTCTACGAGTGAGAAATATATGAGGGAGATCTAGTTCTAAGACTAGACAAGTTGGATTGATAAGAAAACCGCGAAGGAAGGAAGTTCTGGCCCAAGTGGTTGGGCCCATACTGAGTCATGAAAGACTATGGAAATGGTGTGTATCTCTTGTGTACACTAGAAGGTGAGGAGTTCAATGAAACAGTCAATTCCTTGCATCTTAAATGGTTTTACGCGTAAGGCATCAACGTCACCATTTGTATATTATATCTACCTACATTGCATTAGTCACTTAGTTGTTTCATTTTGTTCACTCGTTTCGTAACTATTGTGGTCAAGGAACTTATTCTTAAGCAATTCATTACAAGCTTCTGAAAATATTGGCAAAAGCATTCAAAATCATACTTGGTTTTTCTCTTTCTTTCTACTAGGTGAAGTTGTTCTTACCTACGGTCTATTCTAGAAGCTTCTTGGTGTCACATCTATCCCTCTTACGTCTCTTTGAAACAAGGATATTCCAAAATCACATATCAAAAGTGTCAAAATCAAATAGAATCAAAAATACCAAGCAAATAGAATATTTTATTTTACACACTTCTTTACCCCACCAACCTTCGGTGATAAGCCCACATCTCTTACTAGTGATGCGAGGTTGGGAAAGGAAAGAAGTGCACTTGCTCACCTATATCCTGCCTTTGGTGACAAACCCATGCTTCTTACTAGTGGCATGGGGCAGGGTGTGGGGGGTCCATTCACACAAATTAACAAATCTTGGTATTTTAGAAATACAAATCAAATTATATTAAGTGAAAATAAGCATCCAAATTCCAAAGAGATCAAATCCTCAAAACCAGATTTTGTCAACCAGGTTGCCATTTATAAGATCTAAGTCTAGATAAACTGGAAAGTAAGTTGCCTTCTGAGCTTGGTGGTAGTTTTGAGTAGGGTAAGTGTGTAGGTCTAAGTTTGGTTCTTGTCACTAGTTTGTCTATCTCTCATCATTTCATTCAGTCAAACTCATACAAATTGCACCCTTCCCAACTCTTGGTGATGAGCCCTCGCATCTTACTAGTTGCGTGGAGTTAGGAGTGGGGCAAGTTCATCTCTCTCATCACTACATTCATCATGTTTTTCCAACATAAGAAGAAACAACAAACATTTCCCAAAGAAGCCAAAAGTTCAGTACTACAATATGTTTTACATCATCATGTATCAACACTACAAAATCAAATAAAGTAAAACATTTTGTTTAGTATTTGTTATCATTTTTCATCCATTGCATACATTTTGAAAAGCATATAAAAACAAATACTCTAAAAACATCTAGTGTACACATGGGAAACGAATCACAAAAATTCTAGACACAAGAAGATCTAGATCCAAAAAGATATATATATATATATATATATATATATATATGAATCTTGTTTTGTGTACAATGCCATCATGCACTAAGGCATGGTCAAAATGCTCAATGAGCCCAGAAAATACAAAAACACTCGTATAAATATCGACCAAAAATCACTACAAAAGGCACCATGATCTCTCAATCCCTGTGAGATCCCTCAGAAGGTGCACGACCTCATCTAGGACTCCTGTTGTGACAACACTCTGAATGAATTGAGGGCTCATGATCATAGCCATCATTGTGGTCTCACTATGAGAATGACTCCTCCTCATCAAGTGCTCCATAGTCCTATATCCAACTACCTCAACATGGAGAGAAGTCATGATCTTTGTCGCCTTCCAGGGCGGGGAAAACACATTGGTATGTCTACCAACTTGAAGGCTCTCCCACATCCATAGTAAGCTTGGCCCATGTACTCTCCGAAGGGAGTAGTAGAGTGTCTCGCACACACACTGGCGAATCAAGTCTCACCATCCCTCAGTAGTCACTGCAAATAAAAAAGGAGAAATAAACAAGTTAGAAAGTTGTCCATGATAAATTCAAAAATAAATGAAACAACAAAAGGGAAATATCAACTAAACATTTCTAACTAAAACAAAAATTGAGAAAAGAGTAGTAACTCACTCGGATCTCCAGGCATCCAAGTGGGGTCTCTAGGATCTGCACTGCCACATCTTGGTGTGGAACCTTCCCTAAATCTGGAAAGAGGTGACATCCTACTACGGACTCATCATCTCCCCCAATGTCCCGAGAAGGAAACTCCTCTGAGATTAGGGTCACCTTCTCTATACTCTCCTCCGCCCTCTCGGCCCTCAAGATGTCCTGAGTGTCATGCCCTCGGTGGTCACTCTCATCATCCCTAGTCATCCCACCTAACTCACCTCCCTCTATCTCCTCCTTTGTCTCCTCTCTCGTGAACTCCTCAGAGTCTAAGTCCACATCAATAGGCTCATATCTCTCTCCACTATGAGCAGGACAAGCTCCGATCTGAAGTAAAGGTGGTCGAGGAGCACTGGCTACCCCTCAGGCATGAACCACCCTCCTATCTATAATGGGAATGCCAAGAGTGATCGTAGTCCAACCTCGGCCTCTACGACCTCCCCTGGCCTCATGAACAGACATGTATACTAGCCCTACTGGAGGAAACATATTAATGTAGGGGATTCCAAACTACATTTGTGGTACTCTGTCAAAGGGGTGGATCTCAATTTCCTTATCTGTCTATCGGCTGATTAGTAGTATAGCAAGCGATCAATGTGTGTGCCTCCTCTCCCCATAACCTGTCATGGCCTAATAAGGAGTGGCCTCCATGTCTGTAATAGTCAAAGAAGCCCTTTGGGCTGGTGTGACATCCTAATTATGGTCATCCCTGTCCACCTCACCGCCCTAACATGACCCTAGGATCCTCTCGCATAAACACCTCTCCCATAGGGAATGATGCACTCATGCACCCAACTCATGACTAGAGTAGGGTGACTTAATGATTGCCTGCCCATGATAATCGACCACCCTATACAAATTATGATAGGTGGTCCCAAGGATGTCTGCTCCCCAAGTGTAAATGCAGCCATGTGCCTCAATCTGTACAATGATAGGTGCCCAGTAGTATAAGAGATTATCCCCTCCCTTTTCCCCAATCAACCGCAAGGCAAGGATACCCATAATAGCCTCTTTGGCGAGTGCGGGGATATCTAAACCAACAATAGAATAGACCTTCACCCCCTACTTCAATCCCATGGAAACAACAACATCTCCCATATATGTGGCCCACTAAACCATCTGAGATCTGGACATTATTGTCTTAAGAGAAAGTTGCCTCCCAAGAATCGGGACCCCTAATATACGATAGACATCCTCAAGGGTGATGGACCACTCACCCCTAACTCCTGGAAATCGGAAAGTGTTCCGATCTACGTCCCAGTATGAAAATAAGTCACACAATATGTGACTAGCAGGTGTAACATGAGGGACCTGAGCAATCCTCCAAATGCCAGCCCTCTGTAGAGTATCCCGCTCTGCCTGAGTAAGTGCCTCTAGCACTGCAAGGAGCCAATCACACTCCCTCTCTCTACTCCATCTGATGTACTCCTCCTTCTGCATCCACCCAAAACACAGAAAAGAAGTAATTTAGTAACATAATCCAACTGGAAAAATCATCAGAACATATAAAAATGCCAAAAATGTAAAGACAATTAAAAATCACATCTCTTTTTACATTCTGTTTGAAACCGCCATCTCATGCAAAGCGGCAATTTCATAACCGCCACCTTCTAGGAAGCGGTCCCATGACCGCCGCCTGCTGCGGGTGGTGGTCTTGTCCGAATCACCAAATAGCTTGAAATCCCTAAAAAGACTTAAAATTTTCAAAAATACATCATTTTGGACGAAACAAAGATCTACCCTATGGGCGCCCCCCCTAAAGACTCATTTAAGACTAACATTTTTGAAAATGATCCCCCCAAGACAGATTTCTACATTTATATATTTTGGATTTAAAAACAATAAAATGAGAAGAACTAACCTGAGACTTCACGGGTCGAGGTCCTGCTCTTGGAGGCATGATCATGATCTCACAATGAATGTTTTGATTGTACTCATGTCAAAAACGGTCACCGTGGATCCCAGAGCTCAAAAACCACCAAATCAATGCATGCGCAAATGAATAGTAAAATGAGTTCACTTTACATATATATAGTATTCTAAAAAATTTGAGTGTTCTTACGCAGAGTTAGAGCACCGATGGAGGTAAGTTCTTATCCCTGCACAAATGGTAAGTCCTCATTTCATATTATTTTAGTATTTATTTTTTGATTTGTTTTGTCTATCTACACTTGAGTCCTCTTTTCATTTTTTAGATAGTGGGAATTTGGGTGGTGACATTTCAACACATGGGTGTGTCAGGTATAGCTTCTAACTAGCCATTTTGGGACCGACATACTCGGACCCGCCGTTTTATGCCTCTACATATCTAAAACGCTTCTCCGAGGGGACAATATGTATGTACCAAAAATCTAGGTCTTGTTACTACCAAAAGAGGTTACGGAAGCCCCAATGATGATTCGGGTCTCTTCGTGAGGTGTTTGGAGTCTAGAAAAGCTTCCCAAGTGTATGTTTTCATCCCAAATGCTTAATCCAATCTCCATGTGCTTTGTTATGTCATCTGCCCCCTTTTTCTTTGCATTTTGGTCTTAAGTGATAGGACCACCACCACCTGATCGGGCAGCGATCCGTGATCGCCGCTAGGATAGGGGGCGGCGGTCCTATAACCGCCACCCTATGGAGAGCGACGGTCTGTGCGCATTTTCAGAAACGTTCGATGATCACGTCAAACATAAAATTGTAACTTTCACCCCCATTATTTAACCACTTTAGCTTGCATTTATGTTTTGGCCACCCAGTAAATAGTGTTTTCCCTTTGTTTATAGTAAAAGAGATCAATTTGGAGTTACCCCTCGGTAAATGCAAATGCTATAAATAACTTGAGCTTATTTTCAAACAAATGGCCCCTCTTACGTGTTTGATTATTCAGTTTGCTTGAAATTCTTGCATAAGTTTCAATAGTTTCATATTTTGCATCAATTATCAATCTCTCATTTCTGTATTAGTGATCATTTGATCTTCTTACTTTCATCTTACTTCATTGATGTCCCATACAATCAGTTTAGCATAAGATAGTTTCATTTTTAGATTAGAATCCATTTAGAGTTACAGGTTTTGTTTGTCACAAGAGGTAGTTTCTAGAATTCTCGGTGTATTTGTGTTATATTCCTGCAATAAATCCTGCTAGGAATTACATAGTTAAGCTCTGTTCACATGCAATATCCCTCTCTTACTTGCATTATATTCGGTTTATATCCAAATTTGCCATTTTTCGAGTATCTTCTTTTGTTGACGCTATCATATACACACTTTTCTGGATTCATGAGAACACGAAGGAACACAAACATCACACTAAGGGGACAAAGTCACACACAACTGGATTTACCACTATTCTGTAAACTCTAGGTTTGAGCTATCAAAGTTGTAGTTAAAATATATCAAATAGAGTAGTAAATTATTTCATTTAGATTAAAACTCACTTTCGATATTGCAGGAAAGTGTGGGGAATGATAGTTTCTGAGAAACTATGATTCATTCTTCACTTCTGAGGTAGGATCGGAAGTCTTTTCTATTAAACTAGTTGGTTATTTAAATATTTAGGATAAACTCACAACTGCATAGGAAAATAGCTATACCAGGCTACCTTGCTTGTTTTGATTATGTTATTAGATTAATTGTCCATCTTCTGAATATATTAGAATAGCTGCTCTTTTAATTTCATTAAAATACTTCATCGAAAATACAAAAATAAAAGAATATATGCATAGTGTAGATACATCTTTCATAATTAGTTTAGTCATTTCAGTTAAAATTGAATCATCTTTGTATGACAATCACGGGACCTAGAGAGCCCAGAGAATACGTGTTTGAACCGATAGTGCCTCAACCAAATCTCCCCACAACACTAGCTGATATAGATCAAGACCTTAGGATTCAGGTTTTTTGAACAACAATAAACCTATGAGCAATTAGTGAACAATTGAGAGAGTTGAATATTGAAGATGACAAGGCATACACATTCTAGTCAAATCAACCCAACTATAGACTACCTTGATAGGACATCCGCATGACTATACAAGAACTCGAAAGAGAAAAAATATTTGGTTGTGATCCTTTAGTTCCACAACCCAACGCAATGAGACCTCCTCATTGACATAGATATTGGCTTACGTATTCAAGTTTCAGAACACCCGTAAGGTATTATGAGAAAATCATACAACTTCTAGTTCTAAACATAGAAGCTGAAAAATCTTACGACTATTGGATAGTTGGAAGAAGAGATTGACTCCTCATATGACCATAGGAGGTCTGCCATGACCAGAATTTACGGTTGTGATCCATAGGTCCCACAACCCAAGAGGCATACTAATCAATCAAACATTGACGCTAGTTTACGTACACTAATATTCAGATCCTCACCACTTCCGCCAAACATCATTACACAGTTCTCTGTATTAAACATAGTAGTCAATCAGACTAGGGATTTCTGGACTAGACCAGAGAATCGTCCATAAAACTCTGGAGGACCCACTACACCTCTCATCACCATTCTCATGAACTTTTCTAGAAATATACACAAAGCACCTACAAGTCATTTTCCACATATCCAACAGCCAATAAATAGGATCTCGGTAGAGCTCGACATTGATTGGAGCCTACGAGCAGCTATTATATCCAAATAATCGATTACACCAATTCAAGTTAGGAGGGCCTTCTTTTCCTTAGATTCACAGATTCCATTATTACATGTTGAGGATATAAGATTGCCCAATTAGTTTTGTGCGTATCCACATATATTCCATTCTCACCGGTTGTCTCAGCACGACCTCGGGAGGTCGGGTACAAAGAAGAGATGCTTGTAGATTCTCATGTTCGCATGTCACTTTTCTATAAATACGAGATATCAACACACACAATTTTGAAAGAATAATAACCTTGTTAGTTATATCAAGACAAGATGAAACCATGAACATAAAATTTCAAATATTCACTCTTCTGAAAAGATGAAACTCCTTTCTTTATTGACATATTTGTAAAGTTGTACAATAAGAGAGATGGAGGAAAACATATGAGAAGGAGAATGGAATAATTTGTTATATTTTTCTTATTCTTGGTAGTTATCTACTCATGAACATACAAAATTGATAACCCCTTAGAATGAGGAAGTCATTACAATATATAGATTTCAAGAATACTCTTCACCTACCCCCACATGACCTTTCATTTGTCTTTTACAACATGTGACTCTTTGTATTCTTAGGAATGAAATTTAAGTCCCCTTTTTATTAATTGAGGGTAACTTATTACAATGTCAACTATAGTCACATTTAAATGAATAAGACAAAATGAAAAGTGCAACCCCCTAATGAAGAAATAGAACATGAAGGAAGAGAGGAAGGGGGAGGGAAGAGAGAGAAAGGAAGAAGAGAGAGAAATGAAGAGAGATAACTACTCGATGAAGATACTTCTTACCTTATTGATTATGCTTCACTCTCTCGAAGGACATGTCCTGAGTACCTCTTGGGAGATCTCTACTCCTTTGAATTCATTGCTATATTGAGCCAACATAGGTGCTGACTTTCTCGGTCCGAGGAATACGAACACATCTCAATGAATCAAGCCAACTATCCGAGATTTCATTGATGTTTTTATATTTAGTGAACCAAGACTAATGTTTCTTTATAGTGCTCGATATCACAAACCTTATCTTGACGAGAGACTCCAATGTGTCCTCGTTGAAGGAAAAGGGATTCGCCATTGCTTTCTTGACATGTTTCTCAAATGGCTTTAACAAATCATCCGTTGAGGTGTTTTCACCAATCGTGGGCACTCCAAGCTTCTGTATCTTAGCATTGACATCATCCTACATCTTAGAAACACATTCCTCATTTGCATCCTACTCGTTCAAAGCATGCTTCAACATCTCATGGTGGGCGACAAGGGTTCTAGCTCGTACTGTGAAAAATTCTCGGATGGAGAATTGAATACCTTCCTGTCCACCAACATGTGAGAATGAGATTTCCCCATCTCTATCACCAATGGAAACACTTGATCCCAGTGTTCCTTTTCTTTCTCGATTTCATCTCTTATCATTCTAACCTTTTTGGTTGTTGCACCCTTGTACTTGAATAATGAAATCATCTCGAGAGCACAAATTTCCCTTTTTCCACAATCTTGTTCATCCATTTATCATTTTCTCTCCCCTGCATGGTGAAGCCTTGTGTCTTTCAAATGGAATCTAGATCGAAGCTACTAATGGGAGTAACTTCTTTGATTGGAAGAGATGAAGCAACATTCAGATCCATGAAATTTTAAACGTATGGTGAGTGTTCACACATGATCTTCCAACTGATCAATTCTCTCCTTGTACTCTTGATTCCTCATGAGAAGGCAAGTGGAAGATTCTTTGAACAAATATGCATCTCCACGATGATTTTTGGGCCTAGGGGAATTGTTCTCATGTTATAGTCGGTGGGGTCATTTCTTGATGGGCTTAATCACCTTCTGTTGGACTAATTCTACATATTGGTTTCTTGAAGTACCTCGAAGAAGTGTGAAGTTGTTTGAGATAACTTTCCTTTCTTTCCTTTGACCATTGAGGCTATAGGTGAGAATTCAGGGACTACCACCTATTGAAATATGTGGGCTTCCTTCGTGATGATTTCTTGTACCCATGGAAAATCCTCATTTGTCTCGAGCTCTACATTTGACATGATTTCTGCTCTTGTTTAGAATAAGAAGGAACATCTTTCTCAAGAGGGAATGGTACAGCGAGTGGAGGATGAGAAGATTTGGGACTTCTAAGGGACTGAAGGGTGAACTAGATCAATTTCCCCTTGCTCCAAATCTACCACAAGGTCTTCTGTTATCCTTACCTTTTTGTGCAAATTTTTGTAGTGAGGAGCTTCGATTCCACTTCCTTTTGCTTTGAACGTTCTCCCAGTGAGTGTGGAAGATTTCTTAGTGGCCTTTGAGGAGGAATGATGAGATGTTTACCTTTGAAGAGTTGGAAAGTTTCTTGATGTCATAAGGGTATTTATCTTATTTTTAACCACTCTTTTGATCTTTTAATGAATGATTCATTCCACTTAGTCATATCCCTCAATACGTGGATGCTCTAAGAAACTTGAGGAAGGGGTGATGATTTTACTTCCGATATTCTGGTTCATACATCTCCATGCCATCATCTACCATGTAATCTTCATACCAATTAAACCACAATCTCCTCATTTTCTGATTATCATCCCAATGTGATCTCGTTTCTCGACATCGAAATCATCTACTCAATTCACCCAGTAGTCTTCAATTTGTGGAACATGATGGAAGTCGGAGAGGTGAAATGACTCTAGATCACTTTGAATATTGAAGTCTGCTCTTGAAGTGTTTGAATACAGGTTCAGGGGAGAGAAGGAAGCTTCCATATTAGCAGCCTCATGATTTATTTTGCAAGAGAAGATCCCGAGAGAGATGGGGAAAGCAATAGTTTTATTCCTTTAGTGCCTTAGCTTACCATTGACATGAATAATCTACCTACATAGCTTGAATAATACTATCATGTCGTTGAGATATCACAGAAGCTTTCATGGAGCAAGATCAAAACTAGACAATCCGATGTAGGAAAAGTTTGAAAATTTTATGAAGTAGGACCCGTACCTTTTGATTAGAAAAGTTACTTGTGGAGACAACCTTAAGTGAGGGTTTCCTTCCAACAATCTGATGAAAAACATCATGAACACATCATTCACTCTTGCAAAATTTGGTTTCTTTCTTTCAATATCAGATGTGGATATTTCTCATATGTAGGATCTTTCTAAGAAATATTTTGGGCAAGTTTCAAACCTTTGAATGGTCTCATGCTTACAAGGGCATAGACCAAGTATGAAGTCATTGAAAAATTCTTGGAGAACAAAACACGAAGCACTTGGTAGTGCAAGTTCTCACCTGATTATTTTCCCTCAATCTATCATCTATGCGTCCCCGATGATTGTGAGTATGAACAAGGTCATCTAATCATGGAATTATTTTGTGGTTTATTTTCCCATTAGAAGGCTTAGGAGGATGATTGCATTTGAGAATCCCTCGTTAAATTCACTTCGGGAGAGAGAATTTTGCATATGGGATGGATTTATACCCGCTTTAACAATGAACCCGAGTGTAAGGCCTTGGAGGTAGGAATATATCTTAGACCATTCACCCAATGTAAACTCTTTTCTAATAACAACCATGTTGTTTCAAAATGGAATTTGCATACATTGAGAGATTTTCCTAGGAGTGAGTATCGTCGAGAATTGAGTTATCATCAACTATATGGTTCGGGTATCTCGCTCATAATGATGGGAACATGCCAACACCAAATCTATGTTTTGAATGGACATGAGATGACCACCCACTTGCATATAACCCACTTGTGTAGACTTTCTCTTCCACATGTTCCATGGGTGTACCTAACATTTTGTTCTTGAGATCCTCTAGATATATGTGGGTAACACATCACTTTGTCACCCACTCTGAATATTCCAACGATAGAGATTAAGTGAGCTCAAGACCAAAAAAATTGAACTTCATGTTTGTGAAAAGAAACAAGATGATCCAAAACAAAGATGACAACAACTTTCGCACTTTCGAATGGGAACTTTCTTTTTTAGCGATTGGGGTCCATGAGCTATTATTTTGGGAAATACTACTTTTTTTGCTCGACTCAGATTTTGGAACCCCTATCATGTTAGGAAAACTTTCACAGATGTTTCTTTTCCATCCTTGAACACTTTATATTTTTAGAAAGTTGCTTTGTACTTTATCTTTTTCGCACTTTTTTGCCCAAAATGCCTAGTTTTTCATCTATGTTGTGTTCGAGTTCACTATCTTGAAAGGATTTTCTATTTTAAGAAATTTTCTATTTATATTAAGTGAACACACGGAGACTTACTACCTTTAGAAATTTCCTTCCCCACCTTGGATCGTGACAAAAACAACTTCACTTTGAAAAAGGTTTTCCATCTAGACTCTGTTAGAACTATAATATTAAGTGTGTCATAATATTTAGTTTATAGTTAAATAATATAGAGTAACTTATATTCTTATTATTTAAATATAAAATTTATATTAGGGGTTGGTTAATTTAATTAATGAACTAAATAAATTGGGAGGTTTTCCTGTCACTTAATATGGTTATAACCCTTGAGTTATTTAAATATGGCTTTAATTGTACCCAAAATCACATGAATCATTTGGATTCTAGGTAAATACATGGAGTAAAAGTGAGGGGGAGTTCTTTGGGTGGGTTGTAAAATGTTTCTCTATAGTGGATTATTCTTCCATGGTTTTTTACCCATTTATGGGTTTTCCACGTTAAATTATGTGTCACTATGTTCAATTGTTCTTTACTTCATTTTATTTATTTTATGTTTATAAATTTGTTTATAATGTATATAAACATTTGTTGTTATTTTATTTAATATCTCGGCCCTGACATGGTACCAGAGTGAGATAATTAAATTTAATTAAACCTATTAAATCTAAGGGTGTAACCATTGGGAAGTTAGGTAGTTTGGTTGAAATATTATTTAACCCTCCTCCCTTTCCTCTTTAAAAGGTTACATTTTGAATATTGGTTGCACAGGAGGAAGTTACGTGAGTTCTCAACAATGAGTAAAAACACATATTCCAGAATTACCCGGCCCTACAAAATCAAGGTAAGGGTTATTAAATATATTCGAAATATTTTATACATTTTCTATGGTATGTAGGAATTCAAGAAATCAAAGTAAAATTCCAAGTGAAAATCAAAGAGCACAGGAGACAAGATTCGAGAAAATAGGCCCCCTAAATTTATTCATTGGTCAAGTTAATTTCCTTGTCTCCTAGTAACATTGTTTTCACATTTTATTTACCATGAAAAATTGAAACCCTATTATACATTTGAAAATATTTTTCGAAATGCTTTTGTATCTATAGTCTATACAAAATATTTGTATAGTTTGTATAATGTTTTTATAAAATTAATATAAATGTGTGTGTGTGTACATACATACATATATATATATATATATATATATATATATATATATATATATATATATATATATATATATATATATATATATATATATATATATATATATATATATAAATAACTATATATATTAGGTTATAACTATATATGTGGTTAGGTTTATCACCTAACATATATAGTTATATATACATATATATAAATGTTTTTATAAAATTAATATAAATGTGTGTGTGTATTCAAACCTAATTAATAATAAAAGAAACACTGAAAACTATATAAGAAACTATATTATATAGTATATATAGAAAACCTTTTAAAAACATATATATGAGGGTGACCCCCTCTTTGCCATGTGGCACTCACTACTTACGCAGTGAGACCACCCTCCTCCTTGTGACACGTGACACCCCACGTACCCCTCTACACACTGTGGCATAAAGCCATGGCTTCCCTTCTTTATACACGTCATTGTTTAGTCCCACATGGGACATCAAATGAGTGGGGGAAGGCTTTATAAGCCTCCCCACATAGATAGGGTGGTTTGACTTAGGTCACACCCAGCACTTTTGTTGATTAAAGCCCTTCACGGGTGCATGTGAGAGTTGGTTTAAGCGGCTAAGATGCGATTCAAATACAATATGGCTAATTTGGTAATGTTAAATGATAAATGCAATAAGGTTTGAATATATATGCGGCATTCAGTTTAATAATATGTGGCTTTAGTTTAATATGTGGTTTGATTAAATGGATCACCGAGTTAATAAGATGACTCGACCGAGTTGATTTATATGGCTCATCATATCAAGTTGATTATATACGGGAAAGAGCCCAATATATATATATAGAAATTATAAGTAAAAAAATTTTATTTATTTTTTCAAATATATATAGACAAATTATAAAACTTTTAAAAACAATAACCATCTTTTATACCTATATGAAGACTTTTTTCATCATAATTTGTTGCAAAACTATAAAAAAATTCACTCACGTTTCAATTCAAATTTTTGATATCATTCTAATTTTTTCGTGTATAGATTATTTTATATACAGGATCTTCTTTTGTGATGTAAAAGTAATCGTGATCGATTACGAGGATTAAAATACAACATGCGGGATTTTTTCTATCAAACTCTTATTTTAATCCTTGTTTGTTAATCATTTTTATGCACAAATGGGGTCTAATCAATTTTCAATTGAAAAATCTCAGATGTTGAATGGAAACAACTACAACATTTGGAAGATTCGATTGAAAGTAGAATTCATGGCTTGCAAATTGTGGGCAGTTATAAATGGAATAGAGAGCTCTCTTGAAAGACATGTAGAATCGCTTATAATGTTTCCAATTGCCACATATCAACAGAAAGTACAAGAGGCAATGTCGATTATCTTGTGAAGCGTACAAGATGAATTTCTGATTCATATCAGAAATATTGAGAGTCCTAGTGAAGCTTGGACACAATTGGAGTCGATGCACGAAGGTACGTGTTTATAAAAAATTATTAAAATGATTGTACAAATTATGACAACTCCCATGAAGGGAGGTGAAAAATTGATTAATTGTCTAGCAAAAATAAAAAATATTAAGTCACACTAGATGGATGTGGCAGTAATTTGATTCATGATAAATTGCTCTATTTTATTATCCAATTAAATATTCATGAAAAATTTAGAAATTTCATTTCAATTTTGAATTCTAAATATCAAATAGAACAAGACATTCCAGATTTATAAACCCTTAGTTCTCTTATTATACAAGAAGAATAAGTAATGTCAAATTTTGATTCTAAGGAGAATGCCTAACATGCACATCTCGCTCGAAATCAAAAGGTAAAACCTCTAGATTCAATAAAAACACAAAGCAAACTTCTAAACCTCCTAGCAAGGATAAGAAACCTGGAAATCTAAGAGTTAGCTTTGATGGAAAATTTCATAATTGTGGTAAATTTGGACATAAGAAAGAGGATTGCAAATTTAAAAATAAAACAAATCCTAAATTTCAAAAGGGTAACAAATTTGTTCAAGACCAAAATCAAAATCAAAATCAAAACAAGAATAAGAAAAATAACCAAAAATCAAATGTAATTGCTTTGTATGTCACTTTTGTTACTACAAAATAAAATGAATGGATATTAGACAGTGGTGCTTCTAGGCATATGAATTTTAGATTTGATATCCTATCGAACTTAGTGAATGTAATGAACAAATCTACTTGGGAGATCATTCCATTCTCGATGTTCAGGGTCAAGGAAAAGCAAAAGTAAAAAATGGTTTTATTAACAATGTGTTATTAGTACCTAAACTTAAAATGAATTTTCTTTCTTGTTCTCAGTTAACTCAAAACAACTATTGTGTTACATTGTTAAAGCATAAATGGTTTATTAAAAATGAACATAATGTAACTATAGTTTTTTATTAATGGAAAACAATTTTGAAGGGACTATACCCTGATATAAAAGAGGCTCAACAGCCAGATAAAAATGATAAAGTAGAAAAATAGGATCTAAATCTAGATATTACAATAAGCCAGACAATAGTCAAAAAGAAACTACTAAGAAAAAGAAAGACATGGATAAAACTGCAAAGAAACAACATACTATCAACAACAAAATAGAAACTTGTTCGCAACCAGCCTGCTCTGAAGAAGTTATTTCTTTGAAGCCCTATCGATTCTTGATTTAACCGTCTGCAAAGAGGTAAATAACGCTAGAGTGGTGACATGCATGGGGTCATTTGCATCCAGCTATGAGATGATCTGGTTCCTTTCATTTTCTGTGCCCCAAATGTCTTCAGAGACTCCACTAAGCATAGTAATGCTTCTGACTTGTTCAAGAAAATCACATATAGCCTTGAAATGGAAATATTGTGATCATGTCTATCCTTAGATTTCCCAAGTCTATTGTCAGGGAATTCAGTTTCTTGTAAATTTCATTTATCTGACCTGCCCCAATATCAGTATCCTCATTCAACTTTCTTTTCTCCTTTTTCTTAGTTAGTTGATGCATTTCTTTTTGATATTTTCCACCTCTTTTTCCAATATTTCCATTATGTGAAGAATATTCTCCTTCTCTTGCTAAGTAACATTGTCTTTTCTGCATTACTGATATGTAATGATTGTGGGCAATTTCAATATCCTTACTACTCCTAAGGACTCAGCTAGAGGAGAGGGGATCACTTTGGATAATGAAGGGTTTTTGTCTTGACATTTCTATGGATAGAAATGGTGATTGGGTTGACAGTGGGAATAGGGTGAATGGGATGGGTGGGGTGACGGGGGTGATGGAGGTAACGGGAATGGTAGGTTATTTGGTGAGGAGACAATGTTGTTCGTGGAGGAGGAAGATAAGCCCCTAATGGAGGGGAATGGCCCTGGTGTGTTTTTGAAATTCAAGAATGGATCGCTCCATTGAATTCAAAAGATAGTGCGGGAAGCATATAGAAATATTTCTCCTAAAATGATTTTAAAAAATCAAGTGTTTTTAGAGACAGTGATGTACCGACCTTCAAGAGAGATAAATTAAACCATCATTTTGGAAATTTCATCAAAGGGTTTCGGTATGGAACTTACCTTAATGTCATTCGTTACAAAGAGGAGATCCTCCCTTGTTTCAACAAACTTCTTCACTTCTGCATTTTTGTCCACCCTTTTGCTGAAAAACCTGGTTCCATCCAATGCTAGACCCATGACCTTGGCAATAAGCTCCTCATTCACCAACACTTTTTCCCACCATACTTTACCTTCCGCTCTTTCCAATCTGCAGCAAAAATGCACCAAGATGTTCTGGTCATGGCCTTGGATTTTCTCAATAAAACTGGTGACTCCCAATCTGAAGATAATTCCACATCTCAACGTTATCTTTCCATGCGGGATCATAGTTGGTTTTTTTCGACATGGAGCTCCCCCCATTTTCCTTCCTCTACGATTATCCTACTTAAAACCACCCGTAAAGAAGTTATTTTTATCTTTCCTAAACTATTTTTTAACCATCCATTTGTAAATCCATGGAGCATGCAAATTTAGATGATTATAAATATAGGTACTCCTCTCACATGTGCTAACTTTCATTTCCAATAAATCCCATGAAATCCCATTAGTGATTCTATATGAGATGTAAATGCTCATATTTATCTTTGGTAATAGATTTTTGTACTTCAATAGGGGTGTTATTCTCATTATTCCAAGTGATGAAGTTATTACTAGTACCATAATTAGCTAAGGTGTCCACCACCCTGTTTCCCTCTCTATATGTGTGGCCAATTTTAATATTATTGAAGGTATGGCAGATATTAATAGATTCCTGAATGAAATCCTTAATTGTCCAACTTGGAGGATGTATCTGATTTAGATGATTTATTACATTCAAGGAATCTCCTTCAACAATAATGTTCTGTATGTTGCAATCTTTAGCAAGTCTTAGGCCCCATAAAGTTGATAAATCTTTAGCATAGTGATTGGTCTGATTCCCCATTCTGCTAGCATAAGCAATAATTAAACAACCTTTTTGATCTCTCGAATTATTCCTCCACCAGCAGTTGCACTGGGTTACCCTTAGAGGCTCCATCAAAATTGAGTTTATACAAGAATTAGGAGGGGATCAATGTATTTAAGACCTATCAATGGTTGGAGTTCTCCATTTTTGAACATTTTCAATATCAATCTTCCAATTTGAAAGTATAATCTCTTCATATTTAGGAAATTTCTTGTTCTTAGGTGGTTTAAATCTTTCTATATTATCTTTAACTACATTACCAATTTTATTAAAGCTTGTCTTGCAAGTCTTCTGTTGTTTCTAAATATTATATCATTTCTGACTTTCCAAATTCTCCATATTATATGGGGCATAGCTAGTTTCCATAATCTCCTAACAATACAATGATTGTATGGGGGTCCCATTGTATCCAAGTTTGAGGAAATTCCTTTGGCACTGTCCAACAAACATTGAACTTTGAGAAAGCATAACTCTAGATCTTTGAAGTGAACTCACAATGTAATAGAAGATGTTTGATGTCCTCAACCTCTTTTTACATAGGCAACACATGTTTGGCATTATAAATCCTCTCTTGATTAAGTTTTCATTTGTGAGAATTCTTCTTCGAAAACAAGCCAAAAAAAGAAATTTACTTTGGGAGTTAGTTCAGGCATCCAAATCTTGCTCCATTTGAAATCACAATGAATATTTTCAAAAAAGGAATTATATCCTGATTTGACAAAGTGTATTCTCCATCACATGAGTTATTCCAAACAAGCTCATCCTTGACATCAATTTGATTCAGTGGGATGTTATCCAATCTGCTCTTGAAGTGAGGAAATTATGGAATTTAGTTCATTCATCTCCACCTTAAGTTGCTTCCATATTTTTTCTATTTCCCTCCATTTCAATGTAGTCTTTGACTTTAGTTCCATACTTTTGGGCTAAAATATCTTTGACAGAGCCAAATTTATCATTTAAACTGAAGCTAGTCCAGTTATCACTCTAAAATTGAATATCCCTACCATTTCCCACTTTCCATTTACATCCTTGTTTAGATAAAATTATTCCAAAAAATAGAACCTTGAGGTAACTGATCATCATAAAGGAAAGAAGTCACTTTTTGTTGAGCTAGATATTTGGCCTTAATTAAATCAATCCAAGGTTGCTCCTCTGTAAGCATTCTCCAACCCATTTTTGTAATTAAATCCATATTCATTTTTCGATATCCTTTATGCCTAGCCCACCTATTCTTTTAGGTGTACATACTTGATCCCATGCCACCAAGTGATATTTGAATCTTTCCTCTGTTCCTGCCACAAGAAATGATTATGTATCCTTTCAATTTTGTCCCTAAAAATAACATGAATGTTGTAAAGAGACATAATGTAAATAGGTAAATTTTCAGAGTGCTTTTAATTAGGAGACACTTTCCAACACTGGAGAGAATGGCCCCTTTCCATCCAACCATTTTCTTTTGAAATATTTCAAGTAAACCATTCCAAACTGTAGTAGAATTTTTTTAGTTCAAGAGGAAGACCTAGATATGTTGTGGGTAGAGAACTGATTTTGCACCCCAAAATTTGAGAAATTCTTTTTGCCTTTCCAACGAGTATTGAAGAAGAATATGGAACTCTTATAAAAAATTATCTCTTTTCGAGGCAACTTCATAAAATTTCATAATAGACTTAATAGCCTTAGCTTCAAGGATGGAGGCCATCAAAAGTAAAATTGTATCATCAACAAATTGCTGATGTGAAGTTGTTTGGTTTGTAGAAGTAGGTCTAATTCCTTTTAAAATCCCATCATTAATAGCTTTGGTAATGGATATGCTAAGGCTATCAGCCATTAGAATGAAAAGTAAAGGGGATATAGGATCTCCTATCTTAATCCCCTACTGCTAGCAAAGAAGCCCACCGGCTCACCATTAACCACCACTAAGAATCTAGCTATAGAAATGCAAGCCTTAATAATTCTTCTGAATTTATTATGAAAACCAAATTTAGCCAGAACCTTGTCAAGAAAGTGCCAAGAGACTTTGTCAAAATCCTTGTTCATATCAAGTTTCATTACCATACTAGCTTTTTGTTATTATCCATTGAATGAATGATCTCATGCACCATGATCACCTCGTCTTGAATTATCCTCCCTTTTATAAATCCACTTTGTTGCTTTGAAATTATATTATCAAGAATAGACTAGATTCTTGTTGCAATAATATTTGTAAAGATTCTATAAATTACATTTACCAAACTAATAGGATGGAAGTCCTTAAAATCTTTAGCATCCATTTTTTTAGGAGCAAGCACAATGTGAGTGTTATTCAAATCTTTAAGGAGATATCCTATTCTATAGAACTCATTCACTACCTTTAGCAAATCACCTGAGCATATTTCCCAAAACTTCTAGAAGAAATTAGCGAGAAAATCCATCGGGGCACGGTGTTTTATCCCCTTTAAGAGCAATTAATGTAATTATAGTTAAAGGAATTCAAAGAAATGGTTTATATGTATTTTTGGTTTTCCTTCTATTTCTTGTTTGACAACTCAAAGAAGTGACTTGCAATTGTGGCATGAGAGGCTAGGTCATGTCAATTTCAAGAGCATGTATGACATGTCTTAACTAAACTTGGTAACTGGTCTACCACCTATTGAAACCTATGAAGGTTGCTTACGTGGTAAGCAATCTGCTAATATTTTTCATAGTCATCATGATGATAACTCTTCAGAACCTTTAGAGCTTGTCCATAGTGATGTTAGAGGACCACTAGAAGTTCCCTCTCTTAATGGTTCTCTGTATGTTGTCACTTTTATTGATGATTTCTCTCACATGATTTGGTCATATTTCATTAAAAATAAATTAGATGTCTTGTCAAAATTTAAAGAATTTAAAGCTTTAGTCGAAAACTCTTCTAAATTTAAAATTAAAAGGCTTAGAACTAACAATGGGGGAGAATATGTGAGTCATGAATTTGACTCATTTTTTATTGAATGTGGCATTCAAAAGGAATTAACCACTCCTTATTCGCCTCATCAAAATGGGATTGTAGAAATGAACACCCACGCTATTCTAGAAATGGATAGGACCATGATACATTCTTCTCGAGTTCCTAAGTTCCTTTGGGCAGAAGCTATGAATATTGTTGTTCATATCTTGAACAGAGTTCCCACTAAAGCCTTGGTAAATTCAACTCCTTTGGAAAAATGGTCAAACCAAAAACCTAGTGTATCTCATTTGAGAATATTTGGTAGCCCAACTTCTCTCTTTATTCTGAAATCAAAATGGAAGAAGCTTGATCAGACCTCCTTTCTTGTATCTTTGTAGGATACAATATAAAAACTAAAGGTCTTAGGATCTTTGATCCATCTAAAAGAGAAGTTATAGAAAATAGGAATGTTAAAATCTTGGAAAAACTTTTTGTTCTTCTTCTTCATCTTCTGTTACTTATGATGTTTTAAATGAAAATGAAAATGAATTTGAATTTAAAAATTGTGAAAATGAAGAAACTAGTATATAACCTATGGTTAATAATGATATTGTTCCTAGTACTTCTGTAACTAAAAGACCTAGATTGAGTCTGTTATTCAAGACTCTAACTCAGGTAACCTTCATAAAATGACAAGAAGTCATCATACATATCATGCTTTGATGACCTTGTATGAACCTGAACCCTAATATTTCAAAGAAGCCTCTTCTGATGAAAGATGGATAGATGTTATGAAATCTGAGTACACTGCTTTAATTAAAAATAAAACATGGGAATTAGTCCCTCCTCTGAAAAATGAAGTATAGTCGGATCCATATGGCTATACAAGATCAAATATAAATCAGATGGTAGTATAGATAAATTCAAAGCTTGCTTTGTAGCTCGAGGTTTACCCAAAACTCGAGTATCGACTACATAGAAACATTTACACCAGTTGAAAAAATGAGCACAGTAAGGATTTTGATTGCCTTAGCTGATCATTATGGTTGGGAAATCCATCAAATGGATATAAAAAATGATTTTTTAATGGTTATTTACAAGAAGAGATTTATATGACCCAACCGAAAGGCTTTGAAGAACCTGTAAAATAAATGTATGTTTGTAAATTGAAAAAATCTTTATATGGTTTAAAACAAGCTCATGGAGCTTGGTATTCTAAAATTAATAGTTTTTCAATGAAATTGGTTTTTCTAACTATTCATCTGATAATGATTTATTTGTTAAAATTGAAGAAAATGCTATTATTCTCATTGTATTGTATGTTGATGATTTACTAATCACTAGTAATTCTAACACTTTAATTATGAAAATTAAAGGGAAGTTAATGCAATATTTTGAGATGACAGATTTAGGATTATTACATCATTTTTAGGCATGGCTATATTTCAAGATAAAAATTCTATTGTAGTATCTCAATCACAATATGTAACTAATTTGCTTAAAATATTTAATATGCTTGATTGTAAACCAGTTTCTATTCCTATAAAAGTAGGATGTAAACTTGATCCTAAACATGCATGTGAAAAAGCTAATCCTACTTTATACAGACAACTTGTAGGTAGTTTGATTTATCTAACTATTACTAGACTTGATATTTCTTATGCAGTAGGGATTGCTTCAAGGTTTATGTAGGAACCTTATCAGGATCACTAGAAGTTAGAAAAAATAATTTTATGTTATGTAAAGGGCACTATTAATTATGGTTTACATTATATTTCATCTAACAATGCATATTTACATGGATATTGTGATTCTAACCATGTTGGTGATGTGATAGATCATAAATCTACAACTGGATATATATTCATGTTTGGTGGAGGTATCATTAGTTGGAGCAGTAAAAAGAAGCCGGCATTTTCATTTCTTCTCGATGCAAAATATAGAAGTGCTAATGGAAGCAAAAAAAAATCCATGTGGCTGAAAAGGTTGTTGGAAGAAATACACATGGAAGTTAAAGGAATTACTCTTCTTCTATGTGATATCCAAAGTTGTATTGCTCTTGTAAAGAATCCAGTTCAACATCAAAGAATGAAGCATATCGAGATACATATGTAATTTATTTATGAGAAGGTTCTCAGTGGTGATATAGATCTCTAGTACTGCCCAACTAAGATCAGGTTGCAGACTTGTTCACGAAGCCATTGTGTGTTACGAAGTTATGCAAGTTTCGTGTAATGCTTGGCCTTTCAGAGTTTCCATTGAGGGGAGTGTGCATGGTAATTCCACCTCATAAGCTGTCATTCGATTGATTGAATCCTTTTCCTCTATACTTCTACTTTAGTTTACAATCATTGTAAAAGATGTTTTATGATCTAAAGTAAATTATATCTTATTTGAAATGATGAGAAATTGAAAAAACGTAGCTTAGGGTAGAAAACTATGGTTTTTTGAAATTAAAAATCTAGGGCACCTCTGAATTTGGTTTCAATTTCTTCTTAAAGGCACTTGGAAAAGAGGAAGACTATGAAAATTTTGTTTGATTTTGATCACCGGATTAGGAGATATGATTTTTCTTATTTTTGGTCATGGATTCATTTTGGAAACAATTGGGCATGTTGTCTGGAAAAAATTTAATTTTCTTGGTTATTTTATAGCTATGGTCACAAAGGAATGGAAGAAAAATGAAGTGGATAACAATTTGATGGCTTCTTGAATTTTTTTCGACAACACCTCTCAACGAAGCACATAGAAGGAAGAAACACGAAAGTTAGAAAAATTTGTGATTTTTGGTTTTTAAATCTTCTTGGGAGTGAGCGCACTTTTTTGTCCCAACTGTCCCAAAGGGAAGGGATAGATGGGGAAGAAAAAAATTCCATCACCTAAGCATGAAAAGTGTTGAACGATGATTGCATGATAGAGGAGAGAGAAAAATTCATTGAAAAGCACTCACGGGTTGAGATTGGGTCACATGAGGAACCTAGGAAAGAGATGAGCATATGTGCATTTTGTTTCCCAATTGTCCCAATGGGATGGGATAGATGGGATGGAAATTTATGCCCTCACCTAGGATTGATAAGTGACGAAAGGTGATTTAGTGAGGCGAGAGGGAGGGGGCTTAAAAATGGCTTGTGGAGCCTTCTCGTGGTCACATGATGAATCAAGGGATAACATGGGCATGGGGTAAATTTTTGTATCCCAACTATTATAAGGGAACTGATGTAGGAACATCATCCACTTCAGAGAAAGTATGATCAAAAGGATTTCTTCAAGGTGATGGAATCCTTGTTGTGCTTCCATAAGCCTTCTCTACGAGCAATTCCAATGCTTCAAAGGTGACTTTAGGTTTTTATAAGGTGTTTTGTGTTTTCCCTCCACCAACATTGTATTTGAATTTGAATTAAGAGAGAGAGAGAGTGAGAGTGAGAGTTGGTTGAGAGAGTTTAGGATTAGATGGACAAGTCAACATGACTTGATAGAGATTGAAGGAGTTTAAATAGGCTTTTAAGCCTCATGTAAAGCTTTTACATCATCTTGATCAACGTCATGTACAAGCTATGAATAGAAGTTGATCAATTCATAAGTAAAGTTGTAGGAAAGTTGAACTATTTTGTAGGGGATGTTGAGAATATATAGGGATTACGATAGAGAGTTATATGTTTGTAAAATCATTTTCAAGTATGTATTTCAAATGGGAAATCTTGGTAGGAAGCATTCTAGTGTAAAAATGGAGCATGAAGTTTAGAATGATAATATATCTCTATTTTTATGTTTTTTAGACATTCTAAGGATTTGTACATGTGATCCTTTATAGAGGACTATGGACTAAAAACCCTATAGGCGAGAGAAAGCATTCAAAGGCCTTGAATGTTACTTTTAATAGATGGAGGAAGTGTTTGGAAACTCCATGCAATTTAATTGAGCTCATGACACTGTGTTTTCTAAGTTTTATAAGCATTTATAAGGCCGTGAGATAAAACTAGGAAAATAATATCTTTTGTTCTACGATAGAATTTGATGAAACTTGGAACTAATCTCTTACTGCGCTAGGAGAAAAATCCCACCATGTTTCAAGTCAATATCACACATGTACAAGAATATATCGATTAAAAAAATTCTAGGTTTGTGTGAAGAAAAAAAAGCAGGAGCAAAGAAAATTGATGCAATTTTGTACATTGAGGATGTTACAAATCCTAGGAATGCTATAATAGGTGTTCCAAATGGATTATAAAGTGTGTATAAGCTCTTATAGGTATGAAGTTATTTTGAGTTTATTGATATTAAACAGGTTTTTAGACTAGAGGATTTGTTATACTTTGTTTTAGTCAATTTTTGCTAGAAGAACCTTATGTGAAATCCATCTATGATTAATAATCTCCATGAAGAGTATTGAAATTAGGAGCTAAATTTTTATAATAATTTTTCATTTGAAGTTAGGCTATAAAAATCCAAATTAGAGACCCATTAGGCCTATGAAAAGAATGTCACATCTTATTTCCTCAAAGTATTTCCCAAGGAACCTAGAAAGAGGTTACAAGTGTTTTAAGGTTCAATCAAGAGTGTGGGTATCAACTTTAATATTCTATGATTAGTGTCTCATAAAAGGCTATACTCTAACAACTATTCTAAGACCTATTATACCTAATAAGATAAATATAACCAAAGGAGACAATCAAGAATATATAGAGTGAGCTAATGCTTGGTGAAGCTAGTAGTGATTAGTGACGCTCTCGATATTACTAATATCTATTGATGATGAATAAGAGATAATCTATATCACTAAGAGATCAAGCCATATATATATGCTCAAATTCATGATGCACCAAGAGATAAAAAGATCATATCCAATTGATCAAGTAGTTATAAGGGTAAACCGAGATAATATTGGAATCTATTTTTGGTATCAAATTTTGGTGCTCTTAAACTAATAATTTGTAAATGTTATTTTGGAGAATGAATTTTGTTATCATTGCAAGGAGAAATATATAAGCTTGTGAATGCAAGGTAACATCAAGAGAATAAGGTGGGGAGAAGAGTTAAGCCAAGAAGAAGAAGGAATGTTTTTGGAGGAAATTGGTGGAAAGAGAGAGCCCTTTATCCATCAATGCTTGAAGAAGGAAGACTAAAGAGTGAAGAAGAGAAGGTTGAAACTCAAGGATGAGTTAGGAGACCAAGGTAAAATATACTTGGGTGAGATAAGGAGAAATAAATAAATATATACTAAAAGACCGGAGTTGATGGAAGGAAACCTAGGTGAGGTATCTAGTTGAAAGGTGATAGAGTACTTGCTGAGAAGAAGAAGAAGCATATAGAGTCCTACAAGAGAAATAATTAAGATCATATTGAGCTCAAAGAAATATTAAAATTCTAAAGGTAGACATGAACAAAGAGATGAAGGACTTGAAAGAAGAGGATTGTCACAAGAAGATGATGAAATATTCACAAAGAGGAAGATGGATATGGAAAGATAAATAAGGGAGATAAGAGAAAGGTTAGACTACCTAATGAAGTTGTTACAAAACCAAAGGAATCGTTGGAAAATGAAAAATAAGGTCAAATGGCCTTTAGAGAAATTTATTGCAAGAAGGATGAGGCATAATATGATGGTCTTCATAAAGGAAGAAGAGAAGAAAATCATATCTCAGAGAGAAATGGAGAAAGAAGAGGCTAGAAATAGAAAGAGGCATGAAAATCAATCTTTAGAGGAGGAAGAAGAAGTTTTCATTTGTGATCCAGAAGGAGAAATTCTTGGTGAAGAAGAAATAGAAGAGAGCCAAAATGAAAGCTTCGTGGAATAATTAGGTAGAGATGACAAGCATGATTGAAAGAGACAAAGCTTTAAGTCACCAAGAGGTAAAAACTAGCCTCTAATTTTCAATTTAATTGTTCTTATGAGTGTGTGTTTGTAGGTATTGGAGAACATGAAGATGAACATGATCTGAATAAATAAGGGACATATTTGTCTCTTGAGAACAAAATTAAGGTAAGTGACAACCATAAACCTCAAGAAGAAGATATGAAAGAAAAATACAATAAGCAATTCAAGATAATCCAAGATAAAGAAGAGGAAAATCAAGAAATCAGTCCTATAACGAGGTCCAAGAAAGACAAAAACTAGTTCACAAGATGATAGAATAGTAAATATTTCAAACAATAGGTACATGCTGGATCTCAAAATTGCACCTATCCTAAATCACAAGAATCTAGGGCTTTGAGGCAGCATGGGACTATCTACAAGTTGTGGGACTCAAACCGAGAAAGAAGTGCGGAGAAGGTTGGCTTCGTCTACTCCGAATCTAATGCTAAACTACTCTTAGGAATTTAAAATCAAATATCTAACTCTACTCTAAATTTCCAAGGGACCAAGGGGAGAAGGAGATACATAAAAAATAAAAATAAACTAGAGAGATGATAGCACCAAAAATAAGGGGAAAGATACTTTTGAAAGAGAGAAAATGGGAGAAAACGATGATGAAGAGAGTTGAAACGATAACCACAATTTGAGACAACACTTAAACTCCCATTTCCACAACACAAAATAGATATAAATTTTGTAACAATACATACAACATACCCACAAATGAATGAAAAGACAAGGAGACACAATGAAACACCAGCTAAGGAAGAACGAGCCACAAAACCAATAATTTTATTGCTTTAAGATTATGCACAGATCATTACTAGTGAAAGGGGAGGTGCAAACACATTTACAAAATCGTGATCCAAGGCATGCAACTCTTAGAACACTTGTGCAACATTAAAAATGATGCCCTCACATTCCCAAAGTATCCAACATTACAACTAAGCATCATTTTACAATATATAGAAAAAAAAAGGAGAAGAAGAAGAAGAAAATAGAGGAAAATTTGAATTCCTCCTTCCACCCACTAACCACTTTCATTAAATTATCTAAAAAGTTTGAGCACCTCTGCAAATTCATTTCCCCATGCCTTTTGCCTTGCTGGAGAAGAAATGGATGCCCATACTGCATTAAATTATGGTGGTGAGCCGCTTTGAAAGCAGTACCTTTACGTGTCTAAGACACTTTCTTCTTTTTTCCCACCTACCTTGATTTGAATCAAGAAGTTAAAATTTCATTTCATAAAGGAAGTAGAGATTTTCCCAATGATATAAGATTTGTAAAAATCATATCATTGGATCAAAATTTATACCCAATTTTAGCTCTTGAGAAAAATTTTGTTTTCCTCGATTCATAGATTTTTTTGCTTCCATAGTTTTTCCACATGTGTCACATTTATTGTTCTCTGGTCATAAATTTCTAGTCTTTTGAGGCTCCTTTAACATACCTATGGCCCGCTCTTTGAATTGTGGGTTTTTTTTTCACCCGCGGCTTTTCTATCTCCTTCGCTTCATCCCTCGGCCCTTAGTTATGCACGGACTTAGATTTACATGCATCGTCACTCACTCAACCTCTGCGGTATGCTCGAGATCCTTCCACAATTTTTCCATTTTGGTCAAATTTTATCCTTTGGTCATGACTAATTCAAACCTCTCTCGGCTTGTTCTTCTCTTCGTGGTTCTCATACCTCAAGCCACAACTATCCAAGTTGTTCAATTTTTGCAAGGGTGAAAAAATGGACAATTTTTTTGACGATTCATAGGGGCATCTTCCTCTTGGATGAGTTGATCAGTAACCTTGAAGCATCCGATGGGCATGGATTTAACTTGATAATTTGAAATATGATCTAAACTTGAACTTGGATTCCCAAATTTGATTTAGTTGCTCGCATTTGATTTTCTAAGACGATTGTAGGTTATCCTTGATTCCTCACACCTCTTCCTATAGTGATCTAGAAATATGATGGAAATTGTGCACAAGAAAACCTTCGAGAAACAAGATTGTACAAAGCACTTAGGGAAAGAAACATACACCATCAATAATGCAATGTGTTGAAATAAATTAGAGGAATTGTAAACTAAACTAGTATGTACAAGATGCAATGAAGAAACTTAGTGAGAGGGTTTGAGATGAATCCCATTTACTCGGTTTTGAAATGCATTCCCATCAAGATCAGATAACTCAAATGAATTATCTGCCCTACAAGTGGTGATGATGAATGGTCCACTCCAGATTGCATCAAATTTGGTGTCTCTTCCTGGTTTAGCTTGATCTGCATCCCATTTTAAGACTAGATCTCCAACTTTAAATGTCGATCTCTAGCCTTCCTATCGGACCACCATTTGGTTGACTTTTGATGTTGTTTCATCCTAATCATGGTAGAATTGCTCAACTCCTAAAGCTCCACTAATTCCACCATTCGAGCTCCCTTTGATTCATGCCTTCAAATTATAGCAAATGAGTTAATTCCAATGAGGGTAACTCAAGTGAAAATTAAGTCTAGCTTCTTTACCATATACCATTTTACATTTTATAAGGGGAATGCTAATTTTCCTCTTCACTTTTATCCTATCCACCCAAAGATAATTTCTCACCTTTGTGTGCCATTGTCTTTGATTGATGTTCATTGTCCTCTTCATGATCCTAATCAGGTTATTGTTAGTAGACTCCACCAATCCATTACCTTGGGGGTAGTAATTGGAAGAATTCTTAAGATAAATCCCAAGTCTAAGAGCCCAATTAGAAATTTTGGATCCCAAGAAATATTTTGCATTATCGAAATAATATTTTTTGGACTCCAAATCTTGTAACAATTTCTTCAAGAAATTCTAGGATAGCTGATTCAATGGCTTCCTTCAATGGTATAGCTTCTATCCACCCAAGTAAAATAATTTGTTGTTGTTAAAACCCATTTGTGACCAGCACTAGATGGTAGATTAATCATACCAATGAAGTTAAGACCCCATTGTGTAAATGGTTGATCTTCTGAATTAGATGAAGTGGGAGAGCTGCCAACCTCTTCTTTCCAGTGAAGAGAGCACATTCCTTGCATTTTCTCACCCATCTGTGAGCATCCGCATACAACGTAGGCCAAAATTATCATGCTTTTATAATTTTCATGGTTGTGGCTTTAGCAGAAAAATGTCCACCTGAGAAACCATCATGGAACTCGGTAAGAACCTTGTTACATTTCTCACCTTCAATGCACCTGAGAAACACTCCATCAATATGTCTTTTGAACAAAATACCATTAATCAATGCATAAGGAATAGACCACAACCTCAGATGTATTCTCTTTGTTCAGGTCAATCCCAGAGGATATGTACTGGTAGACAAGAACCTAGCCATATCAATAATCCAACTGTGATCATATGCTAACTCTCCTTCATCCTATTGAAAATCAGCATCATGTGGAAGCTCTTCATTCATGAGGGAGGTTTCTTAGTGATCCTGAGCATCTAAAGCCAACTGCTCACAAAGTTCCCTTCCTCTCACCAACTTTTTAGCCTTGATAGTCACATCATATTCCATGATCTTAGTCACCCATCTAGCTCATTTCTCACTGATCTCTACTCCCATGATGAAGTCTCTGACGTTGGAATGTGATACTAAAACTTTGATGCGGTTAGTAGCAATCATACTTTTGAACTTCTTCAAAGCTCTCATGATGGAAAACACTTGTTTTTCAATGTGGTTGTACTTGAGCTCATAATTCTTTAGTGTTTGACTGAAGAAGGCCATTGGTTGTTCCATTTCTGGCCTTTTGCTGAGTTAAGAGAACATATATACTATATTTAGCCCCATAGGCATATAGAATGAAATATTTGGCATAGTTAGGGTTGATCAATGTAGGAGCTTGAGCAATCTCTTGTTTGATTCTAAAAAATCTATCTTTCCCTCATGCGGTCCACTTGAAAATTGAATCCTTCTTGAGCATGAGAGTAAGAGGCTTTACCAAACCTGCAAAGTTAGGAATGAAATGCCTAACAAAGTTGATTTTCCCAAGGAATGACTGCAAAGCCTTCTTGTGAGCTAGCAAGGAAAGAGCCAAGATGGCTGAAATTATTTTTGGATCAATGGTAATACCCTCCTTTAAAACAATGTGCCCCAAAATCTTACCCCTAGGGATTGCAAAGTTACATTTCTTGGGATTAAGGGACACACCAAATTCCTTGCATCTCTCAAATAATTTCTCCAGGTGCTTCATATGATCCACGCTCTGCTTTGAGAAAATAATGTCATCTAGGTAAACCAAGATGAATTCATTAATATACCCCTTGAAAGCAATGTCCATCTCTCTTTGGAAAGTGACACCTATATTTGATAGGCCAAAGGGCATTTTCTGGTATGCGTACATCCCCCATTTGGTTATGAATGCAGTCTTATCGATACTCTTCCTTAACTTTGATTTGATTAAAACCTGAGTATCCATCAAGCATTGAAAACCTTTCAGATCCTACTATTGTCTGTAGAATATTCTCCATGGAAGGTAAAGGATAATGATCCTTTAGAGATGCTTTATTCAAGTCCCTAAAATCGACACAAAGCCTGATTTCTTCATTTTTCTTCCTCACTGGAACCAGATTTGTCCACCCAAGTAGAGTACTTAATAGGAAAAATTATCTTGGCCTTAATGAGTTTGGACAATTCCTTTCTCATGAGGGTCTCAATCTTGGGGTTAAATGGCCTCTAGTTCTATCTAGTTAGCTTAATGTTGGGATCAAGATCAATAGAATGTTGAACTATATCTAGATTAAATTCTTTTAAATCTTCATAGTCCCATGAAAACACATCACTGAATTTTTTTGCACAAGGAGACAAAAGCATGTTTTTCATCCTCATCACATACCTTTCCAAGAATAATTTATTTATCTAGAGAAATTATGATAGGTTGATGACTTTTTCTTTACCACCATTATTTTCTCATCGCCTCTGAATTCATCATCTAGACTGAAAAAATTATTCCAATGTGACCAATCCTTTCAGAATTTGTTTTGTTTTTAGTTGAATAATTTGATCACCGTAGCTATCAGACAAATCATATTTCATTTTTAAAGAGAACTCATCTCCATTCTAGATAAAGCGCACAATTATTTCATCATTGTCAAATACCTACTAGCTAGTCTCATTATTTGAAATAGAATTCTGACCACTACCTTGACATGTTGCACATTTCCCTTGATCAAATCCTGAGTGCGTGAGAATTGAGAACAAAGATCTGTCATTTGATCAGCGTCTTTGTTCAACTTCCTAGGCTCAACCTGTAGGTTAAGGGCATCAAATCTCTCTAGAAGATCTCGAGACTTTATGTTTGTAAGCCTTTAATAATTTTTATTCCTAGCATATCTTCCTCTGACTTTATTAATGACCAGTTTAGTATCTCCAAAGACCTACAACTCTTTGATTTTCTTCTTCTCAACAATTAGAATACCATGCACCAATGTTTCGTATTCATCTACATTATTAGAGCATGTAAATTGCAATATGTGAGCAAAGAATAAACTATCATTAATCGAGAGATCAACAAAACACCCCCAACTCTGTTTCTACTTCTAGAACCATCAAAAACATCCGCCATAGTCTAGAAGCATTTTATTCCTCTTGCTTGAATGGTGCGGGTATAATAGATTATTCTTGGATAATGCAATAAGTACCAAGACCAGTCTCAAAGGTCTTGAGCTCTTCAACATAAGGATCAAATTTGTGATCTCTCTCATCCCATTCATCTAGCAATAAATCAAGCATGGAAGGAGGAATAGCGCTCATCGAAATTATACATTGTTTATACATTTCTTGGATTAGATAATTTATTTGGATAGAGTACGATCATATCACTCAATATGATAAGAAAGGATAGGCTCATCTTGCATTGTAAATATTATACCATATCTAGTTCTCAGAAGCATGTGAGTCCAATCTAAAGACAAATAACCGCCTACCTTAGTGTGAAATCTCTAGACAAGAAAATGGAAAACATGGGAGGAAAGTCAATCACTAAAATATCATGGGTTATGGTGAGGCTTGGGTAGGCATGGAGGGTTAACTAAAGATATTTTATCACTCCCAATACGCCCACGGTTGACCCATCAAGTTGCAAAACTCCCTTAGAAACATGATTGTATTTGAGACCCAGGATATCAACATTTTCTTGGGCATTACAAAGGTACTAGCCCCTGAATCAATCATATAGTTATGAACTAAGTGTTTTCCCATAATTAATGACATGTAAAAAGGTGGGGTCTTGAAATTTTTACTTACTTGGTCTTCCTTTACATGATGTGAGACATGAACCGCAACATGAATTCTTTACACCACTTTGGATCCACGAGGAATTGCTTGAGGGCTTCACATAAGAGATTGTGTTGTGATGGAATAGCCAACACATCCCACATTGTCACATTGACATTGGTCTTATTCATTTTCTCAACAATATTAAATGGAAGACCCACAAATTTATGCATCTGCGGCATGTTATTGTCCTTGTTCTATTGTTGCGGCATGTGAATAGGTGGATTTATTTGAACAGAAACCTCCTTGTCTAAAACAAACCTATTGGGCATTCTAGATTGCTTGTTCTTATCCATATCAACCTCTTTATACTTAGTTGTGGCATTTTCCTGACCCACGAAAGATGGAAGTTGCGTATCCAACATCCTTTTCTTGTATCTTGTATTATCAACAATGTTGATTTGAGGACTATTAGAGCTACTCACCACTTGATTGACCGCACAAAAATCCTCAGCTCCAAAGAACATGAGATTGACATCAGTATTGGCCTCTTGAAATACTTCCATGTTTGAGCTAGGTGCTTATAGAAGTGGATCTTATTGACTAAAATATCCTTAAACCATTTAAGCCTGATGGTGCATTGCCCTTTCACAACCTAATTGATTATGCGGCAGATTGCATGGAAAACACCGCTCTATTTCTTGAACCATATTGTTCTATACTGGAACTAATGCCTTACTTGATCTAGGGGAAGTAAGTGCTTTTGGAGGAGTAATTATTTCCAATGGGAGAGGAGAAATTTGGCCTTGTCATTTGTTATTTTGATTATTTTGTGCATATCTTTGATTAGATTGTTGATTTATATATAGCGAGATATCCATTACTTGAAGATTTACCCTGGTTTAAATGGTTCTTGTAGGATTGGGATTTCTATTCTTCAAGGGATATAACTTTGTTTGTTAATTTTCTAATCAAATATTTCATATCTTCATCTTCCTTTTGTTGTGCAAGGGTCCATATGTGGAAGCATCAGTTTCAGATTTTCTCAAGGATAGAAGCAATAGAAGGTTGAACAACTTGGGGCAATTTAGGATACAAAGGCATGGGTGGCCTAGGGATAATTTCCCATATTGTATTAAACTATTATCATCTCTAATTACTAGTGCATAGGCTCCTAGAAATGTTATTCCCCTCATATATTAGACAATAATAAAGTTATATAATAATTTAAAGATTTTAAGAAATAGAGAAATGCACCTTAAGCATTTGGTCTTATAAGGATTGGAATTTTGTCCCATGTTCTCTAGAATATGAAGTTGAAGTTTGTTATTTGTCCATTTCTGCTCATTTTATTGTATTTAACTGCTCCAAAAGGGATAAATTATCTTCCCTTTCTCCAAACTAATTGCACAAGGTTATGCATAGTGCATTCCAATTTTGAATTGAACTTTCTTTGTCAAACTTCGAACCAACTGCAAATCTTTTCCCTTGAAAGAAGAAGCCAAAATTTTGACAACTACATCCATCTCAAGTAATTTCATGAATTGCACATACATTTGCAATATCTTGGATGTGATTAGTTAGAGTAGTGTGATTTTCTCCTGTGAAGAATGGGATATATTTTAATGTTGTTACTAGGATGGGATTCTGGGCATTCAGGGAAAGTGGATTGTTTCCGTGAAATTAACAAATATATTTGGTGGTTTTGAGCCATTAAAATAGGTCTAAGAACTCTTGTTGACTATAAGAAGGGCCTACCAAGAGGAGGTGTTGAAAGAGTTTTGTTTGGTGGAGATGGAGATCTCGAAGTTTTCCTCCTCTTCTTCCTCTTGCCTGGAGATAGCTATAATTATTCAAATGTTCCTTCTTCTCTTGTTCTAGATCGTGTTTGGATTCTTCTCATGAACTTGAGGCACTTTGACTACTGCTACTAGTTGATTTTCTGAATGGAGTAGCCAGATGTGTTGTTGCAGAGCCTCCAAAGGCTAGGATTTTACCAAGATACACATCCAAAATTGATAAAAACTTAAAATATTAATCTTTAATGTCCCACTGGGCATGCCAAAACTATTGGAGCTCAAAATTATACCCATCCTAAATCACAAGAATCTAGGGATTTGAGGCAACATGGAACTGATCTCCAAGTTGTGGGATTCAAACTGAGACAAACCTCCAAAGAAGGCCAGATTCCTCTACCTGACTCTAATGTTAAACTACTCCTAGGAATCAAAATGTAACTATCTAACTCTACTCTAACTTTCCAAGGGACCAACGTGAGAAGGAGATACATAAAAATAAAACCTAAACTAGAGAGGCGATAACACCAAAAATAAGGGGAAAGAAACTTGAAAAAAGAGAAAATGGGAGAAAACGATGATGAATAGGGATGAAACAATAACCACGGTTTGAGACAACACTTAAAATCCCATTTCCATGATGCGAGAATAGATATAGATTTTGTAAGAACACATACAACATACTTGCAAATGAATGAAAATCTAAGGAGAGCAATGGAACACCGGTAAGGGAGAAATGAGCCACAAAACTAGTGAAGGGCTAATTCGTTTGTACTTTCATAGTATGAGTGCTATTAGTGTTTCAAAGAACCCAGTGTTGCACTCAAAGACAAAACATATACCCATCAAATATCACTTTATGAGAGAACAAGTCAATGAGCAGAGAATTAGGCTTGAGCATGTGTCCACAAAAGAAGAGGTGGATGATATAATGACAAAACCTTTTCCTAGAGAAAGTTTTGAGTAGTTAAGACATAAATTGGGGGTAACTTCAGCCCCTAAAAGTCACTAAATATCTTAGAATGATAGGGGGAATACTAAGGTGCCAAAGTTTCTCCAAGAGGGCTTAATTTGATTCTAGATAGAGGAAGTGTATTTTCTAATCCCGGACACAAAATGAGAGGTCTAGTAAAGACAATAGAAGAAGGTGAAGGTTGAATATTCATGATTTTATCTTAGAGGGAGTGTTGTAGGTGTTGAATAGAAGAAGAATGGCAGCAAATTTGAGTCTCTTCAGGAAAGAGAGTATCATATTCGCAGGGGAGTACTTTAAGGTATGAACATTATCTGCTTTTGTTGATTTTTCAAGATAATCAGTTTGTTGTGTTTGTACACCTTTTTCATAGATGTCAAAGGGGAGAGAGTGTGCTAGAAACTTGATTTCATGGTCTGAAAATGTCAACATATCAGTTTGCCATTAATGTTTTAAAGCATGTTGCAATTAATGAAAAAGGGGAGATTGTTGCACCCTATTGCATTGGTGGTTGTTGTCATTGATGTCACATGGAATTTATGGAAAAGGAAGAGTGAAAGAGCATACATGTTAGGTGGTGTTCAATGGTGCTCAGTGGTTCAAGTTGTCAAGAAGCTTCAGGCATGTTTCAAGTTGGTTTCAAGGTGCTACAAGCTCAAATTGATAGGTGGTTGGTCTCTAATGTAACATTATATGTTGGATTTCTTTTTTATATGGTCTACAAGTTAAAAATGGTGTTTCAAGCATGAGAAATAGGTCTCACATGGTGTATAAGGTCATATGGGGAAGATGCGGTTGAAACTAGCCCATTTAGGCATGTTTCTAGTGTTTGATGAGGTGTGAGAAGTTAGTACATGTCATATCAAGGTCATTTGAGCATGGTAGTAGCCTAGGAATAGTGTCTACAACATGTGTGAGAAAAAACAAGGCTTAGTTTAGCTCCTGGAGTCAAAATTCAAAAGTTCACAGAAAGTGGCTTTGAGAACTAGCAATGTAGACTAAGGAAAATGAGATAGAATAGAGCATTACATGAATATTTATGGTGAATGGGATTTTTTACCATCTATTAGGGTAACTTTTTGTGCTCCATGAATTTTTTTAGCAAGTTTTGAGAAGGTATGTGAAATTTATGTTATTTTTTCTAAAAATACATTTTAGAAATTACATAATAAGGTGTTTGGATTCTTAACACTCAAGAAAAAATATAGTGCATCCTTCAAATAAATCATAGAAGGAATTTTTGTAGAGGATTCCAATCTTGAAATAGTGAAAAAAATCAAGTGAATTGTAAATGTTGAAAAGAGTTTGCGAGAATCAAATTGGAAACGAGGCACCACGAAGTAGTTGCACTCCAACGGAATCATAAAAGCTCCAGCGATAGAAAGGAAAAAAATTGATCGGTAATGGAAGAACTTGCTAAACAGAAATAAAGCTTGCATAGAGGAAAGACAGCGGAGTGTCTTGGCATGTTCATAAATGAATAGAAAAGGGGTACATATAGGGTGCTGAGTAACCCTAGTGCAAGACACATATGAAACCCTAAACCTAACCCATGTGAGATGACCCTCCAACAACATGAGAGGAGGACACATAGGATAACTCACACTAACACCCCCCCTTCATCGAAGTTGGGGTAGTAGCTGTGATGAGTCAGACGGAAGAGGAAGACACTCCTAAACAACTAAGAAAGATGTGCTAATGGGGCCCGAACTAAAGGCCTAATAAGGTGCCCATATACAAACACAATCTTCCTAGAAGAAGAAGAAGAAGAAAAGAATGACTAAATAGCCCTAAGAAGATGGGTAGCTGTAGAAGACCTCACCCCAAGAAGAGACCATAAGTGAAGAAACTTCATCTCAGTGAAAGGCTTGGTGAATAAGTCTATAATCTAATTAGTTATCTGAATGTATTGAATGTCGATGATACCATCATGAATAAGCTCCCGTATGAAGTGCATATGGATCTCAATGTGCTTCATTTGCTGATGCTTGAACTAGATTTCTGCAAATAGAGATAGTGCTCGTGTTATCACAGTAGATAATGGTAGGCCACCGAAAGTGGATGCCAAACTCTGTCAAAATACCCTGTAGCCAAATAGCTTTTGTGGCAGCGTTAACTGCTCCTCTGTATTCTACCTCTGTAGATGATATCACAATTGCATTTTGCTTCTTGCTAGACCAACTAATAGGACCCAAACCAAGAGAGAAACTATAGCCAGAAGTAGATTTCGATGATCTAAGTCACTGCCCAATCAGAATCTGTGAATCTAATCAAGTCAATATCAGCCCCTCCATGATAGTGTATGCCATCAGCATAAGTGCCACGAACATAATGAAGGATCTATTTAGCTGCTTTCCAATATAGCTCATGTGGCTCCTACATGAATCTGGACATGATCCCAATAGCATATGATAAATCCGGTCAAGTGTGAGTCAAGTAGATCAAGCTCCCAACTAACTATCGGTAAAGCGTACCATCAACCAAGAGAGTAGAGCAATCTGAAACCAACTTAACCCAGGAAAGAAAAAGAGTAGGAGAAGACTTGTAATCGGACATCTGAAACCGAGATAGCAAATCAAGAGCATACTTAGGTTTGAAATCAAGATTCCCGAGTCAGATTGTGAAATCTAAATCCCAAGGAAGTGATGAAGTAGACCTAAGTTAGTCATGGAAAACTTGTTGGCTAAGGTGATCTTCATAGAATCAATAATAGAGGAAGAGTTGCTGTGATCAACAAGTCATCAACATAGAGAACAAGAATGAGTATGGAGTCATCTTGCTATAGAATATAAATATTTGGATCAGAGTGACACCTAGTAAACCCTGATGTAAGTAAGAAGGAGTCCATCTTGGCATACTAAGCCCGAGGGGCTTGTTTAAGGCCATAAAGAGACTTCTTTAACTTACAAATGAGGGAGGAATCTTGGAAATAACCCGGAGGTTGTTCCATATAGATCTCTTCCTCTAGGTCACCATGAAGGAAGGCACTCTTAATGTCCATTTGATGGACTTTCCATCTGTTTGTTGTGGCAATGGCTAGGGTCAGTCGAATAGAAGTCATCTTACTGGAGAAAAGGTTTTGTATAATCAACCCTAGCTATCTAGGAGAAACCCTTAGCTACTAATCGTGCTTTAAAATTTTTGACGTCTCCATCTACTCCATACTTTGTTCGGAACACCCACTTACACCGAATGATTTTTCTTCCTTTCAGAAGAGTGGTGAGATCCTAAGTATCGTTCTTCATGAGAGAGGAATACTCCTCATCCATGGAGAATCCCACTCAGGAATACCATAAGCCTCCTGGAAAGACTGTGGATTAGAAGTAGAGGCAAAGAAAGAGTGGGGTCCAATGAAATTTGAGCAAGTACGTCTCATATCCGAAGTATCTCCAACTAAATCTCCAACACTTTGCAAAGTTTTCCTGGCCCAAAGGGGACCAGGAGGATTAGGCTCAGAGTTGGAAGATTCTTCACTTGAGTGAGAAGGGACATAGTCCTCGTCATCACTACTGTCAGAATCAGAAGACTCAAAGATATGATGGTCGGGAGGATCTAGAAGAGGAGCACACTCAACAGTATCATCATCTGATGAGTCAGAATCCGAATCAGTGAGCTGAAGAACCTCAATAGATGGAGAAGTAGAAGTCAAATAAGACTCATCAAACTTAACACTTCTCTCAATATATAGCTCATGAGAAGTAGAATTCATCAATCGATATCCCTTCACGCCATCAGGATACCCTACAAAGATACAAGGTTTGGATTGTGGTTCTAAGGCCTTGTATTTCTTCTTGGGAATCCTAGCGATAGCCTTGGATCCGAAGAATCGAAAGTTCTCAACATCAGGCTTGCATCCAAACCAGGCTTCAAATGGTGTCATCCCTCTCTTGCCTTGTGTGGAACATGGTTCTGAATGTAATTCACACAATTCACTGCTTCAGCCCAATATTGCGGAGGAAGAGACTTTGAGTGAATCATACAAGTGGCCATCTCCTTCAGAGTACAATTCTTTCTTTTTGCGACTCCATTCTGCGAAGGGCTATAAGAAATTATATGTAAGCAAAGAGATCCCTTAAATACGAAACCCATGAACCTATTGTTTACATATTCACCTCCATTGTCAGTTTGAAGAACCTTGATAGACCGTTCTGCTTGTTTCTCAGCAAGAGCCTTAAAGTCCTGAAAATGTTCAAAGACTTCAGACTTAAGCTTAAGAAAATATACCCAAGTATATCGCGAATAGTCATCAATGAAGGTTAGCACATAAAGAGCTCTAGTAAATGAAGGAGAAGGAAATGGACTAGAAACATCACTATGAACAAGATCCAAGGGATGAGTGGCTCTCCAGGCTTTTCCTTTGTCAAATTTCTTTTCAGGATGCTTTCCAAGGGTACAACCCTCACAAAGACCCTTAGAAAACTTGACGTGAGACAACCCATTGACCATTTCATTTTGACTCAATTTTTCAAGGTAGTGATAGTTTAGATGTCCAAAACGCTCATGCCATAGCTTACTAGCCTCATTTTCATGAGTGAGCAAGGTAGTGGGCCTAAAATCAGAAGTAAAGTGGGAGAAGGTGTACAACCGTGAACGGTGATCTACCTTTCCCTTAGCCACTGTAGTGTCATTGTTAAGCTCACGAATAATCACCAAGTTAGGACCAAATTCCACTCACATTCCTTCACCAAGGTGAGTAATTTGGTAAACTGATAGGAAATTGGTAGAGAGATCAGGAACACTCAACACTTGGTTAAATGTTCCCCATCCATCTCTCGATCCACTACTGAAACCGACACTTTTTTGTCATTACCCATCATGATTTGGGACATTCCACAAGGTTCGATGTTGGAAAACTCAACATGTGAAGAACCCATGTGGTGCGAGGCACCGGAATCTATAATCCATGTCGATGAAGGAGCAACTTTGGCTACAAGGGCCTTTCCTTTCTTCTTATCATTTCTAGCACCTTTTGCAGCAGAAGACTCGGCCTTTAGAGCACTTTGTTTTATTGATTCAGGAACACTTATTTTATTTTTCTCAAGTAAATGAGATAAGTGATCAATATGTTTCTTAAAACAGTGTTTCTCGTCGTGACCAGTCTTCTTGCAATAGGAACACAAATACTTGCTTTTTTACGCCCTAGGCTCAGAAGTCAAAGTGTTTGTGTCATTTTTAGGTTTGATCTTGGTTTCTTTCTTAGGTTGATCCTTAGTTTCTTTCTTCTTTTCAATCTTCTTTCCCTTTCTAGTACTTTCTACAAGGGCATGTGACTTGGACTTGAGAGACCCCATTTGAATGAGCTTGTCCTATTCTCAAATGACTTGGGACGAAAAAATTGATCAAAGGAGGGCATCGTCCAAGTATTGCCCAAAGCAGCTTTTGTAGCGTAGAAAGTTGACACGAAGACAGAGTATTCGGGACCTAGTTTAGAGAGAATCGACAAGATCAGTTGAGAATCTTTCTTTTCTACTTGACATCCTTTTAACAATAATCTAATGTGGAAAAATTTCGAGAAGAAGGCTTGTAGGTTTTCAAAGTCACTAGGATTTAACCCTAGTAGTTCATTTTCCAACTCATGCGCTCTCATGTCATCTAGTTGTCCAAACATCGCATCCAACATTTTCCACGTAGATGTAGGTGTTTCAGATGCCTCAATGTGGAAGAGAAATTTAGGAGAAACAGACATGCAGAGAAGACCTAAAGCTTCATCACTACGATTTAACCACTTAGATTTTTCGGAGTTTGGTGTCTAGTTCGATCTCGGTTCCCATGGTGATGCAAAGTATAACCCTTTACCCCTTAGTTTCATTATTATTTTCGATCTCCATTTGAAAAAGTTGAAGCGGCGTAAGTAAAGGAATTAAAAGTGCATCCATAGTGAGAGAGAGAGAGAAGGAAATGCAAAAAGAAACACAACCACCTAGACAATAACAACCCCCGCTTTTAGCACTTTATAGCTAAGTGCGTTGATTACAATGGGTCCGTGCGTGCGGTTTGAAAAACTTGGTAACTCATCTTGAAATTATCGTAATAATGCGAAGAGGAGACCACAATAGTGTTTCATGGAGCGCAACAAAAGAGGAACACCATAAACAAGCACAAGCAAAAAACAGAAAGTAGGTGAAAGCCAACCCTGGTGGTGAGAAAAAGCAGCTCACGTCGCATGAAATAATCCCTTTGTTGTAAAAATGTGGCGGACGTGCTCACAAGTCCACGAAAAGGAATAGAACAAAGCTCAAAAAATTGAGCTGACTTAAGCAATACAAAGACAGCCCCCAGAATGCGGCACTTTATAAAATTAGTGCATTTACAAAGCTAATGATCCCATAATCTAGAGTGCGAAAAAACATGCAAATTTGACTAAAGAAGTGCTCAAAACCGAGCAACGAGTCAAAATTTATAGCAAAAACCAATTCCATAATTGATGAGAAAAAAGCCAATAAGCCTGCAAACGGATTAAAAATCACCCTAAACGCATGCAAAAGGTGGCGTATGTATGCTCGTTGGAAATGGCATGGAATTTGAGATAGGGTTTGTTTGTATTGCGAGGGGGGATTAGCCACCTGCCAATCTCGGACCTCACCCTTCGTCTTCGGCACTCGACGGAAGGTTAAAAAAACACAAAGCCAATAGACCAAATTATAGTGCCAAAGAAATTTAGTGTTTAGATAATGTGAAATTAAATAAAATTAGATCTAATTTAATGAAATCTAATTAGATCTAATCTAAGGAAGATTTTTAGATGAAGATTTTTTAAATATATATAGAAACTTCTATTTAAAAAACAAATTTCTAAATGGGTTGTAGAAACTTGACATATATTAAAAAATCACGGTGAAGTTAGAGAACTTTTAAAAACTTACCAAAAAAAATTGATTTGTTTGACCAAACAAAAACAAAACTTAGAAAAAAAAAACGGCCCGTATTTTGGAAAAAGCAGCGATTGTTTTGTGAAAGGAAGATTTAAAAAAGGAAAGAAACCACTTACCGGCCGATAAGAAAGCAAGCTGTCCCAAAAAAGAGACTGATTCGAAAAAAAAAGGAACTGTGCGTGGACAACAAGGCAGAAGATTTTGAAGGAGGCGTTTGGTTATAAGACAGTCCTTTGCATGAAACAACAGCAACAGTCCACATGCAAACGCCCAAAAAACACAAGTTTTAACAAGCCGCGCCAAAAAAGAGATGTTGCAGGCCGTTTTGGTGTGGTAGATGTAATTTACAACCCTGTGAAGCAAAAAAATGTGGCAGATGATTAAAAAATCCTAAACAATAAAAAAAAACGTGGCAGATGATTAAAAACGCACGAACAATTAAAAACACCGAACAATCAAAAAAATGCCTGAACAATAAAAAAACACCTGGAAGGTCCAAGAAAATGCCTCGAACAGTCCAAAAAATGCCTGGAATGAAGAAAAAATGTAGGCCACACGTGAATGAATAGTGATGGCAGTTTGAACAATCCAAAAATGGTCAGAGGGACAACAATTCGTTGATGAGCAACCACGACTGAAGAACTCAAGGATCCTGCAACCACAAACAACATGCACAAGAAAAAAACACAAAACTTTCCGAGAAAGCTTGTTAGAGATATTAGCAAGATAATTTCCAGAAAATAGTGATCAAAAGACTTGCATGCAGAGTAAAATAATGAAACCAAGTAAGAGTAATAGCAACAAAAAACAAATCGAGTGCACGTTTACCCGATCTCAGCTCTGATACCATGAAAAGAGTTTGCGAGAATCAAATTGGAAACGAGGCACCACGAAGTAGTTGCACTCCAACGGAATCGTGAAAGCTCCAGCGATAGCAAGGAAAAAATTGATCAGTAATGGAAGAACTTGCTCAACAGAAACAAAGCTTGCATAGAGGAAAGACAATGCAGAGTGTCTTGGCATGCTCATAAATGAATAGAAAAGGGGTACATATAGGGTGTTGAGTAACCCTAGTGCATGACACATATGAAACCCTAAACCTAACCCATGTGAGATGACCCTCCAACATGAGAGGAGGACACATAGGATAACTCACACTAACAAATGTTTCGGGAAAGTTATGAGCATTCTTTTGCGAGTGTTTGATCTCTCTCCAGGGTTGCTTCTTGAGTTGAGTGATCAAATTTGAGTTTATCAACTCTAAATCATTGGTGCAAGCTAGAAACATTTCTCAGAAGCATAATATACCTCATCTATGTCAAAATAATGATCCCATTTCTTTCTAGGTGAACTATGGTACATAGGCATGTTTATGTTGTGTAGGGCTTATGCAGGACAATCATGTTCTTATGCCTCCAAGATTATTTTTTCTCGAGAGAGGGATGATGTAATGACCTTTTCGGGTGCTTGAAATGTGTTTTTCTTCTACAAGATCAAGTTGTATATTGAGAGCCTTCAAGTGTAGTGGGTTGGTATGGTTATTCTCAAAGTGCACCCTTTAGCGACTATTTGTAGAAATTGTATATAATGTCTTTGTAGAGATTGTACACTTATGGTTGCTTGATAAACCCCATATCTCGAGAGAAGGAAACCTAAAAACCTTCTTGAAAATCATGTTGTAAATAGGAAAGATTGGTTGTTCAAAGTTAAAGGTGGTGAAAAGGGTTTGAAGTGATTTTGTGCTTGTAATCGTCTAGAGAAGACTAAATTCCTTGTGTGCAGCCATGAATGAACTTAAGGGATCCGTTTCTTGATCTATGTAAGTTTTGAACACTACTTGTAAACATGGTTAAACTTCATATATCTTAAAATGTTCATTCAAATCACTCAAGCATGTTTTCTCCTTCAAATCAAGTCCATTGTCTTATTCTTCTACCTCGTGGACTGTATTTTTGCTTTCTAGGAGTGAATGGAGACTTTTCAAAGGTGAATTTTGATTAAGATTGCTAGAAGTTGGTCTCAAAAGCATCCAAAACTTCAAATTTTGTGTTCTTGTCAAGTTTAGAGAGAGAAATCAAATTAATAATTCTCTCGAGCACTCCATAGTTCTCATAACCATGCTCCTAGGGTTTATGACACATTTGTGATCGATTCTCAATTGTTAACCAACAAAAATGCAAGTTTTTGGAACAAACCTCTCTCTTACTCATACAAAACATCTGTAAAATGAAGTTTTGAATTTCATTAGTTATTGTGAGAGATATTGATAACATAAATTTTGAAGTTCGTAGAAATGACTACGAGCTCGGATTTTGACATTTTGAGTGATTTTTCCCTCTTAAAACTTGAAATTGAAACACATTCATTCTTATCTACATCTTTTTCATGGCTCAGAGGTCCAATTGTTTGGTGTAATCTCTTAAAAGCAAAATTTCTTGAGTATGGTAACAGTAAATCATTTTTGGTGATCTCATGATTGTGTAGTGTTTAGGTTTGAAGTTGTTATGTTGAAATCATTGTGCTAGAAATTATCTTTCCTATTAGGCAAAGTGTACAGGACCTCGAGTGTCGGTTGGGAGGTTTCAATTTGATGAAAAACATCACTTCAATGCAAAATTGGGGACTTCTTAGTATGAGAGCCGGTGAAATGGTTAAGCTACAAAGTGGTTTCCTAATATATGAAGGAAAATATTGTTTCAACTTCTTGGGTTAAAAATAGTGTAACTGTTGGAGGATGTAATGAGCCAATCTAAGATTCAAACTCATTCTTCATTCCTCTCAGCTCGAATGAAAAAAGTAAAAGACATTCATTTGTCTTTTTCAAACAAAACATGAACCCTGTGGCTTTTGAGCTTTCAAGATAGGACATGAAGAGTCTAAGACTCTTAGTGGAGCTCGATGTTTTGTAGGGAGATGAAGATACAATAGATTGAAAAATGGATGTTATCTTTTGACATCATGAGATGGTTTTTGTTTAGTGTGCAAAAAAAGGGTGAGTAAAAAGAGTTAATTGATATATGTCAAGAAAGTTGAAAAAGGAAAGATATAGTAAATCAAAAGACAAATTGATGAGGGGGTTCAATTGAAATGATACATGGGATCATATATTGTGATAAAAATAGTGGATATAGTTATGAAGGTATGATGTGTGAGTGAAAACTGAGATACTGAAAAATAGATACATGTGTTGTGACGGTGAGTTTGAAATAAGTAAGGTGTTGAACACAAGGTGGTTAGTGAAGAGTGATATCTAAATAAGAACATAACAAGATAATAGTGAATTCAAGGTTTAGGAAATAGAGACTTGAAGGTACAGAAGACTGAAATACATAGGTATAGAAGCTTATAAACAATGATAAAAATAACTTGAAAACAAAGAAATAGAATACTTGTGAAGTTAGAGATATTGTGTGATACTAGAGATCAAAAATTCATTGAATTCAAGTAGGAGTTATTTGTCATATTTGAAGATCAAACTCATCCTTAAACTAGCAATTTAAGAAGAACAAGTGGATACATCAATTGACAAGATAACAAAGGTGAAGTCTTGAGGAAGTTTCTGTGTACTTTGAGAAGGATAGTTTTATAAATTTAGGGTCACTGCATCGGATGTGTTGACATCCAAATTGAAGTGTGGTCAGATTTCTATGTTCTTACTGAGTTGTAGCTCAGTCTAATCAGGAAGTGGTTACTTTCTGGCAAGTTGTGGCTTGCATATTGTCAAGTTGTTGCTTGACTTGAAGTTGTAGCTTCAGTAGTTGAGTTGTAGCTCAACATATTTTGTAACCTCTTGGCCTATAGTGTTGTGGTTCAATGGGTTTTCTCCCAAATTGGGTTTCCCACTTAAAAATTCTTATCTCTTATGTGTGTGTTCTATTTTGATTTACATTTTTGATTAAGTGGTTAATATGATCGGTTTGGTTTAAGGTTGAATTGAAAAATCATTCCCCCTCTCAGTGTTCCAATTTCTAAGAATTGGTATCGAGATTAGGCCACAGTGTCATGAGTATAAAAACTCAAGGGAGATTCAAATAATTCAACTATGACAATAAATCAATCAACTAGTGGTTTTTCTACTTCTAAAGTGCCCTTATTCAATGGATCAAACTATGATTTTGGATAGTCAGAATGAAAACATATCTAATGTCACTTGGATTTGACATTTGGAAATAAGTTCATAGTGGCTACACTATTCCAGAACACCCCTACCAATGTAATAGGAAAGAGAGAAAGTGAGAAAAATTCTAATTATATGAATGCAACTCTCTATGGGTTAGTTGAGGCTGAGTTTATAAAGATTATGCAAGTAATTCTGACTAAAGAAATGTGGGAAAAGATTAAGATAATTTATGAAGGAGATAATAAGGTAAAGCTAGCCAAGCTACGAGACTTACAAATCACGGTTTGAAAGTATAAAGATGAAGGAAGGTGAGAATGTTTCTTCATACTTACAGAGAATGGATGAAATCATAAATCTGATCAGAGGTTTAGGAGAGAAGATAGAAGAGAGTGTGGTTGTGCAGAAGGTGCTCAGATCCTTTTCCTCAAAATTTGATGCCAAAGTGTCAACAATAGAGGAAGCTAAAGAATTAACTACCTTGAAAATGGATGAGCTTCATGGAATATTGACTTTATATGAAATGAGAATCAATGATTCAAAAACAATAAATAAGGAGGCATCTTTCAAAGCAGATAAATATTCACAAGAGAAGAAGAACACAACTGATTTTGATATGGAGATAGATGATGACAAAGTAGAGGCCATGTTTGTGAGGAATCTGAAGAGAGGTTCAGGAAAGTACAAAGGTAAGCTCCCATTTAAGTGTTTTAGTTGTGGCCAAGTTGGTCATTTTTCTTCTAAGTGTCCTAATAAACACAAGGGAAATCAAGATGATGAGGAATCCTCTCAAAAATAGAATAAGAAATTCAAGAAGCAAAGTGGGAAAAATAAATACTTCAAAAACAAGAAAAACTTCTACACACAAGAAGGTTCAAGCTCCTCACAGTCAAGTGATTCTAGCAGCTCTGAAAGTGATGATGAAGGTATGCAAGCTGAGACTTTGTTTATGGCTATAGAAGTGTCTCTACTGCAAGCAATTCTAAAGGAAAAATTTAGACCCAATATGAAATTTCAGATGAAGAAGAAGAAAAATTCAATCTTGAGGCTGAATTAATAAGTGCTCTAGAAGAGATAAAGCATCAAAGAAAGAGAAATAAAAAAATTGAAACTCATGGTAAAAGAGTATGAAGGAAAGATCAACCTTCTTGAGGAAAATCAGAAAAAGGAAGCTCAAGAGCATGAAGAAATGGTTAAGGAATTTGAAGCACAAGTCAAGAAAATTGAAGAATCCTTTAAGATCAAGGAGGAAGAACATTTGAATCTCAAAACTAAAATGGAGCTGCTGCAAACTCAGTTAGATCAGTCCTCTACAAAATTAAATGTCTACCATAAGTTTGAAAAGAGCACAAGTGATTTGAATGATCTTTTAAGCAAGAAAAAATATGCAAATGACAAAACTAGTTTGGGATTTGAAGAAAAGAAGGAAGATGAAAATCAAGCAAGCAAGAAGGTGACCAAGACAATCCAAGAGCCCCCTAAAGTCAAGAAAGTTGATTTCAAGAGGAAACATTATCCAAGAAGACACTATGCCATGAGGTATGCACACTCATTTTATGGATATTATTTTGCATGTAATGAATTTGGTCACAAATATGTAAAATGTAGGATGTATTCCAAAGGTCATGGTAGGCATATGAACTTTTATCATGCAAGGAACAAAGATGAACTGATTTGTTATAACTATCAAAAGTATGGGCATATTGCCAAGTTTTGTTATCAAAGACCTCCACAATAGAACATGAATGTCTATAGAGTTAAATCAGATCCTACAGGCACTAAAGAGCAAGGATTGATAGCAAAAAAACCTTTCATTCTCAGAGTGAAGATATGGAGTGGTATATTGACAGTGGGTGTTCTAGCCATATGACAGGAAACAAGAGAAAATTCATATCCTTAATGCATCTAGCATAGTGAGATTTGGGGACAATACATAAGAAAATATTATTGGAAAAGGTAAGCTAAGTCTTGATAATGGAAAAACCATAACTGAAAATGTATTGTATATTGAAGGATTAAAGCACAATCTCTTGAGTGTTAGTCAAATGTGCAAGCAAGGATATACTGTTGTATTTCATGATAAATGTTGTGACATAAGGAAAGAGAAAATAGGCAAGGTGGTAGGAAAATCAAAGAGAACTAAAAATAACATGTATGTTCTCAAGGAAGTAAACAAAGAAAAATGTTTCACAAGTAAAGTAGATGAGAGTTGGCTTTGGCACAAGAAGATTGGGACATCTAAATTTTGACAATCTTGTCAAAATCAGTTCTATGGGGTGTGTTAGAAACATGCCTAAGATCAGCAAACTAGCTGATAAACTCTGTAAAGCATGCCTCCATGGGAAACAAACAAAGAGAAGTTTCAAAAGCAAGGAATATTCCACCACAAAACCTTTAGAATTGATTCATACAGACCTTGTGGGACCAACCAAAACTGAAAGTATACAGGGGGATAGCTATTTTATGTTGTTGATTGATGATTTCAACAGGATGACATGGGTTGCATTTCTCAAGGAAAATTCAGAGGCACTAGAAATATTCAAGGCTTTTAAAGATCTAGTTGAAAATGAAAAGAATGGAAAAATAAAGAGCTTAAGGTCTGACAGAGGAGGAGAGTTTTGGTCATCTGAATTTGATGATTTTTGTGAGACTCATGGAATAAGAAGACAATTTTTAGCTGTAAGAACACCTCAACAAAATGGGGTGGTTGAAATAAAGAACAGAACGATACAAGAAATGGATAGAACTATGCTAAATGAGGAAAATTTACCTAATGGTTATTGGAGAGAAGCAGTAGGTACATTAGTATACATATTGAATAGAGCTCAAATCAGAGTATAAAAAAATAAAACGCCATATGAGTTATGGAAAGGTAGGCCTGCAAGTGTAAAACACATCAAAGTCTTTGGAAGCAAGTGCTACATCAAGAGGGATGAAGAAAATCAAGGTAAGTTTGACTCAAGATGTGATGAAGGTATCTTTTTAGGATATTCAGTTGTTAGTTTAGCTTATAGGTGCTATAATAAGAGTCAAAAAGATAATTGAAAGCACAAATGTTATATTTGATGAATCATGTTCAAAGAAGGTGAAAAGTCAGCCTAAAGAAACTCCACAAGCTGTTGTAAATTAGGATGATGAAGAAATTTTAGAAGTTGAACATGAAGAAGAAAGTGAAGAAGATGAAAGACCTGACACCAAAGCACCTTCTAGGAAAGTCAAAAGAGATCATCCTTCAAGACAAATCATAGGAAACAAATAAGTAGGTGTTCAAACAAGAAGGGACTAAAAATATTAAAAATCAAGAAGATATGGCTCTTTTATACAAGATAGAACCAAAGAATGTAGTGGAGGTAAGTAAGGATGAGCATTAGATGAAAGAAATGAATGAAAAGCTAGACCATATTGAAAAAAATGAAACATGGGAACTGGTACCTAGGCCAAAAGACAAGAATATCATTAGAACCAAGTGGATTTTTAGGAACAAATTAAATGAAAAAAGTGAAATAATAATAAATAAAACAAGGTTAGTTTGTAAACGATATGCACAAAGTCAAAGGATTGGATTTTAATGAAAAATTTTCTCATGTGGCTAGGATGAAAGCCATTAGGATTTTCTTAGCATATGCAGTTCATCAAGGATTCAAAGTATATCAAATGGATGTGAAGTCAACCTTTCTCAATGGGAACTGAATGAAGAGGTTTATATTGAACAACCAGATGGTTTTACTCTTATTGATGATTTGGATTATGTGTGTAGGATGAAAAAGGAATTATATGGGCTCAAACAAGCACCTAGATCCTAGTATAACAGGTTGGAAAATATTTGATTGAGCAAGGATTCAGGAAAGGTGTAGCAGATAGTAATTTGTACATTAAGGAAGAAAAAGAGAACATGTTTATTGTGGTTGTGTATGTTGATGACATCATTTTTGGGAGAAATAATGAAAGCATGTCACATGGCTTCTCTGATGTAATGAAAAAGGAATTTGAAATGTCTATGTTAAGAGAGATTTCATTTTTCTTAGGGCTGCAAATTCTTCAGAATAAGGAAGGAATTTTCATTTCTTAGACAGATTATATTAAGGAGATGCTAAAGAGATTTTAGATGCATGACTGCAAGACAGTTAGCACTCCTATAAGTGTAGGGTGTAAAATCAACTGAGAAGATAATCCACCCAAGGTAAATCAAATGTTATGCAGTCCATGATAGGCAACCTTTTGTATTCCACAACATCAAGACCTAAAATTATGCAAGAAATTGGCTTGGTAGGAAGATTTCAAGAAGACCCAAGGGAAGTTCATCTTCTAGCAGTGAAAATAATATTTAGGTATCTCATGGGAACATTAGATTATGGTATTTGGTATCCAAGATGTAATGAATTTCATATTAAGGCCTTCACAGATGCAGATTGGGCAGTGCAACATAGATGATAGAAAAACAACACTAGTGGAGCTTTCTTTGTTGTTAAGTACCTTATTTCATGGCTAATTAAGAAGTAGTCACTTGTAGCTCTCTCTAATTTTGAAGTTAAATATGTCGCAACATATATTTTTTGTATGCAATTGATGTGGATGAAACAAATACTTGAAGATTACAAGATAGAAAGTGAAGGTCTAATTCCTTTGTACCGCAATAGTACAAGTGTTATTGGTGTTTCAAAGAACCCAAAGTCTTTGCGCACTCAAAGAAAAAGCATATACCCATCAAATATCACTTTATGAGAGAAAAATTCAATGAGCAGAGAATTAGGCTTGAGCATGTATCCACAAAATAAGAGGTGGCTGATATAATGACAAAACCTTTTCCTAGAGCAAGTTTTGAGAAGCTAAGCCATAAATTGGGGATAAATTCAGCCCCTAAAAGTCACTAAATATCTCAGAATGATAGGGGAGAAGCTAAGGTGCTGAATTTGCTCCAAGAGGACTTAATTTGAGTCTAGACAAGGTGAGTTTGATTTCTAATCCCGTGCACAAACCAAGAGGTCAAGTAAAGACAATATAAGAAGGTGAAGGCTAGATAATTATGTTTTTATTTTAGAGGGAGTGTTGCAGGTGTTGAATAGAAGAATAATGACAGCAAATTTGAATATCTTTAAGCAAGAGAGAGACATATTCCCAGGGGGAGTGCCTTAAGGTATGAGCATACTCTATTTTTGTTAATTTTTCAAGCTAATCAGTTTGTTGTGTTTGTACACCTTTTTCATAGATGTCAAAGGGGAGAGAGTGTGCGTTGGAAACTTGATTTCATGGTCTGAAAATGTTAGCATATCAGTTTTCCATCAAAGTTTTAGTTTGTTGCCATCAATGAAAAAGGGGGAGATTGTGGAAGACTTGCAGATTAATGGAAAGAAAGGGAAGAAAGAACATCTATGTGTATGTGTATGCAATACCTTTTTGCAATGTTTGATCTTTGTATCTTTTTTTTTTTTTTGTAATGTTTTAATGATTTCTCTTTTTTGTATTTTTGAAATTGGGACCAACAATGTCACTCAACATGATAAGATCAAACAACAATGTTTGTGATTTATTTGATAAGGGAGACTATGAGTGTTTGTTTATCAAGAGTCATATTATCTCCAATCTCGATGATCGTGGTGAGCTCATACTCAAAAAATGACTACGACTTATTTTGAAACATGGATTTTTTATGAGGGAGCTTGAGTTCCCTATCTATAGGATTATGCACTTTTTCCATACTTGATGGTTGCATTGTTGTGGATTCTTGAATCGCATTTGATTTTTAACTTTATGGTTGTTTGAATTGGGGAGATTTGGAGTTCTTTGAATTTTGTTATCTTAGTTTGATAAACAAACTGTTTGGTTTCATATAAGCTAATGTGTGATTTTTACGATCCGAGCAAGTGGGAGAAGAAAGTGGATGTTTAGAATTTATGATATGAACAATAGGGATGATGGTGGGCTTTCCAAAATCATTGATATGATGATAACATGAGGAACCAAGAGGATATGTTCCATGGATTGAAGATAATGGGCTATTAGGAGGTGAGCCATAGATAGAAGATGAAATTTTGTTAGGCGTGGACCAAGTATATATGATAAGGGATACTCAGAGATGTCCCATAGGTAGAAGAGGATGAATAGCTACTAGGACATGGCCCAAGAATAGAGGATAAATGGATACCCAGAGGTGACCCACAAATAGAAGATGGAGGGATACTAGGCGCAGCCCAAGAATAGAAATAAGGGGCTACCCAAAGGTGGCCCACAAATAGAAGATGAAGGGCTACTAGGAGGTGGCCCACATATAGAAGAAGATGATGGGATACCATGAGGTGACCCAAGGTGATATTATGATTGAGAAATTGTGATATGTAAAGAATGATTGGGTGATGAGAAGATAGGATATGGATCAATGTTAGACCTAGGAATTTCACCATGCAATGAGGAATGTGAAGATGGAAGAATAAAAGGAGGATCAAGTTCGATGATCTTATGATATTCCTCTATTTTATGAAAAAGGGAATCAACTTATTCCCCACAATACATGAACGCATCGAGGTAAAAATCGAATCCTTACTCATGTTCCTCTAGAGGAATGTCATCGTGTAACCCCATGAATTCTCTGATCACTTCTTCATTATGAAAGAAATTGATTGGTATGGGTCGTTGTTGTTTGACCATAGAAGGTTGATTGGAAGAAAGGGGTCCAACAAGTATTGAAGATTTATTGATAGAAGAAGATGACTCAAGAGACGAATTAGATTTGGATTGAGATGTATCGCGAGTGGAAAAAGATGTGGATTTGAAAGAAGTTAGTATTAGTTTGCCTATAAGATGACATAGTTCCGGTAGAAAAATAGGATTGCGTAGAAAGTCCATAGATTACGACATAGGAGTCAACTTGGATGATTGATAATAAGGACTTTGAGTTGCATGGATCTTCAAAGGAGGAAGACGTCATTGAGGTGACTGATAAAGGTTATTCCTTAGAAGAAATTCGATTGGATGAACCTTAAGAGACTGAGAAGAATCGAAAGATAGTTTGGATTAGAATAATTAGGAGATTGATAGGAATCAAAAGAATAGTTTGGATTAGAACCATCAGAATCATGCCACCAACTATGAGATGACGGTGGGGAAAGAGGTAATTAAATGGGTTCTTTTGCATAAAGAACCAAACAAGGTTTAGTCGTGATGGGAATGTCGAAACCTATGTTACCTATTATCATAAGTATGAAGAACCATGTGTTAATCAATCATGGTTGACACGGCTTGGGTCCAAATGCCTAGACCTAGATAGTGTGATTGAACTCCTTCAAATGGAAGGAAGTTCCATGTCAATTTGGGTAGCATAACGGCAACCAACTAGACATTTTACAAATATGGGGACACTAATGTGATTTTTCGAAGGTAATCTAAGGAAAACAATTTTCTCATAGCAACCTACAAACAAGGACCCTATTTTTAGCTATATTACAGGATGTCATTGAGCTTTAATGAGGTTGTTATGTAGTTAAATATGTTTCCTATCATTGTGGCATGATCTATAACTAATTGTGTCTATAAAGACACCTTCTTGAAACTGTTTCATAGTTAGTAATTTGATAGTTTTCAATACGTTCTTACAATGAAGCATGTTTTGAACTTATTTGAATCAATATAATATATATGTTGTTTTGAGTATTTGTTGGTGTTGAAGTACCTCAATCCCAAAGGAGAGCAAGGGCCCACTCACCCGAGGAGATTGGAGGATTGATATTTTGTGCATGATCGTATTTCTAATAAGTTTAAGCTCCAGTACTTTGATCTTGAATGGTTATTTGAACACAGTCCTATATTTTCTTGCTTTAGTATTTTTCCTTATTGTTATTTCAATTTGTGTGTGCATTTCAATTCAATTAAGTATTTCCTTAAAATAATTTTTACTACAACAACGTTGTTTCAGTAGATTAGATGTATTTCCTGAATTTTGTATTTCATTTCAGTAGCTTAGAAGTTGTATTTACTTTCCGTAGTTTAGAAGAGAAACGAGAGAGCCATACCAACTGAAACTCCCAAAAGAGAACCACCACAAGAACTTTGCTTCTTACAACTTCATTGCATACAGCCTAGACACAATCTTGGTTTAAGAATGACACGAAAATTGAATTTGTTGTTTAAATGATTGGAGATAACAACAACCCATCAAGAATCATTAAACCCCATGTCATCTAAGGTTAGTATATTTATATTTTCTTTCTTATTTAGTTTAAGTTCAAGGAGTAGGAATATTTCGAACTCCATGTATTAAACAATGGTAAGATAGATATAGCTATAGACATTTCGTCTTGCAGCTATGGGTTATACAGCCACATGTGGTAGACCCTAGGACCACGCCAAATTATGGGCCTTGGTATGCGACAATACTACTTAGGCATATTACGATCCCATAGGTTACGATAGATGTAGGTATAGACGCAGCAGCAAAGGGTTTACAAGGAGAGGCTCTGAGAGATAGGGCAAGATTAGGATAACCTAAGGTTGAGGCAGATTTACAGGCCCAGGGCTAGGGTCTATAGTGTACAAGCATCGGCTCGCAAGCTCCCCCACAGTATAGATACCACCACGGGGTCCTCCCCACAACAACCTCCATAACCGCAGCCATAGGTACACATACATGTGGTATAAAAGGTTGTAGTATAGGTGTAGGCACAACATGTGTCATTGATACAGATTCCACACTCACCGTCTTGATCCGTGAGTCTAGATATAGTGGTAGGTGGGGTGATGAAGACAAATGGGGGTCACCACCACACATGGCAAGAGGTGAGGTATGGGGAGCACCCCTAGGTCACCACGAGAGGTTAACGTAGAGGCAGATTGATCAAGGTGTTGGGTACCATGTTGCCTTAAGGTAGCAGCTGATGAGGTGATAGCAGAGAGGGACCGATTGTCACCGAGCATCACAAGTGGGTAGATGAGATGACCCAACTACAGGAAGACGTGGCTGGTTTGAGATCGAGCGTGATGCACTCCAGTAAGTAGCCTTAGTAACAAGAGCCTATGACCTAGTATATGAATTTGTAGCGATTCATGGTGAGGCCTGCTTATTATAGATCATTGTATTATGGGGAAGTACCGGAGGGAAAGAGGGTAACACTTTATAGATAGATGGCCGATAGTTGCTCTAGATCTAGATCACATATGCCATCTAGGTTGGTCAATTCAATATAGATTCCCTCACCTTCAAAGACAACAAATTCCACCACCACATGGATCATCACAATAGATGCCTCTACCTTGCTCCATGCCAGGAACTCCTGGTGTGGATGAGAGTCATGGTTGACTCTTTATATTATATTTATGTATTATTTTTTATGGATTCCTCGTGATGAAGGCACAGTTTTGATCGGATGTATATATTTTTTTTTACTATGCCTCGAGATGAAGGCACATTTGTGATCCATGCCCATGATGGTGTACATTGTATCTGATGTATATCGAGACACATTGTTTTGTATATGGACATTTATATGGAAATTGGTATTTGATACATAGATATATGATGATGATGGATTTTGAGTATTTATCGCATTTTGTTTATATGAGATAGCATGTTTAGCCCATGTTTTTATTATGGTCTATGATGAGGGGGATAAAAATAATCCCTATTTCCCATTGGTGATATTATATGATGTTAGCTTAGCATACATGTTGATTTTCAGTTTCATGATGATGTAGCTTAGCATTTTATTTATATGTGATGTTAGATGTGATGATATATGATATGGATGATGAAATGATAACAAACTATACAAGCAATGAATACAAGCACAATGAACACTTAATCAAATCTACTATATACACACTAAGTAACAACACAACACAACTATGTATAAAAAAGGAACAAGCATGAAAAGAAATTAATTCTAATGGACTTCACAACATATTAAAGTAAAACTTAATCTAAGCAAGCAAAGAATAATTAATCTAATAGAGCACGCAAGAAAACAAACTAGTAAAACTATGTACAAACAAACAACTAAGTAAGCAAACACTACCTTGTTTTTATGGGACATTTTGAAATGTTTTACATTGTTTTGGTATTTTTCTAAGACAATGTTATATTGTTTTTCGAGTTTTCTATGGGATATTTTTGAATGTTTTTATATTTTTGACTAAAATATTTGAATATTTTTTAGATTTTATAAAAAATTTCCAAAGCTATGTGCAAGAAAATGAGGAAACGTGGATGCCCCCAACGATAGATGGGAATATACAAGGGAAAACACCATGTGTATGTGCAAGAATGTGAAGATGCAAATTTTCCCCAACATTAGATGGGAATGTACAAAGGTAAATGCTTCGCAATACGAGTAGGATCATCCGGTCAAGGCCACGAAGGATAGGTTCAGAAGGATCCCATGACACAAGGGTAAACTTTGACTTCAGGATAAATTCATTGTACTCTTAGGTATGAGATGCTTGTGAACAACGAGACCCTTCGATAGTGCTTTGAAACCAGTTTTCACTAAAGGAATTATCCAATGTGCCACAATTGCATGGTTTTCACACTTGGATGGATTTATTTCTCTTTATTTTTGTTTCTTTTTATATTTTTTTATTTTTTGATATTTTGAAGGTCCCCCATGCTTAAGCATAGAACCACTTGAGGTGCATGGCATTCATAGGCTCCCGTAGCTCATCACCATCAAAATCAACAAGTTTATATGCTCTTGTACCAAACTTAGTAACCACAACATATGGTCCTAACCAGTTAGGCTCAAACTTGCCCTTCTTTTCTCAATCTTTAGTGGTATTGAACTGATTCTCCTTTAAAACAAGGTCTCCTACCTCAAATTGGCGAGGTATGATTCTTTTATTATATCCTCAATGCACTTGATTCTAATACACTTTTAGGTGATCCAGCGCATGAAGGCATTTCTCATCTAGTAACTCTAGTTCTGCATGAGTCTAGAAACTCTATAGACCTCTTATTTGTCTAGATAGTCTCGCAAAGATATGCGCAAAGAAGGGATCTCAATCAAGGGTAGGGACGAATTTTGTCTTGAACATTAGTGAGTATAGTGGATGGATGTTTGATAGGCCCATATGGCAAGATGAATATGTAAGTGCCAATTATGACCAGTCTTGTTAACCATCTTTTCCATAATATGAACAAGAGTTTTATTTGAGGCCTCAACCTATCCATTACCTTGAGGGTAATAGGGGGTTGAGTACTTGAGTCGAATTTGAAAATGTTGGCACAATGCTTTCACATTTTTGTTCTTGAATGACTTACCATTGTCAACTACAATGGAAGAGGGGATACCGTAAAAAAATGAGGTGGTTCATAATGAACTTGGCAATTTGCGCACTAGTAACATAGGTAAGAGGGATAACCTCTACCCATTTTGTGAAATACTCAGTGGTAGTAATAATGAACATGTGGCCATCAGATGAAGTAGGGGTAAGCTTTCCAATAAGAATGTGTCCACCACTTTTTTATTCTACTTACATGACCATGTCGCGACAGGAATGTAAGTGTTGAAAGTGTGTTGGTACATCTTCATGTTTTGGTAGGCCCTTGTCTTGATACCCATGTCAAGACTATCTCATTGTAGCTAAGGTGTCTCATCACTGATTTCCTCTTGAGTTGTTACACTACTCACATCATCCCAATACAATTTTGATACTTACGTCTTGTTTTCTTTGGAAAACTTGATCTAAGTCTCTAGATTGTATTATTATGTTGCTCATGACTATCAACTTCTTGTTATACTTAGACCTTGTTTCTATCCAAAATTTTCCTTGAGTTTTAAAAATTTTCATCATTACGTTGTTTGCATCGTGTTAATACTATTTTGATACTAATATATTTCTTTTCCTAAAAGCTTGATTAACGTATCCAAGTTGTACTATTACACTGCCCACATTCAGTAGCTTCCATTTTTCAACCATACTAGGTTTAGTTTACTTTAATGTAGAACGGGCATGACAAATGTAGCCATATTAAACTAACTATGCTAATGGAATGAAACTAACACCAAGTAGCTTCAAAAACAAATTAATCTAACAAGGACATCAAGATAAGATCTTAAGGGAATTAGTTGTTCTATTGCATAAACATGAATGAAATCACCTAATGCTAACCATTCCTACTCTTGTATGTATGATTACTCTAAACATGAGCCTCTTTAGATCAATGAGCAATCAAATTTGTGTGTTAATCTCCAAAGAGAGGGAAGGATCTCACCAAGAAATGGCTACAAGGCCATACTTAGATCTTCCTTTCTACTCAACAATGGTAGAATGGATGCAAAGATGAAGTAGTTATTCCAAATCAATGGAGAATGCCTTTATCTTATGCCTATAGTTTCCACTATTCAAAGTGTGGTGTGGTGTGTGAGGGAAATACTAGGTTTATTATATAGCTTTCCAATTTGGAGAAGCATGAATCCTAGTGCATGTGGGATAAATGATAAAGTGCAATTAGAATAATTAAGCTTGATTAGAAGAATTAACAAGTGATTAGCAACTCATGGGAGTTGGGTGTTTTAATTAATCAAATAGGATTAATTAATAGGCTAGGATAAGCTTAGAAAGCCATTAGAGATTATTTGGAGGGAAATAGGAAGATTTTGAATGGTTGGAAGGGGGTTTTAACCAATAAGAAGGTTTATTGATTAAATACAAGGGTAAATAGGCTTAATTAACTAATAATAGTTAATTATTCGATCGGAAGAGGATTATAACTAACGAAGTGTCATTAATTGGCATCCTGAGTAGATTAAGGGCTAGTTAATTGATCGAAATGGAGGAAACGTTAGTTAATTAGCGAGAAATCACTAATTATAATGGAAATGATGGGAAAGAGGGTAATTAGTACAATTTTAGTATTAAAACTATGTAGGCGGATTTTAGGTGTCTACAATTAGGAGTATTTTAGCATAGGTAGAGAAATCCGACCTTCTCTAGAGGTCCATCTCACATAAAGAAGTCCCACAACTTGAGAGATGGTCCCATGTTAGTAAAAAGTAGAGATCTGCATAGCCAAATCTCAGGGTGCTACTTTTTTGTGATAACAACAAGATTAAGAGTAATTAATCAAGATTAATACTCCACGGGAAATAAAGAGTGAAAGGGGGCTTAATTAATCAATTAGGGATTAATGAATATGCCAAGATTAGTTTCTGAAGCTATTAGGGGATTTTGGAGGAAAAGTGGTAATTTTAAAGGTGATTAAGAGTGGGATTTAATTAATGAGAGACCACTTATTAAATAAAGGAAAAATAAAATCTAATTAATTAATCGTATGTCATTAATTAATTCAAAAGGGATTTTAATTAACTAAGTGACGTTAATTAGCACCCAAGAGGATGAAGTTCGTTATTTAATGGAGGTTTGTTAATCAATCAATGATGATGGAAATTAGTGCCATTTGTGCAATTTATAGATAAAATTGCACGGCTGTAATTTAGTTTTCAAGGCAATATCAAATTGAAAAATCATGTTTCATAGTTGCTCCCAATCTTAATGTTATCATGAAGGATTAAGAATACAACCAAGCTCGTATATGTTGTAGTGTATGTGTATAGAACCAAATGTTATGTCATAACAATGAGAAATATAATAAGTGTCACATTGCATGAGATCATTCTCTATGTGTTCTAATGCGAATGATGGGAGGTAAAATCGATAAGGTAAGTTTTATATATATATAAAACTTACCTTATCGATTTTACCTCCCATCATTGCATTAGAACACATAGAGAATGATCTCATGCAATGTGACACTTATTAGATTTCTCATTGTTATGAATATATCGCGGTTTGTGTGCAAGTAGGTATTAATATGGAAAACTATAAATTTCTTTGTAAGTTTCAAATGCCATTTGATATTAATGTATGTAAGATTTTTATTTTGAAATCATTTACACCCGCCCCATTATCAAATTCTTTCTCTAAGAGTCTAACTAGAGAATATGTCAACCCAATGAAGTTTTGTTGTTTCTCATTCAATCACATACATGCTTCTTTATAGGTACAACATCTAATAGCCTAAGTAAATTTTGGAAAATTTGTGTTGTCACTTTTTTAGTAATTTGAATTTTTCCCTTTTTTCATTTTTCACATTTTAAAGCATTTTTAGATAGTTTTAAGAGTTTTTCGTTGGCATCCATGGGTTTTCGGTTACATTGCACATTTTTCTAGTAGTGTCCTTAGTTTTTCAATTTCCACCGCAACTTTCCTTTCGCTACTAGAAGTGTCCTTGAGTGTTAAATGGTTGTAGTACTATTTTATTTATAATTTTCATATACTTCTTGTATTGAATTTGTTTTCTTTTATTTTTCATTTTTACATTGTGTTCACCAAAATACTTTGATTATTTCAACATAAAAAAATTTGATGAAAAAAAAAAATACGGGAGGATTCGATCGATTTACAAAGAAAGAAGCAGCACTATTAAAGAGAGAATTGAACAAATTGCAGGAATATCTAGGTGGGATTAAATACATGACAAAATTGCCCGATATTGTAATAATTCTCGATCAAAAAGGAGAATCGACCGCCATTCGGGAATGTATAACTTTGGGCATTCCAACAATTTGCTTAGTTGATACAGATTGTAATGTAACTAAAACTTTAGCTTTAATATATATTACAGAAATAAAGGCATTTAAACACAACAATATGAATTGAAAGGGATAGTTGTCAAAGTGTAATTAATTGATTTAGAATTGATAAAAAAAAATAGAAGGATGAGATACTTAGATTTTATTAAGTTACTCACAAATGCTACTATGATATCTAAAACTATTTGATTTTTTTACATGTTCTCATATCGAAGTAGCAATAGAAAGGCTTCCTAGATGCTACTTGGTAAGTTCATATGCATGTATTTGCCACCACTTCCTAATCTTCTAGCTATATCCCTAAGTGTTCCCAACTTTTTGGATCCTTTCATCCACATCTAAAATATATTTCTAGATGTGTGCAAGCTCTTTGATCTAATGTGATGATGTATGTTTTCTCTCTCCTTTATCTAAATATTAATTTTGCATGTTTGACCACAAGAGACATTTAAAAGGGGTTCACATTTGGGCTTATACTAACCTCAACACACACCCATGATATGTCAAGAATTACATTCATATCACTACTCGAAGAGGACTCAAATTACATGTAGTTCTCCCACCTATGTGTATGTATGTGAAATCATGTGAATGCAAGTCTATAAGATATTACAATTAGGTCCTCTTTTTGGTACAAGTATGTAAATCAAAATATGTGATGATATATACTTAGTTAGAAAACTTCATAAGCATGTGCAAATAGATATAAGTATTAGAAATATGATAGGAAGAGAGATCATAAACCTAATTCTAAAGGGAAAGATAATGCCCAAAACAAAACAAAGAGTCTTCAAAATCTGTTAAACTTTAACCCTTTTGCAATTTTAGAAACAAAAACATATGATGAGGGATCCAAGATAATAATGGCTTTAAATCATTTAGAGAAGCATGTGGACACCGAGACTCATCAAGTCAATAAGGACATTGGGTCTTCACTTCAAGTAAATGGCCCAACTAAGTCGATTGCTTCTGTTATTTAGTTATTTTTACAAGAAAACTTTGACAACCTAAGATACTTTAATCTCTCTAAAATAGATTTTAACTCTTTTAAATAACTTTTAGAGTTATGTAGAGGTTGGTATGGAGATGAAAACATTGAGACTTGCCTAGAAGATATGTAATCCCAAAAACTTATTTTATAAAGAAACAACAAAAACTTAGTGCAAAGGAGGACTTCCAAAAGATCACCTATGATAATTTGGATGGGGTAGACCTACGCTTCAGTCTTCATAGAAATATTGAGTGGATGTGGTGTTATGCCAAGTTTTTTTTCTCTTTGATGTAGCTTTTGTTTTGTGGTCCCTACAAATAAAGGTTTTTATCTCTTTTTGTTGATGTCGTTATTTAACATGTTTTAGGAGTCTTGTGAGTTGTTTTTTAGAGTTAAATACTTATAAGACATGTAATGTTTTCACTTGTTTGTATAAATAGAGATCAATGTTTCTCCGAAAAATTGTGGAAATTTTTTTATCGACATTTCAAATCACACTTTATGATCCATCATTAAAAAAATGGAATCGATAGCTTGATTTTTAGCTTGTCAAGAATCTTGGATTTTAGGTAAACTTCCCTCTCATGAAAGATATATATAAAAGATGTGATATTTCTAATCTATACAAACAAAAAGAAATTTTGAAAAAACTATACCAAAATTTTCAATTGCTATTTTACTTCTCACACACACACACACATATAATCTTTGTTTTCCTAAATAATTAATAGGTTGAAAAATGACATATAAAATAACCAAGAGAAATCTTGCTCCAAGGCAGGGTTGATCTTATAATAATAATCAATGTTAATTAGTCAAAGCTAAAGATAAAGTTAATGAAAAAGCGAAAAGAGAAATATTCTTTCAAACGTAACTTTCGGAAAACTTTTCTTCATGATAACGAAGATAGTTAAAAGGTGATGGCACTTATTATCAATCTGGAAAGCTAAAACATTGTTAAAGAGCGTAATATATGTAAAGATAAAGTTTAAAGTCTAACTAAAACTTTATTAATATTCGAAGAAGAGCGTAATGAATGTAAAGATAAAGTTTTAAGTATAACAACTAAAACTTTATTAATATATGTAATGTGCTTCAATTGGGCATGGTTTAAATGTTATACATGTCGGTATCAATTAAAAAATATTTTACAAATCGTAAAGCAAGAATAGACAAATTTACTATTACGGTATAAATGTCGCGAGTTACTTGACAAAAAGATTGGGTGCAAGTCTTTATACGTTTTCAACACAATATTTTATACATATTTATTTCGTTGGGTGCAAGTCTTAATAGGTTTTCAACTCAATATTTTTGTTCGGTGGAATTCTTTATAGGTTTCCAACACAATATGGTGAAAGTCTTAATCGGTTCTCCGTTTTATTATCTTATCAAGTTTTAATATTACATATATTATTATTGGGATTTTTAAACATGTATTAAATTTGATATAATTAGTATTATTTATATTGTATAAGCTAAAAAAATCTTTTGACTATTTGGTTGTAACTTAGATTGTAGAAGGCGAAAAGAGTGGTACTCAAATGAGTGAGAATTTTTGTTCGAAAGTCTATGATGAGATAATAATTTGGCAATTCTTCTTTAACATGTTGATGTTTTGCTTAATATTGTTTCTATTGAACCAATTTTTGAAGGGTATGAAAACAATTGTCTTACCATTTATTATGTTAATCATATCCCCTCAAAGTCTCGATTCTTTGTATACCTAAACTAAGCACCATAAGGAGCCCCGTGTGATCCATGTTTTGGAGTCGAGAACCTCACGAAGGACGTTTTCTTGTTTTCCTTCAATGAACCCTCACGGGTGCAATCTCTGCTCACCAAGTTGAGTTATCGGTTCTTATGAAATACCCGTATGATATTATCATGTTAGACTCATAAATATAGGATCACTAAGCAAGCGTCCCTCTAATTCCCCATTTGGGTGGAGCTTCCTAGCCTCTTGGTTGCCCTATGGTATTCTATCCAAAACAAATATTGTTAAACCCATTGGGAATGGGGTTTGTAGAAAAGCTAGCCATTTCTACTCTACTCAACCAAATAAAACAGTTTGTGTTGAGTTTTACCTCACGAAAGACTTTAAAGATTTCATTGATATCCAAGTTTCTTTTGAGCATTTTACACAAAAGATTATGTATTAATTTTCCCAACACATGCTTTCGCTTATTAAGCCCCGAGCATATGACTCGTGCATGTCCCCTCATGGCTTGCTTTGATTCCACCATTAGGCATTCACCAACCAAAAGCAATATAGTGACAAAAAGAATGATGGTTGGACAAATGTGGCTAGAAAAATGTCATCCATTGGGAATAGAAACCACTGAGCGGCTAGAGCGGTTCCAACAAAAAAGCCTCATCCAAACACACAAAAAATAGAAAACATTCTCCCTATTCTCATGTTAGTTTCTCTAGTCTCAAACCCTTGATTGCTCCTCAAAGCCAAGTTTCTCAAGATAGTTCTAGATGCAAATGATTATTTCCAAGATTAGAACCACTACGATTACTACTAAAGCTTGTCATCACTCACTGCAACCCACCTTGCAATGGGAATGAGTCACCTTGGAGAAATTAAGGGGATAAACGAAGTTCAATACGTGCAAATATTATAATTTAACAAACCAACGTGACCACTTTTAACTAATAGTTTTGTTACTCCGGACTTTGACATAAGGTTCAAAGATGGACAAGGGGAACTAGACATGAAAGAGTTTCCCTAATGAATTTTATATCCTAGAATCTAAGAGGTCTCATAGATTCCTCTAAAAACTTCTTTATGTACATTAGTAAGTTGGAAATTTAGATTTTATTTGTTTATAGGAAGCTAATGTCTCAAATTGTTACAAACTTCATTGAAGTGTATTTCTCCATATGTCAAACACTTCTAATATTCTCATGTGGATGGCCATGGTGGTGTTAGTGTTTGACTTTCCCCAAAATGTGTGTCTTTAGTTATTACTTGAGCGAAGATTTGTCACTTCGATTTGTTTCGGTCGGAGCGGGCACCTCCCCACCTCTAGTTTATCGTTGAGCGGCCACCACCCCTAGAACTCTATGGGGCTTTGACACGTTAGATGTTCGGCAGAGATGCCCTGATGAGGACCTTCGAGAGGATATATATATATATATATATATATATGATAACTCGTTGGGTCTTGAACTAATGTTTATGCCCCTACTAATGCCCTAGAAATATTGATTTTATGGAGATGGTTAGTTGATAATTTTATGTTGGCTTACTAACTTATATGTGAAAAATTCAACATGATTACTCCCAAGGACTAAGAGTGTGTCCTGCTAATATGGTGTGTATGAGAGAACACTCAAAGTATGTTTTATTTTAAAATGGTCAAGGTGGTTTTCGTATCATCTCTTCCAACAATGGGACTTTACCTTTCATCCTTGATTTACTTGGTTAAACTTCTAGGTTAGAGTTAATAGGGTTTTAAAAATACTTGATAAGCCAATTAAGCTAATTAAGCCAAGGAGAAAATTAAAGCTATTTAGGCCATGCATAACCGATCCACTAGCTTTCATGAAATCTCTTAAGCTTTCTTGGATCACTACAAGGTAGTGCTCTAATCTTATGAGATAATAATTAGGCGGGAAAAATCCCAACAAGAACGCCTTGATGTAGTTCCTTGCAAGTTAAAACCCTCATCCAAGAAACAATGTGAAGCGTCACTCTCCATGGAGGAGATATTTACAAAGCGCAATGTATGGCTAATGAAAAGGCATTGGGTGTGGATGGATTTCCATATGAATTTTTCAAATCCATTTGGTCTTCTATTGGTCTTTCTCTATTATAGATTTAAAGAGAAGTGTTGTGTACTGTAAATCTTGGGTAAGGTTATTAATAAAGGAAACATCAAATTTACGCTTAAAATAGGAAATCCCAAACTTATAACTAGTTATGTGATCACCTTATTGATCGTTTTGTACAAATTATATACGTAAATAACACTTTAAAGACATACATTACTCCCATCATAAAAGTTCAACCTTAGCAAAAACATTCCCATATTCTCAATTCCAAATATATATGAATTAAACTAAACTTATTATAAAAGAAGTAAATTATTAGAAAATGAAAGTTTAAGAAATTATTGAAATTGTAAAGAAACTATAATACTACTAGTTCATGACAACCAATAATGAACCCCTTATAGAAACATTGCAATATACATTCAAAGCCAACAATTAATTTTAATGATTTATTAATCAATGGTAATCAACTTAATGGTTAATTTAATGAAATAATCATTACAATAACACAATCCAATAATTTTTGTGCATTAGCGTAAATTAATTATCTTTTGCATATTTTATATTGTGATCAATATTTTATCATTTTAAGATGGTCATTATTGTTATCATGTTTTTGAATTGTTTATATATTTTCATCTCTTTAAAAAGTCAAATTTATTGAATGGGTTGTAATCTAACAATATGTATAATTTGACAGCTAAATCTATAGATTTTGTATACTTTACCCACACAGATTTCAAATTCAATCCAATAAAATAAATTTATTTTCTCATAACATAATAGATCCAATAAATCTCCAATCCAAATATTATTAAAAATGGTATAAACAACACTTAACATTTCCTACATATTGGATTCTACACCTAATTGACTTGAAAGTTTGTTAGGGTAAAAAGAACCCCAACGCCTAATAGGTAATTTAAAAACTTGGTTAATATGAGTCGGTAAAAAGCCATTTTAGCATGGGCTATAATTCAATCCACTCGAGATGGCACAGCCTAAGTAAATTGGTTAGAGGGATACGGTAGGCGCCATTTCCCTTCAATCATTTCTATTCTCACTTCACCAAAAATATCCACACCTCCATATTTACAAAACAATTTTTCAGTCTCAAACAAAAAAGTTAGTTAGAACACTCCAAAAGCGTTTCCTTCTCTGCTCCTCGACAATCTCTCCAACCAATTATGCGGAACCGCTTCATTACTGTCCTCGCTTACTTTAGCAGACGTGATACCCGCCTGTAATTCCTCCACGCAATCTTCAATGTCTATCGGGCTCCCGTTTGTGTGGAGGGCACTGAGCGGCGGCACAAACGGTGTCCTGTAAACGTGCTGTACGGCCTCCCAGATGACCCCTCCAAAGAAGGAATGCTTTTTAACGCCCGCGGCCCCGTCAGAGGAGGATCCCAGTCTCTTTTCCGGGTCTTTGTTGAGGAGCCTCTCGATGAGGTCGCGCAAGGGGGTCGAGGGACCCATGAATTGGGGGTTCTTCACAAGGATGTTGAAAAACGTCTCTTTTCGATTAGCCCCCTTGAACGGCGTATTTCCGTAGTGCATCTCGTACAGAAGTACCCCTAGCGCCCACCAATCAACTGCGAACTCGTGCCCGGTTCCTTTCACCACTTCGGGTGACACGTACTCCTCTGTGCCCACGAACGAGTTCAGCCTTCCTGAAGTGGCGAGCGAGCTCGAGCTCGTGCTCGTGCTCGTGCTCGTGCTCGCGCTCGGGGTCGCGCTCGAGCTCGGGGTCGGGCTCGCGATCTTGTCCTTTTCCTTTCGGAGCACTGGGGAGACGCGAGCGGAGTTGGACACCGGCTGCTTCGTCGACGCTGCCTTTTTAAAGTAAGTCACGACCGAGTCGACCCGCCCGCGCGGGCGCCGCTTTGTGACTATTTCCTCAACATCTTCTCTCTCTTCTTCTTCTTTTTCCTCCTCACGCCGCCTTGGGGAGAGCCTGGTCGAAAGGTCGAAATCCGTGAGCATAATGTGCCCGTTTGACTGTATCAACACGTTCTCCGGTTTCAGATCTCTGTAAACTATCCCCAATCCGTGCAGGTGCTCCAACGCCAATACAATCTCCGCGGCGTAGAACCTGTGAAAGATTAAGTAATCGTCAAATCAATTTTCGGTGCCGTTTCAATCAATCAATTTTCTAATCATTTTTGACGATCTTCAAGGATTCAAACAACTTTAAAACTAAATCATTATTGGCTCCCACTATCAAAGTAAAATTCACGACAGAAAAAGACGGTTTTATGAGTATTTAAAACCTCGATATGATTATCTGGAAATGAAATCCTATTTGAAAAACTGGTTTTCTCCTCTAAGCCATCTTTAAGTTTTTTAATATTCCAAAAACCATTTCTAACGGTAGAAACATCAAATCTGTCAAAATTCACGATCGAACCAAATTTAAAATCAAAACCTTGTATCTCGGATCTCGTCATTCCTGTTTTAGGTTTTTAAAAACAGCATTTAATTAAGTTTTCGTGTATATTTATTAATGGCCAGGGAAAAAACTGCCAATGAAAGCGGCCATGGATCTGCAATATTTCAACGTGTCCATAACATCTTGTCCCAAACAGCCATTCTTTCTTTTCTAGCTATTCACCATAAATTACCGAGGGTTGATTCTCGTCTTTTGGAAAATCTAATTTGTTATATTTTTTACCAATTTATCGAATGCACATACCTAATGATGGACTCAGAGAACGTTTTCTCGGTCTGCCGGTGTCTGAGAGCATTCAGATCGCCTCCTGGACAGTAATCCACAACCCACCCCATCATTTTCTCCGTCTCCACATGCCCAACTAATGCAGGCAAAAATGGGTGCTCCAATCTGGACAAAATATCCTTCTCAATCTGCGCCCTTCTCAGACCGTCCCCCTTTTTCGCCATTACAGACTTGCTCATGGCCTTCAAGGCAAGAGGACTGTCACAGCCATCTTTCTTCACCAGAAACACAGTCCCCATAGCCCCTTTCCCCACAACCTTCACAGCCTCCAGCTGCTCCATATCCATTTTGCTCCTCTCTTCTTCTCTGCGATCTCTCATATTATAGATATACACAATGCACATATACCTATTCACGGCAATAAGCACGGGGCGAGGCGAGGCGAGGTGAATATTTACACACAATAAATAAGTCTATATTCTACAATTGTCTTAAGTCTATATTCTACAATTGTCTTATACAGAAAGTGTATTTATTCGTGCGCACGTTTTGTGGGACGCCAATATATACTGCACAATACAGACGTGGCGTGCGCAGCAGGTTACGGGCTTCGGAAGCGGTCAAAGCCGTCAACGTCTTAAAACTCCCCTTCGCCAAACTAGCAAGCCGCAGAACAGATACACGATGTAAATACCCCTTTTTCCCCAAGTTGGTGGGACACGCGGGATGCATCCAACCAAATAGCGGGTCCTCCGTTTTGGAAGCCTCTATCGCGAATGCACAAACAAAATAGTCGCCCAAAAGCTTGACATTTTATGTAAAGGAAAAATAATATATACGTTGTGTATATTCGGGGACACGTCGATGTCTTTGCGCTCATCGTGAGAAATATGCCTTGAATTTAGGCGACCAATATTCGATATAAAGCATCAAGCAAAGTCCACTTTTGCTACGAGGAATCTTGCGGTGGGTTTTTGTGGCTCTACCAAATTCAAACCACATGGACGGTTGCGATGTGGTTCCCTTAACATATTCAAATTACATTGTCGTTTAGTTAATAGAAGGGGATGTGGTTTACTTAGAATTATTTCAAGTTAAGCTCATGGATTGTTCCCAGAGTGTCATAGGATGTGTATAGATATGCGACTCTTCATTATATTTCTACATATGTTGATTTATTGAAATTGAAAAATTGTTGGAAGTGTGAAAGAGAATGACATGTTCGGACATTGAGGAGGATAGGTTCGATTGTGTACCTATTGTATGCTTTCAAACCCGTCTAGATGTCAAATATATTTTAGGAGGGAAAGGGAGAGATGCCTATAGAGGTGCATTAAGAGTGGACTAAGTAAATTGAAAATCATCTTAAGAGTTTGAATATGTAGAAAGAGGTAATTAAGGTGCACAATCGGAAAGGATGATGTGTGTCAAAAGAGTCAAATATGTGTTACTAGTCTAAATGTCGTAGAAGGTATCAAAATCGATGTCATTAAATGCCTCATACAAAAATTAGGTTACTACAAAATGTCCCCAATTTTATGTAGTACATGCATGCTTTAGAGAAAAATATGCTTATGTGTACTGTTGATGATCATCCTTGGTGGATTGGACCGTCAGAGTCGTGGGAATCCTTAGGTTAGTGGGACGTGCGCCCTAAGGAGACCTCAGATTTTAAAGAAGCTAGCTCTTCTCTGAAACGTGAGATGAGGGTTAGAAAACGAAACCAAAACATGAATTTAAAGGGGGCGATGCGCCAAACGAGCCTTCCAAGAGATCAATCGAGACCACAACCTGTCTGAAAAAGGGAAACAATGAGCATGAAAAGGGTGGTCGAAATGCACCACAGTCGAAAAGATTCACACATAACACTACCTCAAACTACTTAAGCACAACTTCAAAGATAGCAACAACATTGGAAGATGCATAGTTTCTACGTGAAAATAAAGGCGATCAGAGTCAATAAAGATATGCAAATGATGAACAAAAAGCACCACAGGACATATATATTACTCCAATAATTGTGCAGTATTACATTAGAAAAGAGGCAAGATTGCTGTTACAAAACCAGGAAGAAGGCTAGAGCTTGCACCCTGTCTTTTACAAAAGAGGGACTTGAGACAGAGAAGAAAATCAACTGACTCTCAAATCTATCTCTAACTCTATCTATGTCTCTAACTATATATCTATATTCTTCTAACTCTTTTGCATACAATATATATAGGAGGAGGAAGAGAAGATAAGAAGCCCTCCTACACTCCTTTCCAACTACTTTTAATTATGATAAATGGAGTGAAGTGATAGGAACAAATTTCTCGAGATCTTTCTCACACTTTCCCATTATTTGTCTCCTTCTAAAGGGGTGAGAGCCATGTCTATTTAATGCATCTTTAACTATCCTGCAACCGACTCCTTTGAGATGGACTCGCCTTTTGAGGAACATCCCTTCACTCTTTATTACATAACCAGATATTTCGATCCCTTGTGCATTGGTTCCCGGCCTCATGACTCAAACGACGCGTATTTTGTCATCGCTTATATTGAAACGACCCTTTGAATGCAGATGAATAACTTGAGTCTTCATAGGTTGGCATTCTTCACATGGGGCTACACATTAATTCGCTACTGAAATGACAAGCTAGATGACCCTTCACCTCCGATCTTTTGAAAAATTCCTGAGCATTTAAATCTTACAGATAAGTCTCATAATCACTCATACGTGATACATGGCTTGTCACCTTTTGTGACCTACTTCAAACTTGGAGTCCATTTCTTTCCAGATCCACGTGGGAAGCCCGCGCATCCTTAAGATTTATGCTACCCTTCAGGGTTTTTGGGATGCATTGTGCCAACACTTGGCACCGTCCACGAGCACACCGTTTCGTTCCTTTGGGCGAGTAAAGGGCCCCACCGTATATAATGTCAAAACCCCTTTTTGGGTGGGACCTTTGTAGTTAGCTCCACGTGGAAACCCTGCAGGCTTCCGAGACTTTACTCCTTCCTTTGACTTTTGAAGTTGCAACGGTTGGACACTTGGCATCGTCCGTGAGCCTGCTCTACTTTCTTTGTGTTTTGGCTAAGTCCTTTTTCCATTGGCAAAGATTCAACTCCAAACGGGCTTCAAAACGCAGAAACCTCCTGGCATTTGTGGAATTTAGATAACATGTACTTACCATCGAGGGTTTAACATATAGGTAGGATGTTGTAGTTGAAATATTATGATGTTCGACATCCCGTGTAAATACATGCAACCAAGTGGAAATATAAACAAAGCAAGGTCTCTATAAAGATAATCAATTTGAAAACATGAAACTATTCAAAATTTTAAAATTGAACAAATACACATGCTTTGGTATTTGATCTATAATGTCACTTTGTTGAAACATTTTGGAGGGTATCATGGTGTTTACATGCCTCAAATAGTGTAATTGTTGAATTTGTGGAGATACTCCTACCAATGTGGAGGAAAGGCTAAACTAAAACAACTAAAACTATGGAGATGCACCCGCCAATATAGAGACAAGGAAACACCTAAATGTCAAAATTGTGGAAATGCCCATACCAAGGTGGAGGTATGGGAAACATTTAATTTGGAGAGAAATGTCATGGGTGTCAATCGACCTATCAAAGTAATGGATATTTAACCCTAATTTACAAAAGCGTAATGTCCACTTCTTCGTCAAAAAATGAACAAATATGTTCCTTATATGGCACAACATCCACCTCTTAGCTAACAAGGTGAACAAATGTACTGATCCATATATGACATGTCTTGAATTGAATATGATACTACAAGGGTCTAATTATCATCCCACCATCAAGAAGAAATGAGTACTAATCACAGAGGAAGAAACCATTTAAAATGTAGATGTATGGTGTCCCATTAATCCTAAATACAATATATTAGTCTTGAGAATGTGATTATAATTTCTTTGATCCTTATTGATCTCATATTCATTTTGTGTATCATGTAACTAAAAATTATTTGTTCTCCTAAAAGATAAATGTGATCTCTCCAAAACTACGTAAAATGTCTTTGAATTGAATGTGATCTCTTCAAAGCTGTATAAAGTGGCTATGACATGAATGTGATCTCTTTGGAACCATATAAAATGTCTCTAAAAATGAGTAGAACTTTATTCGTCAAATACAAATGTCTAAATTTCTGAAATAGGCCAACCATATGCTCCCCTTGTGGTGAATAATGTGCTTATGTATCACACATCTTAAAAGAAATAGATATGTGCACCATGTGTAAAATGTATATAAAGCATGGCTACAATAACCGTGTAAATTATGCATATAATCATGGTAGGATTTTTCAACATATACAAGATGACATCATGATAGGATGTAATATGGAACATGTGATCCATGGAAAACCCATAAAGTGATATTAACATGTAAGATATCGCATGAAAACTTGGCTAGAGATGTAGACAAGTAACAAGTAAGATGTACACATGAATCATGCATTGACGCCCCCAATAGATGCATGATTTGTATCATGTAAAACTAGCACACAATATAATATGTATTCAATATAATTAAAAACACCAAGCATACAATGTCACCTAGTGTAGTTAAGTGTGGGAATGTAACAAAATAACACGTGGCATAGGGAAAAGTGTAACAAACATCATGATAAAGAAGAAAAAATTAAACTATTATATGAAAAATGACAAGATAACAAAAATAATATCCTTTAACACTTTGCACAAGGTAACATTCATAAAAAAACGAGTAGAAATACATAGAAACAAACACAATAAGCATACATAAGCATGTATAGAAAAGTACGATATCCATGCAAATAAGCACTCAAAAATATGTAAGGCAAAGAAAAACATGTATGATTAATTTTAGTGGCTCAATATGATCAATTGGATAGTAGAAAACATAAAACAAATGATATACATAATATGCCTCATGGATGCCCCAATATAGGCATTTCCCCAATGTGAATGGAATGCCCTCATGTGCAAGAAAATGAAGATAAAAACATCTCTCGAATCCATGATCGTATATAACTTGTATACCCTACATCTAAAATCAATAATTCCTTGAAAATATGTGGATTAAAAATGGATATGTAAAGCACTAGTAACATGACATGAAATAGTGTATGTGAATATGTACCAATAAATCAAGAAATAAATAGGTTCTATTTTTTATTTTTTGATATATTAGCACTAATAAATAGTTCATCAAGAGTGTATGATACAAAGTAAAATAATGGTCAAGGTTTCATATGATTTACAAATTACCTTAGAAGTCATTTTACAAAGAGAGTCAAGATATCGTTGAACATTTAAGTGATGTCATTATTGGGTAGTTATTCTACATGTTTAGAATGGGATAAAATATCAAGTGGGAAAGGGCTAGTTAAATGAATCCATCAAACATAAACCGAGAGGCTATACAAATGATTAATGTCCACACAAAATATAAGAATGAATAGGTAAAAATCAACTCAATAGAGGTGTCGATAAATAACAATCATGAAAGTATGTACATTTGATTATGTGAATATGTCATATCAATAGAAATCAATACCCTAATATTTGGTTATGACACTATATTTACTAATGTATTAGCCTCAATCTTTATTTGAAATGTTATATCATTAGCTTTAGCATTAGGGTGTTTTTTTGAAATTTATCTCCAATGGATGTGGGACTATTGTTCCCGTATTATAACACGTTAGCTACAAGGAGCTTAGTCTCATAACACTAAACCATATAAAAAATTAATAAAATAAATAAATTGAGAAGCCACAAGTTGTAATCATATAATTGAAGGTATCCATATAAATAGCTATTACAAGTATTAGGATATAGGAAAGTATGCATAACAAGATTTGAACAAAAAGCTTAAATAAGCTTCAACCGTATCTACAAACAATAGTAAATAGACTCAACAACCAAACTATGTAACAATACGTTACATTATTATAATATTAATCTAACACCCTCCCTTAATGACTAAATCAAATGTTTTAGTCATTATTACAAAAAAATGATTAAGTCCATAAACGAACTTAACTTAAGGTGTAGTCCTAGTGACATTGAAAGAATGTATCCAAATGTCCCTATTGTCACCAATCCATCTTACCATAACACATGGGTAATGAACTTGTATAAATGGCAAGTAAAGTAGGAAATGGTGTTGAATATTAGGTTCACTAGATTTTATTGTTCATTTGAATAGTTTTCATGTCTATACTTGTATCATGCTTCATTTGGGTTTGACTTTGGTCCTTGAAATGATGTTTGATGTTAATACTTGCAAAGAAGTAAGAGAAAAATTACCTTCTCTTCATTGTGGACCTTTTTTCCCCTAACCTTATAGATTTCTCTTCAATAAATAAAGTAATTCATCTTTCCTTACATCCTTCATAGTGGTATGATACCACTTAGACCTCTTTGTTGGCTTGTTTGATCAATTGTGAAGAGTGAGACACAATCTCTTCACTACTAGAACTAGACTTTTCTGGTTTTTCCATCTTTGAACCCTATTCAATTTTAGTACTAGAACTTGTTCTAGAAATATCATCAGCAGGTAGCAATAAAATGCTATTAGTAGATCGTCCATTATAATAAAAGAATAATAATTTCTCATCTACAACAACATCTTTACTCACCACAATCATGTATGTGGAGACATCTATTAACTTGTATGCATTCCTATGCTCACAATAACCAACAAACATGTACAACTTTCCCAATATAGAAGCAGTAGATTTGAAAACATGAAAATTACTTACATCAGGTGTATTTCCAAACCATGCTCCTTTTGGTGTTACATTCTGCAAGGCTTGTGATGGACTTCAGTTGAGAGTATGGAAAATTTTATTTACAACTTCTACCTAATATTTATATAGTACATTCAAGTTATCCAAAGATACAACATGCTATCTCCATGACTACCCTATTTTTCCTTACCATGACATCATTATACTTTTTAGAATATGTTATACCTTCTTTCTAGCAAAATTCCTTGAAATTTTCATAGATAACCTCTTTTAGACACTCAAATTTGGTAATTTACTCTTTGACATTGTTGGTTTTGACAATACACTCTTGCTAAGATAAACACAACCTTTCTATTCCTGCTTAGTACATTATGAGGTCTCTTGTCTAGCTTGTTTATCCTTGCACACTGATGTGCCGACACATTTGAGAATATAATACAAAAATCCATATACTAAGTCATCCTGACATGATGAAAACTTCATTTATCATGTTTTTCATCCTTGGTCAAGGTCATACGATTTGGTCAGGAATTAATATCCAGTCATGACCTATCTATACGGTTTTGTACTGGCATATCCTCCATCTTTGTATTCAATTCCAAATTATTTGATGAGTCTTTTACTCCTTCTAGGTTTGTCTTTCTTTAATAATTTATATTTGAAACCCTATATAAGCAAGCTAACATTACCTCATTTGCTAAACTTGGAAACCTTATGGCAATACATTGATACACTCACTTTTAATTCTTGCAAAAGGAACCCAAGTCTCCCTAAATCTCACAAAGGCACATCTACAGTCATTAGGGTAACAATCTCTATAGGTTTGAAGCTTCTTACTAGGTCAAGACATCAATCTCTCTCATCCACAATAACTCAAACATCCCTTCTCCAAGTATTTTAGTAAGAGCCAAACTCAACTTAAGCATTGTGAAATAAGTTACCAAATCTAGTTGCATTTATTTAGATATCACATGCTAGGTGGAAACAACATGTGTTTGAGGCATCTTGAGTAGTTTTAACATCAGGTGCTATGCATGAGGTTTCCCAAAACCAACTAATGTTTGTTTTGTAGGGTTTCCCATCTATGGATAGGGTTTGAGATCATGCTCAAAATATATAGAGAGCTTTACAACATTATCAACAACTAGGGTTTGACATCGACAAACATTTCCAAGTAGGCGACAATCTTGGGAATTTAGACAAAACCAAAAAAGTAGGTTAAGGACCGTATAAAAGGGTCAAAACCATATAGATGGTCTTGGCATAGTGTGCACGGACCTGCCCCAAGTCAGTTTCCATTCAAAGTTCCTATAATGAAGCATCATCAAGTTTAGATTTCTTTATTTTATCTGTGTGCACTCACAGAACCTCCTAGATCCATATGAAATCAACTAAGTGCACTCATCCTCTTGTGTTTTCAAGTTCATATCTTATTTCATACATTAGTCAAAAGTATTAATTTTTATTCCAATATTAAATAATTCATGTTAGAATTTAATTAATCATAATAACCCCGTATAGCTCCCCATTATACCTAATTCACTAATTCTTAAATTTCACGTAATTTAGTAAGGGTGTAAATGTTTTGGTGAACTTTGAATCGTGAATCGATCTTTACATTGACCCTAGGATAATCTTGTTGTATAATTCTTTTTTAGGCTTTATTATTTTATTTGTGGTTGAAATAATGGTTTCCTCTCTTAATTTAACAATCTCATTCCATGAATATTTAGAAAAAAACCATCTATAAGGATGTACTCCTTAAGATTCTTTATAATACATGAGTTCATCCCAATACACCCATTAAACATGTTCATGCTATTATTAAAAAATATCTTCCTTCCTACATTGATGGCCATCCAATTGCACATCCTCCTCCACCACTAGTTAATAGTGGAATTCCCCTATATGTGCAACCCTTTGTATACACGGCTCTGTTCAAGCGTGTTCACATTGATAAAACATCGGACCTCAATATTTGCATATTATTGTTATCCATAGTTCAAGAATCTCTGTTAGAGATATTTTTCCTTCTCATTGTAACATTCACAAATTTGACAATGTTCCTTTCCGAGTTTTTAGTTATATCATTATTCTAATCACTATTGGCCCTAAGACCTTTGACACTCTTTGTTATGTTGTTCCTAATGATATTGAATATAACATCCTCCTTAGACACCCTTGGTTGGATACTACAATCATCACCTTAACATTTGTTGCTATGACATTTTCTCATCAAGGATCTAATTATATTCGTAAATGGAACCCTTCACATTTCAAATTTTATGTTCCTCCATAATAGGCATCTAATAACATTCACACCCGATCTCTTCTATTGCCCCACCTAGATGATAGCTCACATGTTTACCTTGTGTTCCACATATTGTCTTGAAACACTTACTTGGATGGAACCTTGTGGCTCTCCTTCCCTTTTTGAGGTTGATACGAGTAATCACTTGAGCAAGGACTTCAATGCTCATGTTTATAGTAACTATCATAGATGCATTAGACACCATGACGATCGATGTGATAAACTACACCATGTCATAAAAATATTCTTAATGCACAATATTTCAAGTGGGATACCCTCGTCGAATTCAATAGGAAATCTACTCTTCTTGCACAATCAAGTCAATCACTCAATTTACTCCCTCCATTTTTTCCTCATGCTTTACCTCTCATAGCCATATCTATTGTACCACTAGTGTTGGGGGCATCTCAATTTACAATTCAAAATGTCCCCACAACTATGGATTTCAAATATGTTACTTGGAATAGTTATAGGTTGCATCAAATAATCATACACCTCTTAAGTTTCACAAAAACATTAACACCACACTCGATGCCTAACCTCCATGCTCCACTTTAGTTATTATTCTTCATATCAATGCACATCCTCTTATGGTTCCTTTTGTAGATCTCACGAAACTACATGAAATATTACATAACATTTTACATATGATACTATATCTATTGATCTACATATTCTTGAAACCCTCATTAATGATTTACACAACTATATTTTACAATTACAATAAGGTCACTATGATATTTCTTATCTACCAACTCCTATTTAGTTACTTTTTGATACCTCTCCACCCATTGGGGAAATCATATGGTATGTCATGCATCCTTATGTGTCACTCATAATAGTGCTGGTATTTTAGGATCATCTCCCTTCAACATGAGGCATGACCCTTTCCCTAATCATTATACCATGGCCGCATGGTCTACCACTATGTAATCTTCATGGCTTCATATCTTACCACCCGACACATATTTTTCTTGATATGGTGTTGTGACCCTGGATATGAGTTTCATTGGGTCCCACCCTCCTTTTGACACTGATAGATTTAATGCCACCGCTCTCTCTTGTACATATATAGCCAAGTAGTTCAAAATACAAAAACATTCATATATTTGAATGAATGTAAAATTAGGACTTGTACACTTAGCTTGAGTTGTTTGCACTTTACATTACACATGTTGTTTATCATTATGGATTTGATAGATAACATATCTCTTTACTCTTTACACACATGCATTCACGTGGTATATTGAGCTTGATGTAAGACACACACGATAAAAAGTGATGTCCATCCATTTACTCAAACTTCCTATACATTTGGGCGCATCTATTATACACTACACAAATTTTTTATTGTTCTATTATAATTCCTTTCTACTTCCTCATTATGTTTGATTACATATATTGTGTACATGTTATCTTTTGAAATAACAACACTAACACACATATCTTGTACAATGTTGACACCTCTTTCTTCACACGTCTCTTTTTATATTTTTTTTATCACTTCATCAATGTTCGACACTCTTAGTTTTCATGCATACTTTTTGTAGCGTGTCTGTTGTTATTTTTGTTTCACTTATTGTGTCTTGAGTTCCTTGACTTATGACACCATGGGTGTCCCATGTTTGTGGCTCTATTCCTATCTTACATGCTCTTATTTACTAGGACAAGGGTCTTGATTGTCTTATGACCATTTTGCAGGCTTTATGTTTTTTTGTGAAGCTATTTACATATTTTTAACTCTAACTTCAATATTGTTTCACTTGTTTCTTATAATGCATCATTATTATTTTACTATTACCTATACTATTTCTATTTATTGCTATTATTTTATCTTGTTGCGCACCATGGTTTCCACCATGCAAAAAGACTTTCCTTTCTATAGTTATAGGTTCTTCAAGGTGGCCACCTCCTCAACATCCTACACTCTTTTATGGTTTCTCATACATATAGTGCATGGGCTCACATATATTCTTTTGAGGAAAGTACTCAATATGGTTTTTCATATGCCTCAAAAGAGAGGTCATTCATCTAGGTATATTATACACCTACAACTGATAAAAGTATAATGGGAAAAACATATAGGTACAAATAGGGTACATGTACTCATAAATAAAGTCAAGCACATAAATATATAAAAAGGCACATGTTCAAAACCATATTCTTTGGTCAATACTATATGCACATCGACAATCCCACACATTTTTTCCAGGGATAGTTACATCAAATTTCTCAATTGATTAGTTACGGGGACATGAAATACTTCAATCCTTCAATAGAAACTCAATTTCTACTACAATTTTGAGAACCTTGGGGACATGAATCCCCTTTCTTCATCTACATCTCATTACATTACGATTTCTACTCAGTTGTGTGGCACATGGGAAGGGAATGGGAACACTCATTCTCTTTTCTATTACATGTCTTTATTTTAAAAATTGGCTCTAGATCTTTTCTGTAACGATATTGTCCCTAGGGTTATGGAAGGTATCAAAGTAGCTAATTTTTTCATAGATAATCCTTCCTTTCCTTCCTTTCCTTTTTCATCGGTAATCCTTCCTATCGTTTGGGAATTATCCCAATTTTCCCAAGGAGTGAAGAACATATGTGTATATATAGAAAAAATCTCTCTTAGTATAATGGATGAAATGCTTTTTGGGACACTTTTTAGAAAAGCATTAAAAAGTTTCAAAGTAAAGGAAGACTAAGGAAGGAGACTTTGGAGCCAAAATAGCACGGGATGTCAACATATTGCAAGATATCAACGAATGAGATAAATTTCAGTAAGATTTGTGAGGAAGGCTTGAGATATCATGAGTCTTCCCAAAATTTCATGAAATGATGACATATGGACAATGGATCAATGGTCAAGGTTTAATCTTGGGAAGGATTGGGGAAAATGGGTCCAAATTTCATAACTCAATAATGTTTGTTGGTTAAGTAAGGAATGCATATAATGCACTTCATACCATCAATATAATAGAAAAATGAAATCTAACCTGAAGAGGACAATTGAAATTTGCCAAAATATTTTTAAAATTAAAATATTAGGTAAGACTTGCATTTACATATGTAACCATTATTTATGATTCTTTCCATTTTCTCCATAGTCGTGATAGCCATTTTTGTAAGATTCATTATCCCAAAAAATCTTGGTCCAACAAGATTTGTCACCCTTTTTGGAAACAAGGGAAAAACAAATAAATGGTAGAAAACAAGAAAATGAATTCAAATAGATCATTCCTTCATGTTTCCTTGCAACCTCAGATGAGATGGATGAAGCGTGGAGTGAAGTACCAAGCTTGTTGAATCTCATTGATGGATTGAATGTGGATGCTCCAAATGTGACTCTGAATGGAAGAAACTTCGCGCTATGAGAAAATGGATGAGTGATGAGCTTGATTATGAGCTTGTTGATCAAATGGGAAGCCTAATGGCGTATGAATTTGAGTGACAATTTGATAGAGTAAGACTGAAAATTCCTTAAGCTTCCAAAGATGATTTGTGAGGAGATGAGCCTCTTATTTATAGTTGAAGGAGAGGCCATGGATTGAGGATCAAGATTTGACTGAGTTATAGGTGAATGAATGCATTTTCCTGATTTAGCATGTTGATTTTGTCTATGTAGTTGGTTGAGTTTGAATAAGAATTTAAGAGGCTTTAATTTGAATAGTTGGCTCTTAAATTCTTCCAACATACGTGTAATTTAGCTTCATCTTTTGCAGGGTTCTAGAACTTAAGTGAGTGAGCTAGTGAAGTAGAGATGAGTGGAAGGTGATTTTTGTTAGGAAATAAGGGATAAAATATGCGGAAAAATCCCACACATAATTTTAATAGTAGAAACTAATATGTAAAATAATATGACATATCTCAAAAATAAAGGTGCAGAAATTAAAAGAACACAATATAGAGACAATCATTAACATGGTTCACCCAATTTGTGCTACGTCATCCAAAAATCACTTGCTCGATTTTATTAGAAGCCACCTCTCTCTCAATACAATACGTAGATTTGTGTGACACTGTACTCAACAAACTCTCCTGAATTCACACTTGAACTCACACACATCTGCAATGTTACATCAACCCTACCATATGCACAAAATCACATAAATAGGCAACTTCTTAAGTAATTTTACAATATTGTGGGTACCAAAACCATGGGCCAAAACGCCCCATAAACCTATGGGTCAAAAATATCACCCATATGAGAAGAGAACATTTCCTGAGATATCGGGCACATTTTTCGAGGCCAAAATTTGTTTCTCGAGATTGTGCCCTCGAACCCTCCTACCAGGGGCTTCCGCCTCCAAACCCCCACTCGGGGCCCGGCTTGGCCCCAAACCCCGAAGAGAAAATTGTGGAGAGTGTACAATCTTCAACACTTCCACACATGAAAACATGCTCCACAACATAACAATATCCCACTTGGAGACTAGTTTTCCTCTGAGAAATCTTCTCAACCCTTCACTGTCATCCATGAAGACCAACCAAAGTTGAACACAACTTCAGTTTCTCCCTTGTGATCACCTTGGTCATCATATATGCAAGATTCTGACTGGTATGAATCTTCTCTAGCTTCAACTTCTCTTCCTCCAAAGTTGTCCTAATGAAATGGTACCTTAACTATATATGCTTCATCCTAGAGTGGAAAGTAGAGTTTTTAGCTAGGTGTATAACACTCTAATTATCACTATACAACTTCCCTTCCTCTTGATTATGCTCCAACTCCTCAATAAATTGTTATAACCAAATCATCTCTTTGCTTGCCTCTGTGGCAACAACATACTTAGCCTCCATGGTTAACAAAGTCGCAAGCTTTTTTAGTCATGAAATCCAGGTCATTGTTGTCCCACCTACAATGAAAATACAACCTATCATGTTCCTCCTATTATCTACATCTCAAGCCATATCTGAATCTACTTAACCATGCAAAGTGGTGTCGATCTATTGTAGCACAAAATTGTCCCCATGGTCCCTCTCAAGTACCGAAGGATCCACTTTCTTGCATGCGCTGATATTTACCGGATCAATTATAAATCTATTCACAACTCCTTTCGCATGGGTAATATGAAGCCTAGTGCACACCATGGCATACATCAAACTACCAACCATTGATGAGTAAGGTACCTTACACATCTATTTTATCTACTACTCGTCTGTGGACACATCTCCTTTGATTACTTGAAATGGCTTACAAAGGAGTCCTAACGGTTTAGCATCTTGCATATTAAACCTCTCAAAGACCTTCTTAATGTACTCTTCCGAGATAAAGTTAGCTTTCATTCCTTCCTATCCCTGGATATTCTCATACCAAGGATTTGTTTGGCTGCCCCCAAATCCTTCGTATCAAAGGAGTCACTTAGTTTTTCTTGAATACTTTTATTTCCCACATGTTTTTGCATGCAACCAACATGTCATTCACATACAAACACATGATAATATAACTTCCATCCTAAAATTTCTTTATATATACGCAATGGTCGAATGGAATCTAATATAACCTTGCTCCATCATGAAGCTATCAAATTTCTTATACCATTGACATGGAGCTTGTTTCAAACTATACAAGCTCTTCTTCAGTTTTCACACCATCTACTCTTTACCTTTGACTTCATCTCTCTAGTTTCTACATATATAGATCCTCCTCCAAATCACCATGGAGAAATGCAACATTTACATCTAGCTACTCTAAGTGCAAGTATTCTACTACCACTATTCTAAGAATAGTTCTAATAGAAGTCATTTTTACTACATGAGAAAAATCTCATCAAAATCTATACTTTTTTCTATGCAAACCCCTTAATGACAACCAACTAGGCCTCTATCTTTTCTTTCCTCCTTCCTATTTAACTTTGTATACCCACTTGTTTTGCAATGATTATTTTTCTTCGGGTAGCTTCACCCCAAGTTTGATTCTCTATGAGAGACTCGATGTTCTTAATTCATGGCTTGCTCCCACTCCTTCCTAGCATCTACATGCATTGCTTCATCAAATCTCTACGGCTCTCCACTATCGGTGAGTAATAAATAATAAAGAGAAATGTAGCATTTACATCTAGCTGCTGCATATATAGATCCTCCTCCAAATCACCATGGAGAAATGTAGTATTTACATCTAGTTGCTCTAAGTGCATGTCTTCTCGCTACCACTATTCCAAGAACAATTCTAATAAAAGTCATTTTACTACATGAGAAAAAATCTCATCAAAATCTATACCTTTTTATGTATGCAAACCCTTTGACCACCAACCGGGCCTTCTATCTTTTCTTGCCTCCTTCTTCCTCTTTAACTATGTACACCCATTTGTTCTACAATGCTCTTCCTAACATCTACATGCATTGCTTCATCAAAGCTCTCTAGCTCTCCACTATCAGTGAGTAATAAATAATAAAGAGAAGGAGAAAAATGTTTAGGTTCTCTTCTTACCCTAGAAGACCTCCTCAATATAGGAGTTTGGGGTTCCTGTTGAGTAGGTTCTTGAACTGATTCATGTGTCACTTTCCCATCTAGAAGATCCTCTACCACTACATATTCTTTTTAGATTCTTCCTTGTTTTCCTATAATTGTTGCTTATACATAACTTTCTCATTAAAGACCACATCCATAGATCGATTGGTTTTATTGTCCTTAATGCTCCAATATTTATATCTAAATTCATCACCACCATAACAAATGAAAGTACATTTTTTTATTTAGCCTCTAGCTTGGTCCTATCATCCTTGTCAATATGAACAAACACCTCACATCCAAAGACTCTAAGAAATGAGTACTCAAATTTCTTACTGCGGACCAAGCCTCCTTAGGAATGCCTCCATCTAAGGCACTTGAGGGTCCTCTATTTATCAAGTACACATATGTGCTCACTACTTCTACAAAAAAGAAAGAGGCAGTCCGCGTGTAACATCATGCTCTTAGCACATTCCATTATTGTCCGGTTCATCTTTTCGACATCCCATTCGGTCTGCAAAGTTCCTAGAACCATATTTTTCCTGCGTATTCCATTCTTAGAACAATAATAATCAAACTCATTACAATACTCCCCTCTATTATCTTACCGAAACATTTTAGCTTAAGACTTTTTTCATTCTCTACCAAGGCTTTCCATTTAACAAAAGTGTCAAATACATCAAATTTATTTCTAATACAATATACCCAAACTTTCCTCGTTGGGTCATCAATAAAAGTAACATAATAATTTGAACCCCCAAGAGATGATACCTAAGCGGACCCCCACACATCAGAATGTACTATCTCTAACTTACTCTCTTGCTTCATAGGTCTAACCTTGAGAAACCTCACTTACTTCTTTTTCCCATATATGCAGTTCTCACGAGAACTCCAAACCTGTTTCTATGTATCCGAGAAAATTCTTATTTATGATTTACATGCCCTTATGGCTCATATGACTGGGCCTATAGTGCCACAATGTTGTATTTGCATATGAAGCCACAAGATTACAAGCATTAGTGCTATTAGTGGTTAAATACAAGGTTCCAACCTTCTTGCCTCTTGCCACCACAAGAGCACCCTTAGTAACCTTCCAAGAGTCTACTGTAAATATCACAATACAACCATCATTTCCCAGCTTCCCCACTGATATCGAATTTTGACTTAATGTAGGCACATGTATGATATCCTTCAATAGCCATGTATTCTCATTCTACATCCTAACTGAACAAAACCTTTTCCAACTATCTTTGAAAGGCTCATCATCACCAAGAAAAACATGCCCAAAATCCCCTTCAACATAATCAAAAAAATAATGCCTATGTGGAGTAGCATGGAAAGAAGCCCCAAATCTAAAACCCAAGATTCAACAATATTATACAAAGAAAGAATAAAAGCATCCTGACAGACATTACTTGTTGCCACATTCACCTCCTTATTTTCTTCATTGTTGTTTCTTTTTGTCCCAAAGCTCCCAACAATCCTTCTTTGCATGCCCAGACTTTCCATAGTGCCAACATACCATCTTGCTTTTGGATTTTGACCTTACCTGATCTTTCGATTTTCCATGGCTTCCTCTATTCTTTTGTCTCCCTTCCACACCTAGACCCCGAACCCGAGCGAGAATATGCGTAGAGAGTGTACAATACTTTTAGTGTACAGTCTTCAACACTTCCACACATGAAAACAGGCTCCACAACATAACAAGCGGATATTTAATTTTTTATTTTATTTAAACAACTAATTAAATTAGATAAGGAGTGTAATTATATGTTTTACGCATGACATGATTAATTAAATTAAATCTAGTGAGATGTGGGTGAATATTAATTCAAATAGCAATGTGAAAAGGGTAGTGTATAATTTTAGGGTGTTTACACTTTTTATAAGTTTTTTCCATGTGTTTCTTTAAATTTTCAAAGGATTTTGGTTTCTTGATATGCTTCTTGAGTTAGGTTGATTCACGAGGGCCAAGTTCGTGGATGAACTTGTCTTATATACTAGTTGATTGGCTTCAAATATTTTGATGTGTTTTTTGTTTGTTTTTACTCTTGATAATCTTGTGTATAATATTTATGATGTTATGTGACACTCAATAATTTGTTTTTCCTTGGCTTAAATCCTAGAAAACAATAAACAACATAGAGATACATGTTGTAGACTAATCCTGAAACTACCTCCGACTCTTTGTTGAGTGAACATGTTGTACTACATATGAAAAAACTCAAGGCTCATGTAGTTCTTCCAAATGTGTGTGAAAAGTGCATGCTTCACTCACGATCCTATATGATTAATTGATGAAACAATGTGCAATCAAAATACAACTAGGATGATCATTCTCTTGGCATAAGACACTTGAAAACATGCAACTTTAGAGTTATATGCACTTCAAATTAGAATTCAACTCATGGTGCTCTCGGATGGATCTTGGGAGATTTAGGACGTGTACAATTTTTGTAGCATTTATATTTAAGGTTATATGTGATGTCCCTTATGTGTATTGGATGAAAATAACCTCTAGGGCTATTATTTATATATGAAACTCCTTGTTGAATTTTTGCACATGATGACCATAAGTCATAACTAGTTCGACCTACGAAAGTATCGATTTATAAAATTGACTATCACAAAGGAGAAGGGTGGGCTCGATGATGGAGGATACATTCGTGTATGAACAAGTCATGTGCTACCAAACCTATCCATAGGTTAAACATAGCGTAGGAGGAAAATCGAGGGATTTCTACAGAGGTACGCTATGAGTACTAAGAAACATAGAAATGATCTTGAGAGTGAGAGCATTGAAGATAGAGGTGAACAAGGTGATGCAAAGGTAATAAAAGGGTGGATATTTGTCAAAAGAATACAATATGTGCTCTCTTGGTGTAAACATCCTATAAGGTGCCAAAACTAATATTACCAAATGTTTCATACCAGAAATTAAGTTATTGCGAGGTCCTTGAAGATAGTCATAACAACTTAGTTAAGGAGAACTCTAATTTAGATATATGTTTACTTAGTATGATGTAATCCACAATAATATGATACCAATGCATGATCTTTGATATCTATGTAACTCGATTACTTTGATAAGAAATAAGAAAAAAATCTTCTTAATTTAATACTTAAGGCTTTGATAGTTTAAAAAATAGTTGAATGGGTTGTAGGTTAATTAGGTAGATGGTGGTAAAGTGAGGTTTGTCACTTCATCCACCAATGTACACTTTTTGGGAGATGTCGAGAAAGGGGCCATAACCTTCAAATTTCATGGATAGATAGGATACTTTCATTCCTTGATACTAAGATAAAGAAGGTCAATTATTTGTGCATATGATTATGTATATAGAATTTTCAAGAAATTTTCTTGCTAAAACCTTAATTTAGATGTTTTTACCATGTTACATCTACTTGAATTTTCAAATTATAGTGGTTTTAAAGTGTGATGGAGTGGTAAAATGTGTACATTGCTTGCATAATTTTAAACAACAAGAAATGAATGAAACAAACCGCATGACATAGAAGATTTTTAACCTAGAAACCCTAGTGTGGGGAATAAAGTTGGAAACTTAGCAATTGCATATTTTCCTTCTTCCATTCAAGTAATGAGGGCAATACAACGAACTCTAAGGAGTATACAACTTACATTCTTTGTTTTCTTCTATCTTCCTAATGATGTTAGAAAAAGAATAACAAAAGCATAAAATGGTATGGATCCTCATGAACAATTCGACTCCTTGATACCCACATATGTATTCACTAATTTGTAACTCCAACATTATGCAAATTCCTTTCTTACACATTTTGGAGATGTCTCATTGTAGACCATTTTTGTTGAAACACCCATTGAGAAGATCAATTGTTTCCTCCGTTACTCTTATTGTCTTTTGACACATGGTGACCTCGGGGAGTGACCATGTCTTATAGTCACCCTAGAGAGTGATCATGATGAAAATATCATCACTATGGGTCAAGTGTCAACAACTATTTGCTCATAGTTACCACAAGGAGTATCGATAGGAAAGACCATGTCACCATGGGGAGTGACTATCATCCATACATCAATTAGACTAAATCTCTTCAATTGAAAGATAAACGGTGGGAAAATAAAGTCACACCCCGAATAAAAGCTAACGTAAAGTCATATTAAAGTATGAAGTTCTCATTGCTGCTTAATTATTCTTTGTAACATGACCTAGGTGGCCCAAAAAGTCCTTTTACCCCTTTGGAATTTGTTTTTGCACCCATAATCTCATCATCGTAACTTTTAGCGCACGCAACCATACGAAAACCAAACTACGGAATAGAATAGGATTTCAACGTACCCATATTTTAGGATTCTATGCGGATCTTCTCGATGGGTGGGTGACAGGTGGGCCTACTTTTACCTTGCAATGCGAATAATTAATCTCTCTTTTTAAGTATTTGTTTCGATATTTTTTTAAGTGTTTGTTTCGATACTTTTTAATTGTCTTATATGTAATACAACTTCCTTGCACAAGTCAATATTGTGACGAGTATGAATATCGGCCATGTTGAATTCCACTCGAATCATAATGATCGGCTATTTTCTTGTGGATCAAGTCATGAAATATAAGTTCTCGCATTTATGAGGTGTTGGACCAATTTTGATTTCTTCCCATATGCTATAAGCCGCTTGTAGACCCAAAACAGGCCGCCCACATCGTGGACTGTAAAAACCATTATTATTATTATTATTATTATTATTTATTATTTTCCTCTTACATGAGGAAAACGTAAAAATCATACAACATAATTTTTAAACATAAATAATTTATAAAATAAATAGTAAACTATAGAAATTGAAGGTTTTGTTTTATTATAATATTTTAATTTTAATTGTGTGTTGAAAACATCAATAATTTAATATGTATAATAATTGTAAGAAATAAGTGGTTAATAAGATATTATTAGTGTTAAAATCTTTTGTGGTTATTGAGAAGTGCCTACATTTTGTGCACTTTCTTTGATTTATAGTTGTTATTATGTCATGTATAAGGTTTATTTGTAATTAGGTGAAATTTATATAAACTAAATAGTATATTTTATTAGTTGAGAATTTTGTTTCATTATAATATTTTTTGAGTTGTGTTTTGTGTGTAATAACTAGTATAAATATCTCAAATACATTTATTTGAAAAATAGTTAATAAATATTAATTTTAAGATTAATTCAATTATCTTCTCTCTCCAATGATCTTAATCTAGTTGCACTATTATGTTAAGCTTATTTTTTTGAAAAACAAAAGCTCCAAACTCTATAGTATGACAATGATGGCGCAATTTGCCGATTGAATTCTCTAAGCAACAAGAAAAGAGTTCTAAATGATAGTTAAATTTATGGTTGAAATTTCCATGCGAGGGTAAATAAATGTGAAATTTAAGATCAAAAATTAATTGTTAACCAATTACAAACATATGAAATTAAACTACATGTTAAACGGAAAATATACCTGGAGTGCGTAAAAACACTTTGTCTTTGCGTGAGGTTCTTGATTCACTTGAGTGTTAACACAATCTCCATAATGAAACTTGTAGCACAAAGTGTAGTCAATCTCCATAGAAATATTTAAACTTTAACTAAAATTTGTAAATGTATTTGAAACATTGTAAATTGAAATTTTAACTTGTAAATTTTGCAAAGAAACAAAGCAAGGAAGAAGTTACATGTTTTTCTTGTTGAAGGAGAAACTCCTCGATGATGTGCTTGAAGGGATGGTTTGGAACCAAGCATTTGGAGGACTAGAGGCAATAAATACTTAATTTTCTAACGGAAATTTTAGAGCCACATGGGAATTGGGTGTCCTAACACCAAAGAATGGCATTGTCAGAGGGATTTCTAGTCATTCCAAGAACCTTCCAAAATAAGGAGGGGTGTCATATGGATTTAGTCGCCCCAAAAGCCTCAAAAAAAAGAGTGAGAAGAAGGGTGTCATAGGGATTTTTGGTCGCCCAAAAGCTTCTTCCCATGGACCACACCACTATAAATGGATTTAGGCCCAAACATGTGAAGTAACACAAAGTCGAAAGGGAATGAAGTATACTCATGCCACCACTTTGTGTGAGTTCCACATGTGTATCAAGTATGTGATTAGAATCTAAATAAATAAATGTATGGTTTGTGTTCCTATTTATTTAAAGGAATAAGTGAGTACATGTTGTATTAATAAACATTAAATCCTACATCCAAATAGAGACCCCAACGAAATTTACAATATATAACAATAGATACAATTACTCAAAACACAAGAGAAGAAGTATACCTAAGCGAATACAAAGGAAACAATGTGATTTGGGGGTGCAGAGGATTGTACAATTTGGAAATGACCAAGATGTGCTTCAGTTATAGAACTTTGAATACAAATTGAGTTGGTATGGAACCGTATAACCTCTCCTAAAGAGTAGTATGGTCTAGTCTTAAGCCGTATGATTTTAGAGGATTATGCACTAGTAATTTGTAACTTCTGTGTGGCTATAAAACCCTATGGTGGCCTTCATACTAGAACCTTAAGAATCACACATATGAAAAATGATCGTGTGATGCGAAACTAACCTCAAACCCTAACAATGGGTAGGATACTAGTGCAAAAAGGCTAGTGTTTGGGTTGAAGTGCCCATGCATCGTCGCGTTGATCTTACTCAAAAATGAATCAAACCACACATAGTTTTCTACCTAAAGCATGTGATATCTATATGGAAGCAACTACTTTGGTATTTTAAGCACTTGAAAATGAGAGATAAAGGCTTGCCACACTTAAGATTGGATTGTCTTGACTTGGAAGATCAATAAAATGAGAAGAATGACCCTTAAACCTAGTTTATATGGATTTGGATTTGTGTATGGGTTGATCTTAGGACGTTATTTTTATTTGAAGGAGTTTAGGCGAGCTTGGAGTAATTTTGGAATGTATTTTACAATGAATACTTTTACAAGTGATAGATGAGTGCGGGTGATTAAATGAGTGAGTTAGAATTACTTTATAGGTAGTTGTAAGTTTAATTTCATATTAAGGCCAACCTATGGGATATGAACCAAACCATGAAAAGATATAAATTTGGATATGTGATCATTAGGTGGGGGAGATAAGACCATTTGGCTTAGGACCAAAATGTAGGATGGTTTTCTCCCATCTAAATAGTCTTGTATAAGTAGTTTGATGGACTTTGCAAGATTCTAGGTGAGATTATTGGGGATACTATACTACTGTGAATTATTGCATGTAGTTTTGTAAGTGAATAGATAAGCAAGCCATGGAAGAGAGATAAAGAGAAGACATCTAGGCTTGGATGTGCACATAAATCATGTTTACGGTGTAAAGCCAAAATTGTCATTACCAAATGTAGGTGTCTACATTTTCTCTCCATTTAAGTATGAAATGAAATTTAAATTCTTAAAGTAAAATATACCTAAGTGTATATACAAACAATTTTTATTCACTTGGAGTTTACGTTTCTTCTTGAGTGTAGATATGTTCCATGATGAAACCTAAAGCATAGGGTGTAGTCAATGCCCATAAAAGAAATTGAACTATAGCTCAACTTTAGAAATATATTTGTAACTTTTAAAATTGAATATGTAAGTAGTAATGTAAACACCTAAAATCTACATTCTCTCACCTTCATTATCTAAACTCATTCTCGATCGTCAATAGTTAAGATGCGCCACTTACTGACACTCCATAACCTAGGTCACTCACTTATACCCTTCAATTAATTAATTTAATATTTACGCCACCACATCTCCATTCATAAAATAATTAATTAAATAAATTAATTAAAACACACCCTCACACCTCACCATGTCAACTTACCTACACTCACTAGTTGTAACTAGTTAGTTTAGCAACCTTCCATAAATATAGCCTAACTACCTCTAACTTATCCCTATAACTACTTCCCACCCCTAACTAGTTAGAACTAAGTTAAATTAGAAACCTTCTAAAAACACCTCTACATTTATCCTAACTAACCTAGTCCTAATCCGAGCTCATCCCTCTTAGTATCCCAACCTCTCTCGAAATCCCTCCAAATCAAGATCAAAATGGCAAGAAAATCACTCCTTTTATCCCCTAACTCGAATTTACCGAAATCACGGCGATTATCCCGGTCTCGAAGATCTATATAAACAAGTTTCTTAGCCTCTTTATAAGAGGATTCTTGGATTTTTAGGGAATTTACGCCCATTCACGAACATTTACGAGCCTATAGTTTCTAACACAACACCATCATCACCCTACTTCATCAACATGATCGTTGTAACATCCATCTTCATCGTCAAGATATCGTCAAACCATCTTCACCCGTATCTTTATTCAATTTGTTCAATCATCTAAGGTAAGCATTGTTTTCATTGAATTCTATTTCCATTTTTAGGTAACTTTGCTCTTATTTTCATTACTAGTCTCATTTAAGCTTTATAAGTCCTCAAAATTGTAAATAGTTAAGTTAAATTATTTATTTTATTAGCTTTGTTAAAATTCACGATGTAATGCAGACGATTCTTTAGAATCACACTGGGAAACTGCACAATATTTTCCTTTCATAGTTTTGTTCAAATCTACCTAACAATTTGTATCCATTTATGTTTATCACTAACATGTTGTCAAGTATGGGTTTTGTAGATGGCCATATCAGGTACTAGCCATCCCATTACCAGTATTGATTCACTACCAATTTTTCGCCACCCCTTACACTAGGAGCAATATGATCTATTACATGACTTAGAACTATGTGCTATCCACGTTGTACCCCTTGATCATTTGGAAGCAATCTTTGCATCAACCCAACACATCTGTGAAGCAACCAAGAATTTTGGGAGGCATATTATGAGGTCTAGAGGATCCAAGCTGACCTTGCATCATTCGAGTAAAACTATGAGGTAGGCCTAGACATACCAGAGGACAACCACACCACATCTGAATCCAAAATTGAAAGCAACATCAGCCTTCCGGACATTGATTTTGATCTCTCACGCCTCTACGATACGAAGAAAATATCTATGATTTATTCTTGGAATATTATATCTACGAACCTAATTATTACTTCATAGAAGATGAAGACTTTTCCTATTTTGTAGGCTCAAACTTCTAAGAAAACCTAGATTCTAACCTAGAATCCAACTCTGGATTCTAGGCTTGTTGCTTTCATTTCATTACTATCAACTAATGTATGTAATCATCTAAATAAGTGATAATAGTTAATCAAATTTACCATTTATCATATTGTACTTCATATTATCATCAATAAAGCTTGATTGTCTTAAAAGCAGGTTGATATCCACTTGAGGAAGTCTTTGTGCTTTTGGGATTGGCCTTTGCCAGACAACCTGCCCACCTTATTTTACTAACTATATTTTGTGTAAGTGTTTTTTATTTTTAGGCTTACTTGTAGGAAAGGAAATCTAGTACATTCTTCACAGAGCGCAAAACATCATTCATACACCACATCTTGTGGGTATCCTGAAAACCCCGCCATACTGAGGTTGAGCGAATTTTACCCCTTTAAAGTATCAAACCAAAAACCCATGAGGTAAAAATTTTCTTCAACATCTTGGCATGCCCGTGGGAAAATTTCCCTTATTCTTTTATTTCATCTTATCGTAATATATTCACTATCTAGTAATCATTCGTGATTAGGCTAATCGTGAGCGATTAGAATTTGTTTCTATTTTTTTATCATTGCTTTATAATATCTATTTTGGATTTCTTGCTTCCTCGCTTTAAAATCTAAAAAAAAAGGATTTCTCTCATGGTAATTCCTGGAGCCTTTATTTTATTTTTGAGTTTTGCACTTTTGTTTGATTTCTCTCATCGAAAATAAATATTTCATTTTGGGTCTTAAAACGAACCATTTCATACTTCTTGATCATCTAGTTTTAATTAGGGAGGTTAAATCGTTGCATTCACTTATTTTCCCTCACACACAACCAAACCACTATCAAATCAAAAACACATTCAAATAATTCCCACCCAGGTATAACTGATTGGGATTTCATCACTCAATAAGGAAGTCAACTCTAGCCGAGTATAATCTCCTGTCTGTCGGTATATTTTGGTGAGCACCGACTTCCTTATCGCAGTGGGACTGTGAAGTGAGGGGGTAGGCCCAATATACATTCCCATATCGTAGCAATATAGAGTTGGGCCTCACGTACCTTCGGGTATATTGAGGACTCCACCCATAAACATACTTGAGACCATCCATAGCTTACCATTTCCTAGGACCCTCGTTAACCATCTTACACATTTCACTTTCTCCTAATTAATCAAGATAAAAAAACATACTTTGCTTGTTGTTTGTAAATCAACCCATTTAGTTATTTTTCACTTTCTAGGTGTTTGTGTGTTTGATTATTATGGTACTTACTAGACAACAAGATCATAACCAAATTCCTGAAAACATGTCTACTCCACCCCATACATTTCAAAAACATGTCCCATTTTACACTACAACACTTTCGACACCAACACAACAAAAATCCCATATTATCAAACAAATACATCCAATCCCTTTTCTGACACCCAACAAACTTGGAATGAATCAAGGGTCAACTATAACAACAAAATGGAACAACAATCCTTTCATTCCCCACATTGATATCATGGTCAAATCCTCATACACCAGAATCAAAACATCCATTTTCTCCTAGAGCATTTGAACCTCCCTTCTACAATAGGGGAGACCCTATCTTTGAAGAAATGCTAGACTCAAACCCTATTGCCCTCAATGCCTACCTAGCATCCATAAATGTTCTAGATGTAACCATTTACACCCTAGCACACTTATAACCCTTCATCTTCCATTACACATCTCATTGATCAAAATCAAGACCTCGTCGTTCAATAGTTATACCCGTACACTTCAAATCAACCTAAAACACCGAACAATAGTCAACCATAGATAGATATCGCCAATCCTACTAACCCTTTGAAACATTGAATGAACAATCTTCCACCAGTCAACCCAAAGCATATGAGGTCTCTTCAGTCCCTGTTTATGACCTCCACATGATTTCATCACAAAACACATCTACCCAACAATCCACATCTTCACCAAGTCCTTACAAGTTCCACACCTCCTCTAAGTAGTATCGCTACTTCCTCATCTACCCCTTCAACTTCCTCACAAGAACAAACATCTCCACTAGGTTCTGTGGCCTTTTCTCTTGTGTATCCTCCCGACAAGTTACTAATCCCATTCAAAACATCACTATGTCCATTCCTACAACTACACCATTGGTCAATACTAGTGTCATTGCCAACACTCATCTTGTCTCACAATATATACCACAACCTTCACAACCTTTGATCTCCATGCCACAATCTACACCCCTACAAAATATCCCACAATATAATATCTCTCAACAAAGCGTTCCACAATAGGCACCATCCTCTGCCACCTCTTCCATATACTCCCAACAAACACCTACATATTCACAACCACTCACTTATACATCAATGCCATTACAATATCAGTACATACAAACCTCACAACCTATAGCTTCACAACAAGGTTTCTCATCTCATCAAAACATCCCACAACAAAACATCCCTTATCATCAAAGTATTCCTCAACAAAATATTCCTTATCAACAACATATACCTCAAAAAACACACCTCAATATAACATACATCAACAATACATCCCTCAAAAAAACATTCCACAATACCACATCCCATAACAAAATAACCCTTACCAACACAATGCCTCGTATCAACAAAACATCCCCAACAAAACATTCCCTACTAACAAGGAAACCCTCAGCAGTATCAGACATACTCACCACCTAGCCAATCCTTGTTTCAACCTGGCTCATCTTCACAAACAACCAACATAGACTAATCCCCTCCAATCCCTTTTAAGCCGCATATTCAATCTTGAAGCTGCTTTGTTCTCATCAAAGAATGTGCTCTCTTATGATCAAATTTGTAATGAGCCCATTCATCCTTGATGCCATATAAACCATATCCACCTCATTGGGAACTTCCTAAGTTTATCAAGTTTTACAGTAAGGAAGATCCCCAACAACATATCCGTGCCTTCCATCACGCATGTTATCTCATAGCTCATGACCAAGATATAATGTTAAGAACCTTACCCATGTCCCTTGCTGGTCTGCCTTATATTGGTACAATAACATCCCACAACATTCCTTGTTCTCCTTTGCATAACTTTCCCAACTTTTCTTAGACCATTTTTCCATAAACATAGCCTATAAAATCACTATCAATGACCTATATGCCATCAAAAAATTTGAAGATGAATCCATCGTTGACTTTGTCACCCATTAGAGGAATGTGACTAATCAAATATCATTTACGTTACCACAAAAAAAAATTAATCGAAGTATTTTTTCATGCATGTGCCAAACACATCTCATCCACTTTACAAATCCAATCATTTCAAAATTTTGATGAGGCTTTTACCATGGCCCGTAAACTGGAACTATGAGCTCTAGAAGATGGTCGAGGTAAAGTTTTTTCCTAAGAAACAAAAATTTGAGTTCCATCCAAGTCAACATCCAACCATGATAAGTCAAAAATAGCAGGCATCAACAACAGTGTCGTAGTCAAATCTACTCCCAAGGAAAAACTTGTCGTCGAGCGTCCCCATCAACAATGTAATTACACACCTATAGGAGAGACTTATAACGCAGTCTTTGAAAAATTTCTTGCCTCCAACATGATATCTCTCCCACCTATCCGACCCATCAACATATCAATATCTAAACCCATTTGGTACTAAGATAATGATTATTGTAAATACCATAGGGTCAATGGACATGACATCAAAAGGTGTCACACATTCCGTAATGTACTTCAAGATTTGATCAACAAGGGTGAGCTCCACTTAGATAATCCAAATGCACCCCCAAATCAAAATATTGACATATTTAAGCAACCTTTTCCGAATCACCCTTCATCCTCCAATCAATCATAAACAAATGTTTTCCACACCATCAATACAATAACCAAAATAGAGCCTATCCTTCCTACATCCTCATCACTTACTGAATCAAAACCTGTAGAACCAATGCCAACAACCAATGAGCCTAAAACTACGACTACAGAGCCTCCATCTATTGAGAGCATCATTAAAACCCTTCCTACATCCTCGTAACTTGTTGAATTAAAACATGTAGAGTCAACACTAGAATCCAATCATCCTAAAGCTATTGAGACTTTCCCTATTCAAATTATTCCTATGCTTTCATCACATACCACTACCGAATCCATACCCACATCCTCTACTACACCCAAAATCACCTCTAGAAAACAACCTAAAATACTCATTACTTTAGAGGAAAATGACCCTTTTGTTGTGTCCTCATCAACAACACCTAGTTCATCCAAAACCATGAAGGTACCTCATAAACATGGTATTGTAAAAGTTTTAAAGAGTCCTCAATATGATTTTCAGATTAGAGTCCTTTCATGAGCAGACCTCACTCCCTCATATCTGCTAATCACCCTATTATTACAAGGTCAAAAATCCCCAATCAAACCCCTACACTAAGTTCATATCCTGTGCCTTTTACACAACCCAAATATCCACACCAACAATCACCCATATGGGGTCCCTTGCCCTCACATGTTACACAACCCAACTATCTACACAAATGGCTACCCGCACACACTCCTCATCCACCAATCACTGTGACTTCTAGAAAGCCTTCATGAATGGAAAATAAATAATATGTGGCTAAACAACCCATCTTACCTCCGCCTTGAAAATAGTATAGATGCAACCTTGTCACCATCCACATCTACACCTAAGGGGTGTTATGCCACCATCTTAGATGATCTCCTTTAGCGATCACTTATTACATTACCACCTCCTAAACCATTGGATCATCATGGATGGAAGCCTACCTAGTATGAATTCAATGTTTTATGCAATTACCATAGGACATGAGGCCATTCCATAGAAGACTATAGATCCTTTCATTTAAAAGTCCAAAATATTGGTAGTCCACTCTTCCTTCCTTCTCAATCAAACATAACATTAACATCATCACCACTTTGTCATCATCAAAACCTGAAAGAGTCATCCCTAAAACACCTACTCATCGATTTTATGCCGTACACATCTCCACCCAATAAAAAAGTTATGACAAAGAACCCTCAGAGACTAAGAATGGTGATGAGGCGAGAATATGTCTACGATTCTCATCTTACTCTCCTTTTTATTAAGTTTGATTGCATTTTGTGACTTTTAGTTGATCTGATATGAGTTAGGATGTAATTGTCGTATTTTGATTGATTGTGATTCTAATGTTAAAAGATCTAGAATTCCTAATGAAGTGTGTGTTTGAAATTCAATTTTGTAATAAAGCAGGTCTAATCAGTCAAGGAAATGAAGCAGGTAGCATTCAATATGTTTTTGGTAGCATCTGTTCCTACACAGCTTAGTTCCGAGAACTTCCAAGCTAGTTCTAGAACTCCATCACACAGTCATCATCTAGTTCTAGAACTTTCGGACTTAGTTCCAAAACTCCAGTATTTAGCTACGGAACTCCAGTATTTACTTCCGAAATTTTCAGACTTAGCTCCGTAACTCCTGGGGATAGCTCTAGAACTCTCACGGTGTTGAACCTTAATGATTTCCTATGGTTCTTGAACTTCTCTGAAGTTCCGGAACCAATGGGAGTTATCTAGTCTAACCAGATCTAGAGATTTACATCTATGACCCTTTCAATCAGGAAAGGATGAGAAGATTTCTGAATGCAGATCTAGGGAGAGTTATCTTATAGCTATCTGATCAACCACAATCCGACTCAACATCTATTCTAGGCATGATTCGATTTCATCAGAATCATTGAGACAGTTGTGATTGTAAAATGTATATAAAATTAGACCTGTAGTAGATAGATAATATATAGAATATGATATGAGATAGAAATAGAATAGAGAAGAGAAATATAGACTAAGTACTCAGATCCAATACGTTTTGTAATACCAAATGTTTTATCAATAAAATATCCATTCCTATTTGAGAGAATTCTGAGTTGTTAAACCCTGATTTGAGGAGGAGCAAGGGCTCACTCCCCCAAGGACTAGGATATTTGTTTATTTGGTATTTATATTTCTTCAGCAAATAGCTTAGATCTGGCTGATTATGTATTGTTTTAATCTTTCGGTTAAACTCATTTGTATACTTGTTCTGCAGGTGTTAGATAGATTCTTATATTTCTTGCAATTGTTTTCAAGCATTCTAAATTGACTTTGTGTTTATTTCCAATCGTAGGTGTGTTTACTTTGAAGCAAGTGTGTTTCCATTCTACATAGTGTTTTTCCTTTTCAAACAAAGTTTTCAAAGTGTGTTTACTTTAAGCAAGTTTTTATATTTTAATTTAAATAAGGTTTTACCAAGAAGTCCTTAAGACATTGAAGGGATCCCTAGAAAATACAAAAACAACAACGATCAACTACTAGATCGATAAAATTACTCTTGTTGCATATAGCTTTAGACACACCCCTGGTTTAATATGACATCAATAAGAAGTTGGTTAAATGAAGGGAATAATGACACCCATCAAATGGTAATACCTTTGTCATTATACCTCCACCTCCCAAATTATCCACTTCATCTGATAAGTCTAAGGTGTCCATTTCCTTAGCTCCTGAAGATTCTAATAAAACAAAATCCAAAGTTTCCATACAAGCAATAACACCTCCTTTCACCACAATACAGAAGGTCACTATCAAGCAATTACACCAATCCCCTGTCTGGATGTCACTTTATGAACTAGTTCAAACATCACCTTTTCAAAAATAGGCCATGATAGAAGCCCTTCAATCCATCACTTTGTGCACGATAATGATCTAATCCCATTCACAAAATTTGTGGGTGCTCTCAAAACATCCACCTCTATATCTTTCGAACCATATAAAATTCCCTCTCTCAGACCAGAGGACCATGACCTACCACTATTCATCATCACTCAGATTAATGACATCTCTATCAAGAGGGTCATGATTGATAGTAGTGTCACTATCAATATCATATCATCCCTCACTTTCGACCAACTTAAATTACCCAATACTATTGTCGCTCAAACTCCGGTTCTATTACGATCCTTTAACAACACAATTGCACCCACATTAGGTAGTGTCATACTTACCTTAAATTCAACTTAAAAAATCTACCCAAACTCTTCTACATTATATAAGGGGAGTTCCAATACAACATGTTATTAGGACGCCCTTGGATACGTACCATGCACTACGTTCTTTCCTCTCTCTAACACTATCTCAAATACGAACATAAAGGATAGAATTTCACTATTCCCACTAATCCAAATCCATTCGCTAACTGCTACATGATGTACCACCCAAACGACATCCTTGTACCAAAATATGCACTGAGCCATTTGATGAAGCATCCACTAGCGCATCTATCCCTTCTTCTAAGTTACTAGATGATTCCTCTCTTGGTGAGGTTGTAAAATTCCTTATGCTCGGGAATATCATCTTCTCATGCTTAACTCCATCCCTTCACCTAAAACATATGGCCGCCCTGACAAGTAACCCATGTATGACCCAAACATAGGATATGTTATTTCCTGATCCCTGCATATCTCAAAACAAACCTTATTTATGGGGGACTCGATAACCCTCCATCTTAGGATATCAATCCACAATGTGCCATGTCATTCACATTAAACTTCAAATCCTTGACAATCCCAACTTCACCCGTATGTATCTCCATTACTGTGCATGGAGAGGCTTTGGTTTTAGACGCTATGAACAAGGAACCCATGATCAACCCATTCAACATTCCCTTAAAGCTCATGAGAAAAGTGGTTTAGGCTATAAAAGATTCACCTCGAGCTATGCAAAGCCACTACATCTAAACTTTCTACATCCCTAACTATTTTCAAACTAGAACCATCATCACCAACAAACCCTGAATATTCCATGGATGTAGACGACACTATACCCATCCCACCAATTTTTTTAATCAATGCTATATCTTTAGGTCCACTTACTTATCAATCCAATCACTCCACTAAATCGTTATCCCTTGTTTGGCTAAAAATGGTTGATAAAGATTCACCTACCGTGGATATCCTCCAGTGTTAGGACGACCATGATATCCTTTCAAACATGGGGACTAAAGACCGTTTCCTTCAAAAATCCCTACCATTTGACACACCAAATCTCCTTAATGAATCCACCCTCGATGTTAACTTTTGTACCCCACATGATCCTCGTATAGTTAATGTTGGTTAATCCTTAAGTCCACAAGAACTTAATGATTTCATTGCATTCCTAACAAAATATCATCAATCCTTTTCCTGGTCATATAGCGATATTCCCGGAATCGATTCTAACATTGTCATAAAAAAGTAGTCACGTATCCCAACGCTAAGTCGGTTAAACAAAAAATCTGTAAAATACATCCCCGCATAACTCTCCTTGTTAAGGAAGAATTGCAATGCCTCTTATCTACTAACTTCATCATACCCATTGACTATCTACAATGGGTTTCCAATGTTGTTCTCATAACTAAGGCCTTAGGAAAATACGCATCTGCACAAATTTCAGGGATCTCAATCTTGTTTGTCTAAAATATGATTTCCCTCTTCCAAACATAGATCAACTTGTCGACCTAACTACCGGCCACAAAATGCTTTCCCTCATGGATGGTTTCTCTGGTTATAATCAAATCCTCATCACACCCGACGATCAACACAAAAATTATTTTATTACCCCTTGGGGAACCTTCTATTATCGTGTCATGCCCTTTGGTCTTAAAAATGTAGGGACTATGTATCAACACACCATGACATACATTTTCCTTGATATCATCCACAAAATCACCAAATACTATGTTGAATACCTCATAGGAAAATATAAATAAAAAACAATCATCTTGACATCCTTGAACAAATATTCACTCGTTTCATCCAATTCTATCTTCGTCTTAATCCTACGAAGTGTGTTTTGTCCTCACTGGAAAATTTTTAGGATTCATCATATCTATCCAAGGCATTGAAATTGACCCAAAAAAGCTAGGGCATCATTGAGATGCCTCCACCATCTAATCTTAAGCAATTACGTAGCCTCTAGGGTAAATTACAGTCTATTTGGCATTTCATATCATAACTCTTTGACCGCTTTCAACTGTTTCACCATCTCCTTCGCAAGGACATAAAATTTCATTGGGATTCTAATTACAGAAATCCTTCGATGAAATCAAATAATACCTATTATCACCACTGTGCTTACTCCACCTCATAAAGGGGAGTCATTCTATCTATACATATCCACCACAGAACATGCTTTAGAGCTATGCTTGCCCATTGTGATAGTCAAGGTCGTAAACAAGTCGTATACTACATTATTTGCACACTCCATGAATATGAAACACATTATACCAAAGCTGAAAAAATGTGTTGTGCATTATATTTCGTCACATTATTAGTCATATGTCGTCACCAATTTCAATCCACTTAAGGTCATGCATGCTAAACCTTATCATAATGATCACATAACTCGATGGCTTATGCTCATGACTAAATTTGACCTCAAAATCATATCAAAAAAATCTATTAAAGGTCAACCCACCGAGATCAACTCACTGAAGCACCCCTTCCACATAATTAACCACCCCATGAATGCTTTCCTAACGAATCCATCAAAAACATCAATAAATTTGACATAGATGAATCCAATTTCATCCCCATTAAAATGACCCTCTTCTTTGATGGTGCTAAATTCCAAGAAGGGGGAGAAGGAGTTGTTATCATACCACCTTGGAACATTCCACTTCCGTTATCATTCAAACTTAACTTTGAATGTACTAACAACATGGCAGAATATGAAGCCTTAATCATGGGTCTAAACACCGCCATTCTCCTAGGTGCCCACATCCTAGAAATCTATGGAGATTCACAACTTGTTATCAGTCAAGTCAAAGGAGAATATCAATGTAAAAATGAAATCCTTCAAAAATATAAAGTTGTTGTTGAATTTCTCCTTAGTGCATTCGATCATTACACCATTCAAGCCATTCCATGATATTCTAACAAGTTTGTAGATACTATGACATCCCTCGAGATCCCTGGTTCCCTTTAAAACATAAAAATCAAAGGATAAAACCAAGATGTCTATGGTTATTCAACACTTGGATCATCCTTCACATCAAAATGAGTTTCCTTCCATTAATGTCATTGACAACAATCCACTAGATTTATGGTATACACAAATATATGACTATCTTGCGAATCTAAACTTCCATCATATTTATCACATGGAGCCAAACGATCCTTTCTACAACATGTCACCCACTTCATCATCATAGGTGGTATCCTTTATAAATGTAGCTTTGACAACATACTATTATGATGTCTTAAATCACATGAATCAACCAAAGCAATCGAATAAGTCCATGATGGCATATGTGGGGGTCACTTCAGTGGAAATGTTATCATTAAACATGTCATATGGATAGGGTATTATTGGCCTACCATCACTAAATAATGTTGTGCATATGTAAAGAAATTTGTTAAAAGTCAACTCTATTCAGATCTTATTCACGTCCCTAGCCAAGCATTACAACCTACTCAAGACCTATGGCCTTTCTCTCAATGGGGGTTAGACCTCATTGGTGTAATCAATCCAAAATCATCCCAACAACATCATTCCATAATCATAGAACTGAATACTTTACTAAGTGGGTTGAAGCTATTCCTTTAACCTTGAAAAAATCAGACCCATCATCAACTTCATATATCAAAACATCATATGTCGTTTTGGCATCCCACATAAGTTTATCACAGATAATGGAAATCATTAAAAACAAGGAAGTTAAAAATATATGTGATACATTCAACATCAAACTTAGTTTTTCGTCACCATATTATCCTCAAGCAAATGGACAAAGGCTGAAGCCTCTAACAAAACACTCAAAAATCCTCATGAAAATAGTAAATGACGTGGGAAGGAATTAGAATCTTCAAATCCCATTCGTTGTGCGGGCCTATCGAATCAACATCCAAATACCTATGGGTGCTATGCCTTATTCACTTGTCTATGACTATGAAGCCATTGTACCTATTGAAATTCAAATTCCATCATTACGTGTATCTCTTAAAGATTTCATTCCCGACGAAGAATATCACTAAGACCACTTAACACAATTGGAATTGTTAGATGAAAAGTGTCTAGTAGCTCTTGAACATCATCAAGTCTATCAATAATGTATCAACATAGAATACAACAAACATGTCAAAGAGTGTGAATTTAAAATTGGTGATCTTGTGCTTAAAGAAAATCAAAATGTCACTACATTAGAACGGAGTAAACATGGAAAGTTTGCCCCTAATTGGATTGGTCCATACGTTATCACTCACAAGTATGATTCAAGCAAGTATCGTCTCACTTATCTTGATGGAGATCCTAAAAGGGAAACTTTGAAGGATTTGTACTTACAATATTTCTATTATTAAATAATTGATCGTCATGACAATAGTTCTATTCAAATGCCATCACCTTATCATTGCAATGATTCCTTCCTTTGCAAGAACCCCTTGAAATCACTACACCCATCCATTTAAACCATAAAATATGTGTGTATGTCACATATACATTTATACCCTCCTGAAAACTATTTATTAGGGGTTGTTGCCCTTAGATCACCAAATGTATGAAAGAAGGTCATTTGGATGCTTTTCTTGTCAAAGTATCACCTTATAATAGACCGATCCTGAAGGCCAATTATTCACAAAGTATATATCATTATCAAAAATATAAAAAATTAGATTGCTCCTCGAAGGATAGATACTAGTCAAAAGTATGAGTGAAGGATGAAAATCCAGTCAAAAATCAAAATATGGACCATACCCTTGAAGGATGGCTACTCATACAAAATGCTTCTCGCTTTGATCAACCTTCAAAATACATCAAAATAAAAAAGCATCCAAAAAGGCTTCCCCCTTTGATCAACCTTCAAAATACATGAAAATCAAAAACATCCAAGAAAGCTTCCTACATCGATCAACTTTCCCATCATGGAAAACTTCCCGCATCGATCAGTTTGCTTCAAAATAACATGTAAAGTGGGGCATCAATTCCCTATAAATCTATTGAAAAGAAGACCCTTTTTCCCACATTGGTCTACACACAACATCCCCTTTTTTTCATCCTAGCAAAATACAGTCATTCAAACCCACGTTCCCATCATGATTTATGTAACTACCCATTGATAATCTTATTTAATATCTGAAAGGCTACAAGTGCAAAGTATTTTTGAAACCCATTACATAACACTAAATTCAAAGTGGGGCAATCTTTCCATTTTTACTTTATTTTATTTAGTTACATTTTTAATTGGACAAATTCATTGGATCAATTTTAATAAAACATCCACAACATGTTTAATACATTCTAAATCCATCCAAAATCCATCTAAAATATCAACACATTTCAAATAAAACATACAAATCAAACCACAAGAATAAGTCATAAACGATCATCTATAAATATCAAAGTCCGGTATACATCAAAAATGTTTGAATAATCAATGTATCATCATGCAAAAATGGGCTTCTATGAGCCTATGACATCATATACAATCATGTCATAAAATAAAAATCTCCTAACATCGTACTAGGACCACCCTCTCCTATAGGAAGCAGGAGTGCCTTTGGCTGCAATCGTATCTCCAACATCTCTACGAGAACTTGTCACATCCACCTCTCCTCCGGCTCCTCCCTCGCCATTGCCCCCTCTCCCAGCCTATGAGGTGGATGTCCCATGCTTGCCACACTAGCACTATGTCTCACTACTATTGTGGTCACCCGTTGGGAAGATATGTGATCAACATATAAGGTGGCATCATGATTGCTCTTGATGATCAATTCCACATAGTAGTCTCTCTCCGCTCACACTTCCTCATAGTACGCCACTAAAATCATACCGGTAGGAGGTGATGTAGATTTCCCTCTCTATCAAGCCATCACCAAATTTTTTTCAACAAATATGGAAGGCCTTGTGATCCCTAAGGCCTTCCTCAGTGTATCTCTGTGACCCTTGTAATCATCTCTATCGCCAGATACCTATACAAGTTGTGCTCGAAGACTATCACGCTCAATAATCAAACCATCTGTCTTTGTGATGAGGGTATCCAAAATCTCATGAGGTAATCACACTCTCTCCAATCAACATCTCTCTCCCCTCAACTACAGCCTTCTCGGCCATCACTACTATAATATCTTCGGCTATGGCATCATCACCCTCATCCCTCTCCTCCTTTGGTGCCTGTACTTCTCCCGCCTCCCGAGCATGCACTCATCTTCTTTATCTGTGTAACCCTCTCTTCTACCCTAGTCTAGTAAGAAGTCCTCGGTGATTGGGCCCACCATGTAGTAAAACTTGGAGTTACCCTCACATCATCAATTTGAACAATCTAGCCCTTGTCATTAAGACCCATAGCTCCTTGTTGCTCATCAATAACTTCAGGCCTCACTACAATAGCATGCAGAGTCTCAATATCCCCATCCTCTTGCCTGTACTGTACTAGATCCTCAGGTATACCATGCATCAGCCCAAACTACTGTCTAACATGACTGAAGTGCAAGAGCTCATCCTCTTTATCTCTACGACCTGTATCCAAATATCATATTGTAAGCATAAAAAATCTTGAGGAAACTCGGGCCAATCATGGAAATATAGGTACGACCTCCACACTAAATCTCCCATCTGTGGCCCTGATACCAAATCTCTGTAATAACTAGGCCCCTTTTCCTTCCTCGCTCGACCCGATTCGACTCCATCTCATGAAACCAAGATGTCTAACATCAATGTCACAAGGTAAACCCAATGGATGAGAAATCACAATGTGCTCATGTGCCCAACACTACAACAAAAACCCAACATCAATGCCATAATGATTTTGGGCCATTCAATTCCACAACTCCGTGAATATCTATGCTAGGTGAGTGGGTGCCCACTTGAATATTGTATAGTACTCCATCATCTTGGCAAAAACACCGGTCATCATCCAAGGAAAGTGACCACCTCCTGAATTTGGCAAAGAAAAACATGAAATAACTATCATCATCAATGTCATCTCGTGGACAACCAACTCTCCCAGGCTCATATAACACTTGGTAATCAAAGGCCCTTGATGAATACCTCACATCCCAAGCATGCCCTCCATATAACCTCTGCATAGTATCTACTCTCTCATCCTCCGTAATACAATAAATCATTTGTCCACAGATTGATAATCTCGTAATATGATGAACATCCTCAAGGGTGATGGTCATCTCCCCTGTAGGAAGCCAAAAAGTATTGGTGGAAGGATTCCACCTCTCTAACAACAATAATATCAGACTATGACATCTGTGAACCTGTCTATAAAATCTCATGCCACCAAAACCCACTGCCTCAAGATGTTCCCAATCCTCATCGATAAGTCTTCCCTCACCTCATCTAACATAAATGGTATGTGGTCACAGATAGTCAACTGTGCATCCGCTCATAAAACAAAAACACATGAGATGAATGTTAGCATTATCACATAAATATCATTCATTCCAAGTATTAAGACATCAACTCTATTGTCCAAAAACCTCTTAATAAAAAAGTGACATTATAACATCAATATTGACATTCAAATATACATCTAACATCACAAGAAACCATAAAAATTATACAAATTTTAAAACATTAATAAAAAACCCAAGTCATGTTGTTTAACTTATAAACTATTTTTGTCACAAGGTGAATCGCTGGCGATTGGATGAATCATCGATGATTCTGCAAATCAAAATTAGGGCATTCCCCCACCCCCGCATATGGCACTACAACCCTAAACTACACAAAAATCCACAAAAACGAAATAAAAATGGATTGGAGCCTACCTCGGTCATCACGGGTTTGCATTTTCTACTTGAGGATGCCATTTTTCAATATCCCAACCCAAAAACACATTTTCATGCCCAAATGTCACATTGTAAAATTGTTTTTACCATGGTTGCAATGTGGTAAAACAATATTACTTTTGGGATATTTATAGCCCCTCATTTTTATAAAATGCAATTCTTGACGATTGCGCTACTAGCCGAGAGATTGCGTTACTCACCGATGATTTACCCCTTTAGGAATTTATGCCCACATTACCCTAAAACCATGCCATTTTCACCATTTTCACAAGTGTGCCATGTTTTCAATAGGCCTTAGCCCTTGAAATTTTGAAACAAATAAACACAATCAATATTGGGATTTACCATTCATCTATGGGAGACGATCCTTTGGCCCCCATCACTTGGTTTTCCCATTCGTCAATTTACCTGGAAAGGATCATATGTCTATAGGTGTTGAGCCCTTTGGTTAGCATGTCAATTAATTCCCTCATAACTGCCGTTCTGCACCCCCTTCAACCTGGGCAACCTTTGAAACAAAACACACTAGTGATTCATTGTATTGCGTTGTAGTAGAATCACCCATACAAACAAACCTTCTCATCATTTTTGTCTAACAATTTGCCAAAAATTCTAGACAAAAAGGGGAAAATGTAGACACCAAAAATTTACACTCTCTCACCTTCATTATCTAAACTCATTCTCGATCGTTAATAGTTAAGACTCGCCACTTATGACACTCCATAACCTAGGTCACTTGCTTATACCCTTAAATTAATTAATTTAATATTTACACCCCCACTTCTCCATCCATAAAATAATTAATTAAAACACACCCTCACACCTCAGAAAGTCAACTTGCCTAAACTCACTAGTTGTAACTAGTTAGTTTAATAACTATTGGTGGTCAAACTTTCACCCATGTCTCGGATATGTAAGGCCGAGTCATTTGATACAACAATGGAACCATCTCCAAGTTGTGGGACCTTGCACTCTTAAGCGAGATCTCGTGCGAAGGCCGGTTCCTCTATTTGTTCTCTTTGTCTTGCCACTCCTAATTCGAAAGGTAAAACTAAGCTAACAATGCCAAGAGACTAGGGATATAAGGATAATATAAAGGAAAAATAATCTAAGGAAGGTGATAACACCAGAAAAAGAGGTATGAACACTATCATTCTAAGAAAAATGAAGGGAAAGGTGTGAAAGAAGGATAGGCACATGTAACACAAATCAATTTTTATGGAACACAACTAAAAATGGATCTCGCAAGGGACGTAGAATGACAAAACAAGCATGCAATATAGAATAAAGGCGGGAAGAAAGAAAACAAACATGCTTAGGAAAAATAATAGTCTAACCTTAACAATGAGCCTAACTCTTACATTTATAGATGAATCCATCAAAGAAAAAGGAGGAAAAACCTGATTTTAAAACACAAGCACCAACAAGAAGCATGCAATGCTTGCGAATCCACCTGTAAATCTATCAAATACATTTTCCCAAGTCTGTTTGGCGTGTTGGAGAAGGAAAGAGGGCGGATAAGATCAAATTAGGTGATTGGAGTAATTAGATTTGCTCATTAATGCCCATAAATATGTTTTCCCATTTCTCACCTACTAAATCCACCAAGAATTTGAATTTGAATATCTAGCATTGTAGCCTACATCAGCAGCTATCGATTGAGACTAGGCACATGCCGATCAGAGCTCTGTAGAAAAGATATGGCTGTTAGAAGATTGTCAGGGTCACATGCATCACGCAAAACACATGGTAGGTGCTATTTGATTGAAAAGATGGTCAACTATGAAAAAGTATTTTGTCATTTCTACCATGTGTCACTCACTAGTTTTCTATAAGTATTCGGTGCCTTGTTGGTGCGCTTTTACTAGTTGCATGTGGCACACTCAAGTGTGTCAGAGAATGACATGGCACAAAATGACATAGAGGAGGGAACAAGGTATGTGCGTAGAAGAATGAGGCGTGGAAGGATGATAGAAGGAAGGTGCACGTAATCGTAACGTGCATGGAGGAAAAGGGGAAAAATGGTGAGCATAGAACGTATGGTCAAGGCGTAACTATTACAAGGTAATGTGCAAGGTGCATGAGAGGGCTATAGACTTAGGTGATTTGAAGTAAGTGTACGACATGCATGCAAGATTAATAGCTGCTTAGGAAAAGGTGAATGCACAAAAGATGCACACAAGGTAAGAGTGGAACAAAGAGGAAAAGGAAAATGGAAAGGGGAGAAGGGGAAGCACATAAGGGTGTGTGAGGAAATAGTGACCAAGTGAATGTGCCAAGGAGACAACTGAGGTGTGCACCACTTGTAATGAAGATATTTGAGATAGAATATGTAAGTTGTCCAAATAACTAAAAGAGTTATTTAGATAATAGTTTTGGAAACTTTTAGGGCCATTTTCCTGCTAGATAAAGGAGATCAGTAGCCTGGAGCATCTATTGGGCACAGAGTCTGCTATGTGATTATGAAATTTTGATTTATAGCTTTGGTGAATTGCCTCCGAAGTCACTTGAAGGATCATTTCTTGACTCTATTCCAACTCCTACAAACGGCTAAGAGAAGACTGACACCCTGGAAGTAAAAGAAGAGCGCGCACATGAAACATGCAAGAAGAAAGAACTTATGTACAAACAAATAATGTGCGCACAACACACTTGGAGTTGAAACTACTCTAATATATACAAAATGATGCAGCAAATTTAATAGAAGGTTTTGAGATAGATCCCATTTACTAGAATTTGCAATGCGCCTCCATCAAGATGAGTTAACTTGAAAGAGTTAGCCTCCTTGCATGAACTTATGATGTATGGGCCACTCTAAATTGTGTCAAACTTTGAATAGAACCATGGTTTAGCTCTGTTAACATCCCATTTCAAGACCAAATCCCCAACTTTGAAATATTGAGGCCTAGCCTTTCTGTCAAACCATTTCTTTGTTGCTTTTTGATGCTGTTCAGCTTGATCATGACAGAGTTCCTTGATTCTTCAAGATTAACTAGCTCTGCCATTTTGATTTCTCTCTGGTCTTTACCTTTGAACTCTAGCTACTAGGAAAGTGCCAATGAGTTCAACTCAAGCGTAAAAGGAAGGGTAGCCTCCTTGCCATAGACAAGCTTGTAAGGAGAAGTACTTATTGCTTTTTTAACTGTGATTCTATCTACCCAAAGCACACACGAGACGTTTGTATGCCAATGTCTTTGGATGATGTTCATTTGTGCACTTCATGATCTTGATTAGGTTTTTTTTTGTTGAATTTTCCAGACCATTGCCTTGAGGGTTATAGTTAGAAGAAGTTTTTAGATAGATGCCCAAATTTAGAGCCCAATAAGTGATTTTAGTGTCAAGGAAGGATTTTGCATTATCATAGATAATGGTTTGAGGAATGCCAAACCTTGTGACTATACCCTTGAGAAATTCAAGGATGACTGAATCAGTTGATTCCTTGAGCGCAAAAGCTTCTTTCCATCTGGTAAAGTAATCTGTAGTTATGTCGGCACCCATTTTTGTACAACATTTGAAGGTGGATTGATCATGCTTATGAATTTGAGACCCCATTGCGCAAAAGGTTGATCTGTTTGGATTGGTTAGAGGGGAAGCACTACATATTTATTCTTTCTTGAAAAGAAAGTGCATTCTTTGCATTTTGTGAACCACTTGTGTGCATACCAAATTATACCGCCATTATGATTTTCATTCTTTGTAGTTTTGGAAGAAAAGTTTCCACCAGAGAATCCATCGTGAAATTCTGCTAACACTTTTTCAGTTTGCATGCCATTGATACACCTTAACAACACACCATTAAGATTCTTCTTGAAGAGAAGTCCATTAATCAAAACATAAGGGATAGATTGTAGCCTTATATGTCTTCTCTTTTCCTTATTTAAGCTAGGAGGGTATGCGCCCTTGGAAAGGAATGTGATCATGTACTTCATCCATTCGTGCGTGCAAGCACTGTATTCTTCTCAAGTTCTATGCATGAGAGAGATTCATCAAGAAAAAAATAAAGTTTGATTCATTGTGTGCATCCTCAGCAAGATGCTTGCAAAGTGTGTTACCTCTTACCAGATTTGTGGCTTTGATAGTCACATCATACTCCATGATTTTTGGTCACCCATCTTACTCTCTTCTCACTGATTTCTGCTCCCATGATGAAGTCTCTAACATAAGAGTGAGAAAATAAAACCTTGATATGATTTGTGGTGAGCATAATTTTGAACTTCTTGAGTGCACACATAATGGCATAGACTTGTTTCTCTATATGACTATATATTAATTCATAATCCTTCAATGTATGGCTGAAGAAATCCATTGGTTGTTCCAGCCTTTGTTCATTTTCTTGTGTTAGAACAAAGAAGCAACACTTACATTAGTGCCATAAGCATAAAGGATGAAATTAAAAGGAATGATAACAGCGAGTGCCAAGCCAAGAACACAGATGCTAATCAAACATCACGATCAATAAGATGAAAGAAATTTGCCAGAATAACTTTACATAAACCTTTGCAAAAAAATGAGTAGTAATATCATATATTATTATGGAACTCAATGAAATACAATGAGAATGGACCTTGCTTATATAGGCAAGGAATAAAAATATAAGAACCAATCGATGTTGTAGATCAAGCCATAAATCATGGAAATAACAAGTCAAGTCCATAGATTTATGAGAGAAATAGGCATAAAGTATCTAGTCAATACCATAGATCTAGGAAAGAACTAGTCAATACCATAGATCAAGGAAAGAACTATACCTAACAACTAGATAATATCTCCTAATATCTAAATAAATAAAAAGAAATATCCACACACATAAGTGGGTGAGGATAAATACAATAAAGGTAAATAATGTACCTAGGTGAACATGAGCTAAGGTAAATACCTACTCTAACACCCCCCCTCAAGTGAAGCTAGGGGCCAAAATAGAAGTGACATGTCCACAGTATGAGTCCAGTAACTAGGCCTGATGAGGTACTCATGTACAATATATCCATGAAGAAATCTCGAACCAAAAGAAGGAAAGAATCCTACTATAAGGAAAGAGAAAGAAGAAGAAGAAGGAAGATGTTCTCACGAACACCCCCAAGAAAAACTTCCGAAACCCCAAGCATTCCACACAACTCAAGGTAGTGAGGTGATGCAAAAGGCTTCGTAAAGATGTTTGCAACCTGCTGTTGAGTCAGAAGGTACTCCAAGCAAAGAACTCCATCCTGAATGTCTGCTTGAATGAAGTGGATGTGTATCTCGATATGCTTGGTCCGCTGGTGCTCAATTGGGTTGCAAGAAATGTGAATTACACTTTGGTTGTCACACCAAAGTACAATCGAGTGAATCTGTGGGAATCCAAACTCTGTCAATAACTGGCGAAGCCAAAGAATCTTCGACTCACTTGCAGAATCGCTGCCCCTGTACTCTACCTCTAAAGATGAAAGTGCAATAGCCTATTTATTTTTGCATGCCCAAGCAATTGGAGAAGAACCAAGACAAAAAGATAAATGTGAGTAGAATGTTTGTCATCAATAGAACCTACCCAATGAATCTGTATACCCAACCAACTAAGTAGAACCCCTAGTGTAGTGTAGGCCAAAGTGGGAAGTGCCCTGTAAATAGCATAAAATCCTTTTAGCAGCCTGCCAATGACTACTATGAGGAGAATGTGAAAACCGAGATACAAGCCCTACTGCAAATGAAATATCAGGGTGAGTATGGGTTAAGTACATGAGACTCCCAACCAACTACCTATACAACACAGGATCATAAAGTGGTGTGGTACATGTGGATGTAAGAGTAACCCTAGACTGAAAAGAAGATGGAATTGGCTTGCAATCAGCCATATCAAAGCTCGAAGAAGATCATGGGTGTATTTTTGCTTGACTCAAATGAATCCCTAAATCTGTTTGAGAAATATGCAAACCAAGGAAATAATGCAATAACCCAAGATCCGTTATGTCAAATTGTGTAGAAAGAGCCCTTTGAATACTCTAAATGTGGGAAGAAGAGCTGCCAGTAAGTAACAGATCATCAACATATAAGACAAGTATCACAATATCCTCACCAACATGTTAGAGATACACTGTATGATCAAAGTGGCAACGAACAAAACCAAGTAGATAGAAGAAAAGAATCCATCTTCTCATACCAAGCCCGAGGGCTTGTTTGAGACCGTAGAGAGACCTTTGGAGCCTATAAACAAGAGAAGAATCCTGAACAAATCCAACCAGGATGCTCCATGTATATTTCCTCTTGTAGATATCCATGTAAGAAGGCACTCTTCACATCCATCTGGTATACGGGCCACCCCTGTGATGCAACAAGAGCAAGTACAAGGCGTACATAATCCATCTTGGCAACAAGTGCAAAAGTCTCAGAGTAATCAATACCTTTAACTTGTGAAAAACCCTTTACAACAAGATGAGCCTTATACTTGTCAATGGACCCATCTACTGTGTATTTGGTTCGTTATACCCACTTATACATAACCATATTTCTTCCTTTAGGAAGAAATACCAAATCCCAAGTATGATTCTTCATCAAAGAAGAATACTCAGCTGCCATCGCATCATCCCACTCCTGTATCCCATGAGCCTTTGAAAAGGACTGTGGATCCTTAGAAAATGCCTGACATAAAAGTACAGAACCAGTAGAATGTGCATGATGATGCCTAGTGGGTGGAAGATCCTCTATGAAAGGTTCTGCCTCAAAAACTGTAGTTCGAGGCCACTTAGGTATAATGAATACATAAGTGGGAATAGGATCCTCAACGACATCTATATCCTCCCCATCAATATCCTCAAAGAAAGAATCCTCAAGATGAGATGATGAAGAAGAAGGAAGCATGGAAGAAGAAGAAGATTCATGAGGAGTGAAGTGCTCATCAAACTGAACATGTGTTTAAAAAAGAACATCATGTGTATCAGGATCTAAAAGATGATAAGCTCTCATGTCCTCACAATACCCTACAAATATCAAAGGTTTACTCTTCTTATCCAAAGCTTTCCTTTTCTTCTTTGGCACAAAGGCCCAAGCATGGTTCCTAAAGACTTGAAAAAATGAGACATTTGGCTTAGTGTTGGACCAAGCTTCCTCTGGAGTCAAATGCTTAAGTGCTCTATGTGGTGTGTGATTCTGAATGTAGTTAGCATAATTAATTGCTTCTGCCCAATAGATAGGAGGTATATCTCTAGAATGCATCATACAATTAGCCATTTCCTTCAAAGTTCTATTCTTCCTTTCTGCTAATCCATTCTATTATGGAGTATGAGGAATAGAATGTTGGTGAATAATGCCTTGAGTTGCCAAAAATTTAGAAAAATCATTGTTGAAGTACTCCCCCATTATCAGTACGAAGGTTCTTTATGCAACTAGAAGATTGTTTCTTGACCAAAGCCTTGAAGACTTTGAAGTGTGAAAAAACATCACTTTTGTACTTGAGAAAATAAACCCAAGTATGCCTCGATAAATTATCAATAAAGGTAAGTGCATACTTAGCTCCATTGAAAGATGGGGTAGGAAAACCATCAAGTCACTATGCACAAGCTCAAGTGGTGAAGAAGATCTCTTAGACAAATTCTTAGGAAAATGATCTTGATGTTGTTTCCCTAATGCACAACCATGACAAACTCCCTCAAGACAAGAAACTATAGGAAGACCATCTACCATACCATGAGTGCTCAACTCCTTCAAATATCTGTAATTGAGATGTCCAAATCTTTCATGCCAAAGCTTACTCTCTGAATTTGCATGAGAAACCAATCCTAACCCTATAGAAGAAGTGTCATCAAAACCCTCAAAGTGATATAGTATAGAACTATGATCAACAATACCCTGAGCAACCCAGTGAATGAGGCTTCAACAAAGTTCGTACTTTTGCTCCATGTGTGTAAAAGTCACCATTTTTCCTTTACTAGAATGAAAAATTTGATATACAAAAACAAATTTGTAGTGATGTTAGGAACATATAGTTCATCTTGGATATTTCCACCATCAAGTTGTATATCGCCTTTTCCTCAACAGAAAGAAAGGAAGAATATTTAACCTCAATTTTGGAACCGGAACTCAAACCTAGAGAAACAAAATAATCCTTGGAAGAAGTCATGTGATGAGAGGCACCATAATATATAACCCAATTGTCTCGCAAGTTGTGACCGAGATCTTCCAACAACATTAAGTGCTTTTCTATACTGATAAGAAGGAGGTGGAGTGGAGATAGAAATTTTGTGTTTCTTGATTACATCCTCTAAGGCTTGCATTCACTTATAACACCTATGTTCTTCATGATTACTACCCCCACAAAAAGAGCATGAACGGCTAGACTTATTCTTGGATTTAGAAGACTCCTTGGGTTTTGAGTTGTTTTCTTTGGGTTTAGGAGCATTTTGAGATGGAGAAGGTGTGGATTTGGTTTTACTATTTGGTTTTCCCTTGCCCTTAGGATTAGATGCAACTAATGCCTTTTGAGAGGTGGAAGACTCAAGGTGAGACAATTTGGATTCTTCCCTAGTAAGTCTTTCACAAAATGTTTCTAAGTTAGGCATTTTGAATGTGTCACCTAAGGCATCCATGCTAGAGAAAAAGGTAGAAGAAAAAAATTGGAATGGTCCTCTCAACTTGGATAGAATCAAGTAAACACACTCTTCATCTTTCTTATCTCTTCCACTCCCCTTCAACTGTGTCAACAAATTCTTGAACTTGGTAAGATAGTCTATAATTGTTGGAAAATCTTTAGGATTAAGAGAGGTGATCTCAATTTCAAGTTGTATGGCTCTCATATGATCCACCTTACTAAATAAATCCTCCAATTTCTCCCATATTTTGAAAGGAGAGTTACACTTTTCCAAATGAAACAAAAGATTGTCACTTACATAAGTTCCTATCAAACCCATACACTTATCAAATTTGCATTTGTACTGAAATTTCTCATATTCTCTAGTGAACAAAGGGTTGTTCTGAAGAAGTTAAATCCCATAATCCTTTCCGCTTAATTATTGTTTCCATTCTTGGTTTCCATGTGTGGTAATTATGTGTTGTTAATGGCTCAGCATGATCTAATGTAGAAGTAGATAAAGATGCCATCCTAAAAAAATCACCAAAAGAAATGCAAGAACCAAGTAATGCAACAAGACCCCCAAACAATGCAACAAGAGCCCCCCAGATTTTGGCACTTTATAATGAGTGCATGTTACAATATGGCACTTTATAATTATAGTGTGATTCTGAAAATAAATATTTCCAATGGAAAGAGCATAAAAACATGTACTTTTACAAAAAACGACACTCAAAACGGAGTTACCGATCAAAAGATACAAGTTTTTCAATATTATGCTCTACTATTTATTTTAGTTTCCACTAAAATAGAATAAAATGCTCTTGCCTTCACCACACAAATAAAATGAAAGGGGGCTAGAGTTAAGCACCTACTAGTAGGAATCACAAGCTTTAAACCCTCATATGACCAGGGGCTAAGGATTTCAATGGGTGATCCAACTACTTCTTCTGGTAAAAACTGCTATTTTTGGAATGTGTTGAAAGTGACCTTTGCTGCCCAAGATAGTAGTTTGTGGATTTTCCCGAAATAGTAATAGTTGTGCACATCATCGTGGACCCTTGACAAAAAGGAAAGAAACGTATTTTTGAAAAAGACCTCCTGCGTGCAAACCAAAAATGCTATGTCGCAAAAAAAATACCTAGATCGGATCTCAAGAAACCTAGAAAAACCCAGAAAAAAATCTGGATTTCCTTTTTGTACGATGCGAATCCCGAGGTGAATCCAAGTATGTTTCTCTGCATAACAAAAAAACCAAAAAAAAAGTGACTGCCTCGAAATGGTCAAGTTTACAACCGATCTTAGGGTTTTGCTACCTTCGGATCCAATGGAAGCCTCTGTTTTACATAAAAATGCATACAACAACAAAATATGAGAAAATCCCGAATATATGAATATATAAAGAATTTATTTGCAAAATAAAACTTACAGACGAATGTCAATAGCAATCTCCTACTCTGATACCATAAAAGGAACGATAACCAAATCATGCCAAGCCAAGAACACAGATGCTAATCAAACATCATGATCAATAAGATGAAAGCAATTCACCAGAATAACTTTACATAAACCTTTGCAAACAAATGAGCAACAATATCATATATTATTATGGAACTCAATGAAATACAATGAGAATGGGCCTTGCTTATATAGGAAAGGAATAACAATCTAAGAACCAATCAAGGTCGTAGATCAAGCCATAAATCATGGAAAGAACTAGTCAAGTCCATAGATTTATGAGAGAACTAGACATCAAGGATCTAGTCAATACCATAGATCTAGGAAAGAACTAGTCAATACCATAGATCAAGGAAAGAACTATACCTAACAACTAGATAATATCTCCTAATATCTAAATAAATAAAAAGAAATATCCACACACATAAGTGGGTGAGGATAAATACAATAAAGGTAAATAATGTACCTAGGTGAACATGAGCTAAGGTAAATACCTACTCTAATGTAAATCCTTGGAATAATCCGAGTTGATGAGTGTTAGCACACAAGCAATCTCTTGCTTGAATTTGTTGAAGCTTTCCTTTCCTTCTGCTATCCATATCAAATCTATGTCTATCTTGAGCATCAAGGTGATGGGATAAACCATTCTGCAAAGTTAGGAATAAAATGCCTAACAAAATTGATCTTACCAAGGAAGGAATGCAAGACATTTTTGTGTTCGGGTAGGGAAAGAGCTAGGATGGTTGAAACATAGTTAGGATCAATTGTGATCCCATCCTTTGAAACCACATGGACCAAGAGATTTCCCTGCTACCGCAAAATTACACTTCTTGGGGTTAAGGGACACCCCAATTTTTTTGCATCTCTCAAATACTTTCTCCAGGTGTGTCATATGATCTCGTGATTTGCTTTGAGAAGAGAGTGATGTCATCTAGGTAGAACAAGATGAAATAATTGATGTAACCTTGAAGGAAATGTTCATGGTCCAATGAAATGTTGTGCCTAAGTTTGACAGACCGAAGGGCATATTTTGATATGCATATGTTCCCCACATGGTTGTAAACGCTGTTTTGAATTGGTCTTCTTCCTTGACCAGGATCTGATTGAAACCCGAGTATCCATCCAATATTGAGAATATTTATGCGCTGACCATAGTTTGTAGAATCTTATCCATTGAGGGCAAAGGATAATGATCCTTTAGAGATGCCTTGTTCAAATCTCTAAAATCAACATAGAGTCTTATTTCACCATTCTTCTTGTGTATTAGAACTAGATTTGTGACCTAGGTAGAGTACTTGATGGGAAAAATAATCTTCGCCTCAATAAGTTTGGATAACTCTTTCCTCATGAGGGGCTCTATCTTTGGATTAATTGGTCACTTCTTTTATCTGACGGGCTTGATACTAGGATCAAGGTCAATGGAGTGTTGAGAAACACTTGGATCAAAAACTTTGAGGTATTCTTACTCCCATGAGAATATATCATTGATATCTCGATAGAGAGAGATGAAGGCCTGCTTTTCATCATGCACGCAAGCTTTATTGAGTAGAAACTCCTTTCCATGTGCAATAGTGACTGGGGAGCAGTCTTCTTGCGTGATGCACATATAATTTTCTTCACCCTTGAACTCATCATCAGGGATAAAATTTTTATCTAAGGTAACCATCCCTTTAGGCAATTTTTTTTTCTTCAACTTTATTACTTGGTCTCCATAGCTTTCATGCAAGTCATCTTGCATGCTTGATGAGAACTCAAATTCATTCTAGATGAAATGGATGATCTGCGCATCACTGTCAAACACTTACCAACTAGTGTTATTATTTGGAATGGATGGTCTAATCACCATCTTAATGTGCTAAGTGTTTCCTTTGACAAAGTCCTCGGATGAGAGAACTCGTGAATCAAATGCGGCCATTTGATCAAATTACTTTTCATTTTATGTCGCACCACTTGCATATTTAGAGCCTTAAAGATCTCAAGGAGGTCCCAAACTCTATGTTTATGAACTTTGAGAAGCTTATTATTTTTCATGGACTTGTTGGTGACTTTTGTGGATAACCAATTATGTATCCCCAAAGATTTGCAGTGCCTTAATCTTCCTCTTTTCAGCAATAAGCGAGAACATGCACAGATGCCTCATATTCTCGCCACATTGTTAAAAATTGTAAACTACAACACGTGCGAAAGAATAATTTCTCATCCTTAGGGGAAATGAGAATGAATCCTGATCCCACATCGTTTCGCTTCGAATCCATCAAAGTATAATTTCCACGGACTAGGTTCTCTTCACTTTTCTTGAGTGCACGCGGTAACACAACTTCTTCTTCAAGAATGCAGTAAGTACCAAGCCTAGTTTCATAAGCTTCTAGCTCTTCAACATATGGATCAAATTTATGGTGCCTCTCTACCCACTCATCAAGTACTAGATCAGGAATAAAAGGTGGAAGAGGATGCTCTTCATAAACTAAATCTTGTTCTTCTTGGATTAAATAGTTGGCTTGGAGAGGGGATGGGACATATGACTCTACATGATAGGAAAATATTGGCTCAGCTTGTATGGTAAACTAGGTACCATACCTTATCTTGAGTAACATATGGGTCCAATCAGAAGACAAGTAACCACCCACTTTAGCGGTAAAATATCTTGATAAACATAAGGCAAACAAAGGGGGCAGATCAATGATTGACACATCTTGAGTTATTGTTAGAATTGGAAATGCATGGAGAGTTAACTCAAGATCCTTGATGATTCCTAAGGTAGTGATAATTGAACCATTAAGTTGTAGGACTTCTTTTTTTAATGGAATATACTTAAGACCTAAGACATCAAAAATCTTCTTAGGCATGATAGAAGTACTAACACTTGAGTCAATCATACAATTATGAACAAGATGTTTTCCTATGATCAAAGACATATAAAAGGGTGGGGTTTTAACAACTTTACTTACTTGATTCTCCTCTTCTTGGCAAATATTAATAGAAGCGCGTAAATTTTGGACTACCTGGATCAATGCTCGAGATTTGTGCCGAGCTTCATGCAACAAGTCACACTGGGATGGAATAGTGAGTGCATCCCACATTGTGACATTTATGTTTGTTTTCTTCATCTAGTCAATAATGTTGAATGGAAGACCCAATGACTTATGCATTTGAGGTACACCAATGCCCTTTCTTGATTTTTTAGGCACAGTGGTAGGATCCTTAGTTGGTTCAGAGACTTGACCTACCGAGAGGAGGGGGCACGTCACATTAGGAGGAGCTTTTCACAGAGCCTCACATGTAGAAACTTGAGTGTTTTTACCACTAGATGCCTTGGATTCCTCTTTTTATTTTGAGGATCAACCTATGTTGCTAGAATTGTGACCTACACACCAGGATCTAGCATTCTCCTTTTGTATCTTGTGTTGTCCGTAACTTGGGCGCGTAGTCCTTCGTATCATCCGTAGCTTGGTTGATTGCACAAAAGTCTTCAGTAAAAACATTAGATTTTCCCCAGAGGAGCTTCTGGCCTTTCTTGGTTATCTAATTTAGGTGTGCTTGTTAAAGGATCACAACTGGAATTCTAGATCATATAAGTTTGCACGCATGTAACATTAATGCGGTGATAATGGCTATGAGGCATATGTAAGGAAAACACCATTCGGACTGCGGCACTATGTTGTTCAGGACTGGGACAAAGTTATTGAATTGTGGTGGGAGTTGGAAGAGGTTGTGCAGGAGGAATAACTTGTTAAGGAAAGTGTGCATTAGCATGCCATCTATAATTATGCTTTGGTTTTTTCCATATATTTAATTCCACCAAGGTTGATTGTTGTGGCTTTGTGCTCTGATTGAAACCACCTTTGTAGGCTTGTGCCTACTGCTTCTCTAATGATATGACCTTGTTAGAAAAGTTTCTAATCAGGGCCTTTAATTCATCATCTTATTTTTGTTGTGCATGAGAGTAGGATGTAGATGCACTTGGTTGCATGCTTTGCACTAGAACCGGAGTAATAGAAGGTTGATGCACTAGAGAATTCTCTAGGAACAAGGATGCGGGAGGCTTAGGTGTAAACTTACCGGCTGAATGAGACTTTTTATGCCCTTATTACAATGTTATATGCAACAAGTAAGGTTATACCTCCCATGGATTGAATCATGACTGAAATGTCACTATTCAAAGCCCTTAGATAGTACAAGAAAGCATGTTGGGCTATAGGCCTTACCACTTGAGGAATTATGTCCCAAGTCTTCTAGAATCTGATGTTGAAATCAGTCATCTACTTGTTGGGCGTGTGCTTCATCAGTAGTCATCCGATCCACCAATGATAAATGATTTGATTTATATTCAAAATAATTACATAGAGTTTTTCCAAGCTCATCCCAGTGTAGCAATACATACAAGTCTCGTGCCAAGGTAACATTGGAGTGTTTACCCTTGAAAGAGGTTGCAAGCAACTTGCAAAGAACATCATCATGTGTAATCAAATAGACAGAGCATATATGTGCCACATATTGAATGTGTTCAACTTGGGTGGCTTGATTTTCTCTTATGAAGTATGGAATACTCTTGAGTGCAGCCGTAAACATATCATGCTGGGCATTAAGATTAAGCGGGCTTCGCCAGGTGAATTTGGTAAATTTCCTTCGAGGGGGAGGAGGTTAAAGATCCATGGAAGGGCACACTTGTCTATTTTGAGGAGTAGAGTGACTGCACTCACTTTGGAGATGGGGATGCGCACACGGAAGATCTATTGCATGTGCTTCTTAGTGAAAGTGGAGATATTCAAAGGATCCTTCAGCTGCAACACTCTATCTAGTATGCACTCTTCTCATAAAAGGTGCTTAGGACTATAAAACAGGAGCCTTGGAAATGTTGGGAGTCGCAGATGTGTTGAAATAAGCCTCCAAAGGTTGAAAATACTAAGTTCACACACCAAAACTTAGTAATATGAAATTTAAGCTTTCATTGTTGGTCCCACCGAGCGTGCTAGAAACTATTGGTGGTCAAAATTGCACCTATGTCTCGGGTCTTGAAGAATTGAGTCATTTGAGATAATAATGAAATCGTCTCCAAGTTGTGGGACATCGCGCTTGAACAAATCTCTAGAGAAGGCCGGTTACTCTATCTATTTCTCTGCTACCGCTAATCCTAATGATGAAAGGTAAAACTAAGCTAACAATGCTAAGGGACTAGAGGTAGAAGGATAACATAAAGGAAAAATAATCTAAGGAAGGCGATAACACCAAAAAAGAGGGATGAAAACTATCTGTTCTAATCAAAAATGAAGGGAAAGACATGAAATAAGGCTAGACATATAAAGCACAACTAAAACACATTCACGGATCAATTTCATGTAACACAACTAAAAATGGAACCGCAAGGGACGTAGAATGTGTTAGCATAATTTAGCATAGGCATAGTTATTGCATTTTTTATGCATTGTCTTTTATTTAATAATGTGCAACATGTGCACTCTAGTCTAGTGACTCGCATTCAATATTGTTATGTTGGATAGCATTCAATATTGGTATTAGTAGTAATTAAATCTGCATGTGAGATGGGTCTTATCATCTCGTAGTTGGTGTCTCAAGTAGGGTGTCATGTCTATCCATATGAGGTTTGTCTAATATCTATAAATATTACTGACTCTTGCATTATAATGTAACTCGATTTCATGATCAATAATATTTGTGAGGCTTCCGTCCCTCTTTGGTCATTGCAATCTTATTCTATTCTATCATTTGGTATCTAAGCTATACCATTATTATCATTTGGTATCAGAGCAGGTTCTATCCAAGCAAGGTTGAAGAGGAGCACTATTGGAGAGGATCCATTGGAGAAGAAGATCTGCATCAAAGGAGAGCCATTGAAGCATCCTGCAGCCTCCATTCCTCCCAAGCATCCATCAACTAAAATTTGACCTATCCACTTATTTGGAAGGTAAAATTTTATTTATTAGTCATTGGCATAGTCAATTGATCTAACATATTGGCGGAATATTTCAGATTTGGAGATCTTTAAAAAAAAAAAAAAAAAGATTTGTGAAAGATCTTAAAAAAAAAAAAAAAAAGAGAGATCTTGAAAAAAAAAAATTTGCAGATCTAAAAAAAAAAAAGAAAAGAAAAAAAAAAAAGATCAGATCTAAAAAAAAAAAAATCAGATCTGAAAGTGGAGGTGTGAAGAATTCGGGAGCAAAGGTTGAAGCAGTCCCGTCAACAAAATTCCAGCAGATAACTCTTAGAAAAAAGGACGTAACTTTTTCATACAATGTCGGATTGATGTGCCGTTTTTTTTTCTGGAAATATAAGAAGGAGGCGCACAACTTTGCAGTTTACATCATCTTTGATTCGGCCTCTAAATGTGACGAAAAGTCTGTACAAGTCGGATCATTTTTTTTGAAAAAAATCAGATCTAGCTGGTAAATTGGTAAGATCTCAAAAACTAAGATTCTGATTCTTCTGAAATTTTGTGGGTTTCAAGATAAATATTGTATGATGCTGCTGTCAAAATTTTAGAAAAACCCAGATCACGGTTTGTGAGAAAAGCTGAAAACAATATTCAGATTGTTTGTTTGGATCTTGGGAACAAACAGGTCAGCGGTTCGATTCCCACTCTCTCCATATTTTTTATTAAATTATTTTTTTTGGAAAATTTGGAGAAATTAAATTTTTGGGAGATTTCTAAATTTAGAAGCTCACCAAACACATTTAGAGCCACCGCTAAATTTAGCGGAAAAACACCTATTGGGGGGTAAAAAATATTTTTGGCCTAAATTGTGTATTTTGTGATTCTAGACCCTTTTTTGTAAAGAGGGGGGACACAAAAACTTCATTTTGATGTACTTTTGGAGCATGTTGTAGTAATCTTGGTGCATAAAGTGAAAAAAAAGTGCAAATTTTTTATTTTATGTTTGGTTCTATCACACGAGATCTTTGATCTCATAAGAGTCGTTGGTATATACGGTGCCTCTGGGAAGCGCTTACGGGTGATGCCGTTGCGACTACTACTACACTTAACGCCTAACATAGCTGCCTAAACGTCGTCTGGGCATCGACCCTATAAAATCAATGGGGAGTAATAAGGACACAATACACACACATTTGAGCCCTCCCATCCGTTTGTGCTTGCACAAACCCCTCTCCGTATTGTCTAAGTACCACGTACTAAATTCTTTCACGTGCGTTAACACCTCTTTCCGTACTGACGGGTATATTGAAAGGGTGATCTTCTTCCACGTACCGACGGGTATATCAGAAGGGAGCATATATAGAAAGGTTTGGTATATCGGCCTGACGGTATATTGAGAGGGAGACCTTAAACCTGGAGTGATAAGAGCCTTACCCTTTGTCAGAAATTCAGAGTTTCAAAAATTCAGATTGCAGAAATGGGTGCACAAGCACCAAAGTTCTTCTTGCCAGATTCACAACTGCTTAGAGGAGACAACTATGCTGCATGGAAACCGAAGATCAAGATGTTACTTGAGTTTGAAGACCTATGGACAGTTGTAGATGGACAAACAACAAGATCACTTGATGATGGAAGACAACAAGTTCAATTTGACAGGGCCAATCAAAAGGCCAAGTTGATCATCTTGTTTAGCGTAACAGACGATGTGCAACCCCACATTAGAGATGCCACATCGGCCAAGGATGCATGGGATAAGTTGAGCACAGTCTATGAGGCAAAGAACAAGAATGCCATCCTCAACCTACTATCACAACTGCATACTCTCAAGTTCAAGCACAATGAGAAGGTTGAAGTTTTTTTGAGATGAGTTGCTACTTTGAGGGCATCTCTATTGGCATTGGGAAAAGAGATAAGTGATGAAGACCTCGTACCAATTGTGTTGCGAGCACTTCCTCCTTCCTACATAATCTTTGTGACAACTATCAATATGAGTGAACACACAGTCACCTTTGAGAAGTTGGTCAATCTACTTCAACAAGAAGAGGCAATGAACAACAAAGATCATGAAGATGAGCAAGCACTATCTTCCAATCATAAAGGAAAGGGAAAATTTCAGTCCAATCACAAGAAGTCCCAACAAAACCAAAGTCAATGAGACAACACCAAGAAGTGTCCCATTTGCAATAGAGGGGGACATGACATCAAAGATTGTTGGTACAATTCCTACAAAAAGGGTTCATCAAGTAATTCAAAACCCAATAACCAACAGGGTAACAATAATTCAAATAAAGGGAAGTCCAACAATAACAACAATCAAGGGCAGAAAAATGGTAATTGGCAAAGAAAACCCAAACAACAAGGGTACATTGCCGAACATGAGGATGATTCAGATGAAGGACACCACATGTATTCTGCTCAATTTGATGAAGAAACCAAGTCCACGCAAGATATCTGGTATGTTGACTCGGGTGTAACTCGACACATGACTGGACGTAAGGATTGGTTCTACACACTACGTGACTCACCTAACAAGAACCATGTGTCATTAGGTGATGACTCATCATACAGTGTCAAGGGGATTGGAAACATTTCACTACCTCTTGGAAAGCATAACTACAAAATCACAAATGTATTGTATGTACCTGGGTTGACCAAGAATTTGCTATCAGTTAGTCAACTCCTTGATCACAACTTGAAGTTGGATTTTGACAGTAATAATGGAAAAAAAGTGTGCTTGATAAGAGATAAGTCAAGAGGTTCCAAGATTGTAGGAAGAGCTCCAATGTGGGACGCATGTTCCAACTTGATTTTGTCCACAAGGATGATCAAGCTCTAGTTGCCAAAGACACACAATCTGCAGAACTATGGCATCGCAGATATGGTCACATCAGTTTTGGCTATCTCCAAACACTTCAAAAGGGAAACATGGTGAAAGGATTGCCTACACTCAAGCACAACACTGACAAGTGTCACAATTGCCTAGCTGGAAAGCAACACAGAGTACCCTTCCAGAAGAACACATATAGAGCTAAGGGAAAGCTTGATTTGGTGCACACCGATCTTTGCGGGCCCATGCAACCAAGTCATTCTGGATGTCAATACTTCATGCTTTGTGTTGATGACTACTCAAGAAAGATGTGGATATATTTTCTAAGAAACAAGAGTCAAGCCTTTGAGACATTTCAGAAGTTCAAAGCACTTGTTGAGAATGAAGTTGGTCGCAAGATCAAAACTCTCCGCTCAGATCGAGGGGGGGAATTCACAAGCAATGAGTTCAAGACTTACCTGGAAGCTCATGGGATTCGTCGACAAATGCCTCCTACTCACACACCACAACAGAATGGTATAGTTGAGAGAAGGAATCGTACTATCATGGAAATGGTGCGATGTATGATTGACGACTCAGGTTTAACAAAGACATTTTGGGCAGAAGCTGCAAGAACTGCAGTCTATTTGTTGAACAGAGTGCCCACATTAGCTCTTGAAGGAGTGACACCTCAAGAAGCATGGTCAAATCGGAAACCATCTATTGCACACCTAAGAGTATTTGGGTGTAAAGCTAGCATGCACATACCCAAGAAGAACAGGAACAAGTTGGATATGAAAGCTGAGAAACTGATATTCATTGGATACAGTGAAGAAGCACTTGGGTACAGATTATGGGATCCGAAAGCAAAGAAAGTATACACAAGTAGGGATGTTGAGTTCTTTGAGAAGAAACAAGCAGATGCTCCACTCAACGACTCAACAAACATGCAGAATACACCTCTTGTGAAGACAAAATTTGATGTTCCCACTGAAGATGACAGTGATGAATTGGATGATGGTGAAAACTTGGATCCACCACAAGCCAATGGAACAGCTAAGAAGTTACCTAAATGGTATACTCAATTAATAAGAGATGCAAATTTGGATGAAGCACCTAGCACATCATCCAATCCTGGACCTAGAACTCGCAGTCAAGCTCGTGAAGAGGTCAATTATGCCCTAATGAGTAGAGTTGTTGAAACAGTTGAGCCATCTACGCTCAGAAGCCCTACAATCAAAATCTTGGAAAGATGCCATGGATTCAGAGTATCAGTCAGTGATGAAGAACAACACATGGCAACTTGTCGACCTTCCACCAGGGAAGAAACCCATTGGATGCAGATGGATATTCAAGACTAAGTACAAATCAGATGGGACTATTGACAAGTATAAAGCAAGGCTTGTAGCAAAGGGGTATGCACAACAAGAAGGCATTGATTATGAGGAGACATTTGCTCCCACAGCCAAGATCAAGACAATCAGGATGATCTTTGCTCTAGCTGCACAATTTGGTTGGAAAGTCCACCAAATGGATGTGAAAAGTGCCTTTCTTAATGGAGATTTGCAAGAAGAAGTCTATATGACTCAGCCAGAGGGTTATGTAATACCAGGAAAAGAGATGATGGTATGCAGACTCATAAAATCTCTATATGGCCTAAAATAGGCACCCCGGGCATGGTACATCAAAATTGATGAGCATCTCATAAGTCATGGATTCGAAAGGAATCCTTATGACCCCAATCTTTACCTCAAAAAGCAAGGGGGAGATTGTCATTGTGGTTGTTTATGTCGATGATCTATTCATTACAAGTAGTTCTGTGAAGATGATCGATGCAACAAAGGAGGATTTTAATCGATCGTTCGACATGACAGATCTCGGGCTCATGCACTATTTTCTTGGATTGGAAGTATGGCAAAAGAGAATCATATCTTTGTGTCACGTTGAAATACACCAAGACAACGCTTGAGAAATTCAGATGATGGACTGCGCACTCCTATTGCTACACCTATGGAAGTGAGACTTCAGTTATCTCGTTCCAATCCATCACCACCAGTGAATGCAACTCTCTATCGGAAGTTGATCGGGAGTCTCATTTACCTGACATATACTAGACCAGATATCAGCCAGCAATCACTATTTATCACGCTTCATGCAAGAACCAAAAATATGTCATTGGAAAGCAGCAAAGAGAATACTAAGATATCTAAAGGGTACAACTGACCTTGGTCTAGAGTACAAGAAGAACGACAACTTCTTCTTGACAGATATTCAGATTCAGATCATGCAGGAAACATGGATGATAGGAAGTCAACATCAGGCTTCGTCTTCTTTATGGGATCTGGACCGATATCATGGGGAAGCAAGAAATAGAACTTCGTTTCTCGCTCTTCTACAGAAGCAGAATATCGAGCTGCAGGTGAAGCTGTTTGTGAAGCAATATGGCTACGCCGAATACTGGAAGGAATTGGTCTACCACAACAAAAATCTACTCCAGTATATGTTGATAATGAAGGAGTTCTAAAGCTTGTTCGCAATCCAGTATTTCATGAGAGAACCAAGCATATTGAAGTACAGGTTCATTTCATACGCGAGCATGTCTTGAAGCACAACATACAGCTCCATTTCTATCCTACAGCTGAATAGAAGGAAGATGTTTTCACTAAGTCACTTGCACGTGACAAATTCACACTGTTTAGAGAGTTCCTCTCCACTTCATTGGAAACTATGCAAAATTAAGGGGGGGAATGTTAGCATAATTTAGCATAGGCATATTTATTGCATTTTATTGCATTGTCTTTTATTTAATAATGTGCAACATGTGCACTCTAGTCTAGTGACTTGCATTCAATATTGTTATGTTGGATAACATTCAATATTGGTATTAGTAGTAATTACATGTGCATGTGAGATGGGTCTTATCATCTCGTAGTTGGTGTCTGCTAGGGTGTCATGTCTATCCATATGAGGCTATCTAATATCTATAAATATTACAGCTCTTGCATTGTAATGTAATCTGATTTCATGATCAATAATATTTGTGAGGCTTCCGTCCCTCTTTGGTCATTGCAATCTTATTCTATTCTATCATTTGGTATCTAAGCTATACCATTATTATCAGAATGACACACCAAACACGCAATGTAAAAGAAAGGAAAGAAGAAAGAATAAAAACACACTTAGGATAGAGAATAGTCACAAAACGATGCTTCCATTACTTCCAAAAATGTACAGAACTATTACAATGGTGAAAGAGGCTGATATCCACATGCATGAGCCAAATATAGAGGTCTACGACTTAGAATACAAAAATATGAAGTCTTTAGCCAAGTGCGTAAGGATCCAAAGTGTCCAACCTTAATAATGAGCCCAACTCTTACATTTATAGATGAATTCATCGAAGAAAAAGAAGGAGGGATAAAATTGATTTTGAAATACAAGCACCAACAAGAAGCATTCAATGCCTATGAATCGCTAAAAATCTATCAAATACATTTCCCAATTCTATTTGGCATGTTGAAAAAGGAAAGAGGGTGGATCAGATCAAATCGGGTGGTTAGAGTAATCAGATCTACTCATAAATTCCCAAAAATATAGCTTCCCATTTCTCACCTACTAGATCTATCAAGAATTTGAATTTGAATATATAACATTGCAGCCTACATTAATAGCTATCGAATGAAACTAGGCGCATGCCGATTGAATCTTTGTAGCAAAAGATATGGCTGTCAGAAGATTGTCGGGATCACCTATGTATGCAAGAGCAGTGGTGTGCACCGATTGGATCGACAATATGGTCAAGTGTGAAAACGTGTTTTGTTGTTTCTACCACATGTCACTCACTAGTTTGCTGCAAGGATTCGGTGCCTTATTGGCACACTTTGAATGGTTACATGTGGCACACTCAAGCATGTCAGATAATGATGTGGCACGAGAGGAGGGCATAAGGTATGCGCATTAAAGAATGAGGCACGAGAGGATGATAGAAGGAATGTGCACATGCAATCACAATGCACACAGAGGAAAAGGGGAAAAATGGTGAGTGGAGAATGCATGGTCAAGGCACAAATATTACAAAGTAATGTGTGGGGTGCATGAGAGGGCCAGGGACTTAGCTGATTTGAAGCAAGTGCAAGGTGCACACACAAGATGAATAACTATTAGGAAGAAGGTGAATGCACAAAATATGCACACAAGGTAAGAGTGGAAAAAGAGGAAAAGGAAAATGGAAAGGGGAGAAGGGGAAGCACACAAGGGCATGCGAGGAAATAGTGACCAAGTGAATGTGCCAAGGAGACAACTGAGGTGCACACCACTTGTAATGAAGATCTCTGAGCCATAATATGTATGTAAGTTGTCCAAATAACTAGAAGAGTTATTTGGATAAAAATAATTTTCCATAAATATAGCCTAACCACCTCTAACTTATCCCTATAACTACTTCACAACCCCGACTAGTTAGAACTAAGTTAAATTAGAAACCTTCTAAAAATGCCTCTACATTTATCCTAACTAACCTAGTCCTAGTCCGAGATCTTCCCTCTCGTATCCCAAATTCTCTCAAAATCTCTCCAAATTAAGATCAAAATGGCAAGAAAATCACTCCTTTTATCCCCTAAGTTGAATTTTTCAAAATCACCGGTGATTATCCTGGTCATCGGTGATATAATAAATAAGTTTCTCAACCTTTTTAGTAGAGGATTCTTGGATTTTTTTACATGAAATTTACGCCGTTCACAAACATTCGAGCCTAAGGTTTACAACAAATAACCATCATCTCCCTACCGCATCAAAATGATAGTCGTAACATCCATCTTCATCGTCAAGATATCATCAAGTGTCTTCACCCATTTTCCATTCAATTTGTTCAATTGTCCAAGGTAAGCACTTGTTTTCACTAAATTTTGTTTCCATTTTCAGGTAACTTTGTTCATATTTTCATTACTAGTATCATTTAAGCTTTAGAATTCCTCACAATTAGAAATAATTAAGTTAAATTATCTATTTTATAAAGCTTCTTTAGAATTAACACTAATCACCGATGATTTCTAAAATCACTTGCGATTCCTGCACAATATTTTTCTTTCATAGTTTTGTTCAAATCTACCTAACAATCTGTATGCATTTTTGTTCATTGCTAACATGTTGTCAAGTATGGGTTTGTAGATGGCCATATCAAGTATTAGCCATCCCATTACCATTATTGATTTAGTACCAATTGTCTACCACCCCTTACAATGGGAGAAATATGATCTGTTGCATGACTTAGAACTATGTGCTATCCACACTACACCCCTTGATCATTTGGAAGCAATCTTTGTATCAACCCAACACATCCGTGAAGTAACCGAAGAATTCTCGGGAGACAAACTTTGAGGTCTAGAGGATCTGATATGACCTTGCATCATTTGAGTACAACTATGAGGTAGGCCTAGACATACTAGAGGATAACTGTATCACATCTAAATCTAACATCGAAATCAACATGATCGGTGTTCCGGAAAATTATTTTGATCTCTCACGCCTCTACGATACAAAATAAGAGATCTCTGATTTCTTTGTGGAAGATTATATCTCTGAACTTGATTCTTACTTCATAGAAGATGAAGACTTTGCCTATTCTGTAGGCTCAAACTTCTCAGAAAACATATATTTTAACCTAGAATCCAACTCCATATTCTAGGCTTTTTGTTTTCATTTCATTACTATCAACTAATGTATGTAATCACCTAAATAAGTGATACCAGCTTAATCACATTTACCATTTATCATATTGTACTTCATATTATCATCAATAAAGCTTGATTGTCTTAAAAGCGGAGTTGATAGCCACTTGAGAAAGTCTCTGTGCTTTTGAGACCGGCCTTTTCCGCACAACCTTCCCATCTTATTTTACTAACTATATTTAATGTAAGTGTTTTTGATTTGTAGGCTTACTTGCAAGGAAAGGAAGTCTAGTACATTCTTCACGGAGTGAAAAACATCATTCATACACCACATCTAGTGGGTATCCTAAAAACCTAGCCATACTGAGGTTGAGTGAATTTTACCCCTTTGAAGTATCAAATGAAAAACCCTTGAGGTAAAAATTTTCCTCAAAAAATAAGGTAGAGAGGCGAAGAATGTAAGGAATACATCTATTAACTTTTATGAGGGATAAGCTTCTAAATTTGTCACACTTGGAGATTTATATTAGAACTAATTTATGAAAGATCGGGGTGATTAACACCTAATTTTTCTTAAGGAGATGCCTAATACATAAGGTAATTGAGTCTTCTTTGGAACCAAAATTGAAAGGTGTCATAGGAATTCGTCCCAACATCCTCGAAGATAAGGAAGGCTACTAAAAGGTTTTCTAGTCACCCTGATATCTTCCAACAAAAGTGAGAAGAAGGTTACCACAATATTTTCTAATCACATTGATATCTTCTAATCTCATGGAACACACCACTATAGAAAAATCTAGGCCCAATTGTAAAATAGCATAAATTTTAATGGGATAAAATGTTCTCATGCCCCTACCTTATGATGTAATTGAGTCTCAAATATGCAATACTAAATATAGAAAAATTATAAGTAATATGCCCCCATAACATGTATTAAAAACTGTACTTAAGCCATGCAATGTCAAAAATAACAACGTACTACCGAATCCCCCATATCCTATACCGAAATGTAGCTGACCCTATCCTAAACTCGTATAATTTGTTCCTAAAATTTATTAGAAATCAGTAGTTTCCTATGAAAATATGGGAATATTTTGTAATCTTCCCCGTGATGAAAAATGTCCATCTTGGACCATAATGTTTGTTAGTTTCATCCCCAAAGTGGATTATTTTATCCATGTATAAAATTTGTTCTTGTTTTGAGTCTAGTTATGTTCATAAGTATCTACAACTTGTATAATTCTATTTCTTAATTTTGAACTCTCTCTGCATTCTTGATGTGTATAAATATTCATGTAATAAACCCACTAAATTCCCCCTCTTTTGATGTGAGTGATTTGTGAAAATAAAACACCCAACTTAGAGGAAATGATGTGTATCCATGTCAAATGTATTTGATAGTCAATGTTGGACCACATGGAGGGATACTATAGGTGGCCACCATTGAGATATTGTTCCTACAAGGTGTGCCTCGGTAGAGACCACGACACAAAATATAGAAAATAAGTAAACACAAAATAAACACCAATCATATAGAAAATATGTATAGAAACCAAACAAACATAGAGGAAATCAAATATAAAGGTAATCTTAAATACAAGTACACAAGAAATGTCACATATGTTAGTCACAATAAAGGCCAAGAGGTCATAATAAAGTGACACGAAATTATTAAACACACAATAATAATAATAAATATGCTATGAAGCCAAAAATAAGGGACACCAAAGTGTCAAAAAGACAATCATAACAAAGGACGTAGGCCAAATACATGGAAACACATAAACAAGAAATAAACCAAGTGAATACAATAGAAAACATTACTTTGAGGTACATAGAGAAAGATAGGGTAGCGCTACAAAAGACACATATGTTAGCTCTATTAGTTTGAAACATTTCATATAACACAATATAAGAAATTGAGCATAATGATGAAATGAAGTAACTATATTGAATTAAAAATACTTGACTAGTGTAGGAGATGCCCTTAAATTAACAAGGCAACCGAGATGGAATTATTCTAATAATTATCATCATATATAATCTTGTATGTGTCTTTCATCAAGGTAAAAATATGTCACGAGAACATGTGTGTAAAATGAATATATATATATATATATATATATATATATATATATATATATATATATATATATATATATATATATATATATCAAATCAGTATACTAACGAACAACATATGTAAATTAAAAAATAGAAAATCAAGTGATATGCTTTGTATTGTGAAAATATTTAAATGTTTTTGTATTTGTTATATTATTTGAATGTTTTTGTATTTTAAAAATTTATGTGTAACAAGGAAAGGGAAAAGCATGATATACCCTATGAAAATGTCAATAGGGGGATGTGTGCACCCATCCAAAAAATAGGCTCGAACCTTAAATAATCCACACGTGTAGTGAGATTAAGACGATCTTTAGGAATATGTGGCTTTATAACACACATGAGAGCCATATCTTGTTAAATGGGAGACCTATGAGGATGCATGCGATGGGTTGTTTAGAAAACACACTTATACTAAGGGGGTGATGCAACCTAGAATTTCTGTGAATAACCCAAGCGCAATGACACATCACTCACCTACGTTGAGCACTCACCCAAAGCGCACAAAGGCACCAGTCTAATTGCGTCTTGAGTGACCTTCTCTTTCTCGTTTTGTAGCACCCGGAAAACATTGACCATACCTAACAACATTTCTTCCATGAGATCCATCTTTTGTGCTATGAGTTTCCCAATCTCATCAATTCTATCCTTGTGTAGATCTTGGGCTACTGCGAGGGCCTTACGCTTTGGTTTCACGGTACTAAGCATCGTTATCCAAAATTCACCCCCTAGGGTAAATTTTGATAACATGCATCGAAGATTCAAATCCCAAGCAAATTGATTGATTTGAGCAAAATCAGGTTTCTAGGGTCCCTTCGTGTATTTTTCTAACTCCCGGCCGAAGAAACAGGAGCAAGCTCGAGGAAATGCAAAAAAGTAGCAGAAAGGCAAATAGGTTGATCCAGGAAAGAGTGAAAATTGGCTAAATCCTGCTCAAGGTAGCATTTGGGACAAGTGGGACAAATGGAAGTGGATCGGCCGAAAAGCCTCTAGGCGGCCCAAATTGCATTTGGGACAATCGGGCAGTATGTATGCGGCAGACGCGAAAAGCCGATAAGGCCGAAAGAGGAAGAAAAATTGGCTAAGTGTTGCTCGGGACGTTTGGGACAAAAAGGCCCGAACCGGCCGGTTCGGCCGAAATGAGCACAGGCAGTCCAAAAGAAAATGGGACAAATGGGACAAAAGTACGCGGCGGGCGTGAAATGCCGGTTCGACCGAGAGAGAAAATCGACTAACTGCTGAGAGGGACAGTTCGGGACAATCGGGCCAAAAAGGCGCGAACCGGCCGAACCGGCCGAAATCAGTCAAGTCAGTCCGAAGCAAAGTGGGACAAGCGGGCCAAAAATGCCCGAACCGGCCGAATCGGCCGAAATGAGCACAAAGGGCCCAAAATAAAATGGGACATCCGGGACAAATGGAGGCGAAGTTCACGCGAAAAAAGCCGGCAGGCCGAGAACCAATCGAAGCCGCCACGTGTCTCTGGGAAAAAGGGTCAAAAGGTCAAAGGGCAAGTTTTAAAAGAGTCAGCCCGAACCAATGAAATAGTGCCACGTGTCCAGTTAAGGGCCCCACAAGTGAATTTCAAAATGAAAGCCCGCGAAAGATGGAGGAGAGAGAATTGCTCATCCAATCAGCACGTGCCACGTGTCGTCCAAAGCGGCAGAGCTGCGGAAAGGATTTCAAAACACGCGTTTTACTGCTTTGTGCCCTAGATCTTCGATCGCCATAACTTTTGATCCAGAGCTCAGATTTGCACGTTCTTTACATCAACGGAAAGCTGGTGAAATTCTCTACACGATTCTAGGGTCAATATTGTGTTTTGGAGCAGTCTAGAGGGAGAAAAATCAAGAAACGGCTCTGACGCGTATTCATGGCCGGAAATGACATTCCAGCGACCAGAGTTAATGCAGAATGGGTCGCATTCTCCTGCAATCCGGTCAAAATGATAGGGTATGGGTTTGTAAGGTCCTCCATGCCGTTTTAATACACCTGTAGTCAAGAAAGAATGGGCTCCCATGCCTTTGTACGTCTCCTGTTCCCTGGGTTCGACCCTTGCATTTTTAAAAGCCAGTTTTGGGCTCATTTCAAAGGGAGGAACATTTTTGGGCATAGCAGACTTCTTCTTTCACCTTCTTCAAGGGATTGATGAAGTATCAGACCTCTCCAAGGATTGTAACAGTTTTCTTTACCTCTCTGAGGGTGTAATGCGTATTTTGATATTAAATTGATGATGCAAGCTCTGTGAATGGGTTTCAATCCTCTGTTTGTATTATTTGCTTGATTTCAGATGCTAAATTATACATTATCAGTCTGTGTATGTTTTTATGTTGTGAACCTTGGTCTGTGTCTATTTGCATGACTAATATGTTTCACCACTCCTTTTTGGTGCATCACCATCTTTAGTTAGTTTCAAATTTTGCACTTCTACCCCTGTCTCCTTGCAAGTTAGAATAGGATTAGGATCTAAACCTCTGTAGTTTTGCAAAATATAGATCTAAATCAGAGGAGTTTGAGGAACCAGCCTCTAATCTGGAGATTCCTCTCTCAGTTTCCAAGTCCCACACTTGGAGAGAGGTTTCCATGTTGTGCAATTACACTGGATGCAAGAGTGATCAACTTAGAAATCTGATCAGCGTCCAGGGGTGCTGTAATTTTTCACTAACAGTTTTGGCACGCCCGGTGGGACCAGAGGTCTCAATTTTATTGCAGCAAAGTTGATGTGCATCTGCTGCAAGTTTCTTGCTTGAAAAGAGCTATTATTTGCATATCTGGCGACTCTAAGGGGAAGAATCAACTGGTTTCAGCAGTCAGGCCTAAAAGCTTATGAGAAGAATCACAAGGTCAAGAGCTGGAGAAGAGGAAGTGCTGTTTGAATACATGCAACTATTTCCAAGAAGAAGGCAAAGAGGAAGAAGGATTCAAAGGTCTCCATCTCCACCAAACAGAACTCTCTCACCTCCTCCACCTGAGCGGCCTTTCTTTCAGTATACAAGGGTTTTAAGACCAATCAGAATGGCGCAACCAGTGAACCCCTATGTCAACTTCACAGGCAGCAGCCCACTTGCTCTCAATGCATAAATCCAATCCCGATTGCAGATCGAAGAACATTCCATACTTTATCTTGGGGAAAATCGGACCACTCCGGTGATCATGTCAAGGACATTGCTAACATTTGTGCAATCCATGAGATTAATGAGATGCAAGTAGCTGTCAAATTGCTGGCGTCTTCATTCAAGGGAAAAGCATTGCAATGGTTTAGGAGCCTTGAAGCTGGCTCTATCACAAACTGGAATCAGCTGTGTATTGCACTTCACAATCAATTTGGAGAGAAGGGAGACAACTTGTCTCTTTTGGAACAGCTGACAACTATCAAGAGAGCTTCCAATGAGCAGCTAACTGACTTCAACTTCAGATTTCAAAGGTCTTGGGATAGGATTCCAGTAGCAGTCAGGCCAACAGCAGAAGGTGCTTTTCTATATTACCTTAAAGCTTTAAATTCTGATATTTCTATGTTGATTCAATCTATGGGAGGCACAACTATCCCTGCTGCTTATAGTATTGCCATTAGAGCTGAAAATTGTCTGATTCAAGCTGGCAAGCTAGCTCCTAGGCCTCCAATGCCATTATATCCAAGTTTAGAGAGCCCAAGTACTAGTCAAGCACCTGTCTTAGCTCCTATTCCCACTCCTAGGAATCAGAGTTCAAATGAAGCTTCCACTTCATCTCCAAGTGCCCCAAATGAGCTTCAAGAAGTCATGAAGCAACTGCAAAATTTAGGTAATGAGCTGGTTACACTTAAGAGATAGCAAGCTCAAGGTTTTAGACCTTCGTATCAGCCTCAAGCTCAACCTAATAGGTAGCCATATCAGCCTCAAAGGCCACCCAATCTAGCTGCAAATATGAATCAAACAAGGCCTCCTGCCAATAGACCATTCCAGCCCTATAATCCAAATGCCATATCTGCCTCTAAGGCATTAATACCAGCACAAAACAACACCGCCAGAGTATGATTGGTGTTTTCCATGTAATGAGCCTCATAATCAATCCATGTGCTTTAATGGTGCTTTGACTCAAGCTTTAATGGTAACAAGTGCTGGTGTGGAGGGTGAGAGTAGTCAAGAAAACAACCAACAACAAGAAAATTCCAACAAAGAATCAGCCCCAAATGACACCACATTGGTAAATTGCGCAAGCGAGAGGATTTCGTGGCATGAATCGTGCGAGTTTCTCAAGGTGTTGCAGCCAACACAAGGTCAAAAAGGAGAAATTTGGGTGAACAACAGTCATTAGCCCCAACCTAATCCTCAACCTTCCACAGCTCCACAAATGATTGGCAAGCAAAACCCAGTTTCAAATGCACAAGGGCAGTCAAGAACAGCCCCTAGGCCAACTCAAATGCCAGCTGTTGCTGCCCACATACAAGGAGCAAATGTGCAGACCAAGGGACAGCAGAGAGATCCTTCATCACCATTCAGTATCATTGATCAGATGAAGAAGACAAACGTCAATATATCTATGTGGGAATCCCTATCCATCCCAGGCCAAAGAAATCTGCTGCAAGCTGCCATAAAGGATTGGCCAACTTCGAATCAGCAAGTCCAAATGCAGGAGAAGGTACTCACAAATGCTGCCCACCCTCAAGGAAATCATGGAGCACAACAAGGTAGAATGCTGAAGCCTCCCCCTTTCTATGTTTCGTTAATCATTGGAAATCAGCTAGTGCATAATTGCATGATAGATTCCGGGGCAAGTAGCTCAGTTATGCCTAAACAGATAGCTGATCAGTTAGGGCTCCAGTATGAAATAACATCTAAGGGAGTAGTGCAGCTGGATGGGACAGCAATAGCAACAGTTGGAGTGATTAGAAATTTGAGTCTTACCTTGCATGCATGTCCAAATGTTGTTGTCTTACAAGATATATCAGTCATAGACCTTCCACCACTCTTTGCCCTCTGTTTGTCAAGAGATTTCACTGCCAAAATTGGGGGATATTTGTCCGCTGATTGGTCTCACATGCTATTCAGAACGAGATATGGGACTAAGGCCACAATTAGGTCAGAACCTATTGCAGACTTCCACATTGAGCCCTATACTCCAAGTCATATTAATACCAATTGCTCAGCATTTGATCAAGAAGATCACCTTGGCACTGATGAAGCCGACACTAAGGTTGGAAGCATCCCAGATTTGACTCTTGATGAATGGGAAAACAAGGTACATGCTTTTGATCCTTATCAAGAAGTAGAAGAATCTGAGCTAGGGGTCTATTGCATACACGAAGAAAGTCAACCTGTTCCTAGCATCACCAAGCCAAACCACAAGGATGACAATGAAGTATGGCAGTTGTTTTTCGATGGATCAAGGAGTAGACAAGGTGCAGGAGGTGGAGCCATGCTTGTTTCACCTCAAGGAATAAAGCATTATTCAGCTTTTAGATTTCAATTTGCATGCTCCAATAACACTGCTGAATATGAAGCCTTGGTGCAAGGGATGCATTGGGCAATCAAGAGAAAGATAAAGAACTTGCAAGTTTTTGGGGACAGTGAGCTGATTGTAAATCAGGTCAAGGGACAACATGCTACCAAAAATGATCTACTCAGAGGCTACAAGAACAGGGTGTGGGACCTCATGGAAGATTTTGAGGGCTTTGGCATCAAATCCATCCCTAGGAAAGAGAATCAAGCTGCTGACAGGCTTGCAGCAGTAGGGGCAGCCTTTGACATTATAGAAAACATTCAACAAGACAAGGTACAGCCAAACATCCACGTGATTGTGAGGCCTTCAGTGCCGGATAACGATGTCAGTTGGCAAGTATTTGAGAATGATCAGCAAATCATCCACTTCTTGCAAGAAGAAGCTGAGTTCTCAGCTAAGAATCAAGAGAAGTTGGAACAGCAATATGGTGACCAGGTGATACAGCTGAGAACTGACAAGCTGCCCAAGGGACTTATCACCTTGGAGTCCATTTTTAATCCCAATGATTAGTTTAGAAAGGAGAAAGAAAACATTCAGGTTAAGAGAGAAGATTCGGTTTCCATCTTGGTAGAAGAGAACAAGCCATTGCAAATTGGAAAGATGACAACTGAACAGGAAAGGTATGAGTTCATACAGCTATGTCAAGAATTCCCTGACGTGTTTGCTTGGAGTTATGAAGATTTGAAAGGGTTCAATCCCAACTTAGCTCAGCATACCATTGAATTGGACCCAAATACTAAGCCTATCAGGCAGAAACAAAGACCAGTCAATCCACACATGGAGCCTCTCATGAGGAAAGAACTGGACAAGCTGATTGAGTCAAGAATCATATTCCCAATCAAGCATTCTAGTTGGGTTGCCAACTTAGTTCCAGTCAGAAAGAAGAGTGGAGAGATCAGGTTGTGTGTTGACTTCAGAGATTTGAATAGAGCCTCTCTCAAGGACCATTATCCACTCCCTTCCATGGAGCAAATATTGCAGGTCGTAGCTGGTTCAGAAAGGTTTTCACTACTTGATGGTTACTCAGGTTTCAATCAGATTATGGTAAAGGAGGAAGACCAGTTCAAGACAGCCTTCACAACCAAATGGGGCACATATGCTTACAAGAAGATGCCATTTGGACTGTCGAACACCGGAGCAACATTCCAGCGAGCTATGGATATGGCATTCAAAGGCTTGATCAACAAGATAGTGCTGATATACTTAGATGATATTACTGTCTTCTCAAAGAATGCTGCAGACCATCTCTTTCACCTCAGGCAAGTGTTTCAGAGGTGTAGAAAGTTCGGTGTGTCTTTGAATCCTAAGAAGTGCATCTTTCTTGCACATGAAGGGAAGCTCCTTGGCCATATTGTCTCCAAGGAGGGATTAGCAATTGATCCAGAGAGGGTCGAAGCCATAAGGGCTCTACCATTGCCAAGCCACAAGAAGGCCCTTCAGAGTTTCCTGGGAAGGATAAACTTTGTTCGGAGGTTTGTCCCAAATTTTGCAGCCCTTGTCAAGCCCATCACTAAAATGTTAAGAAAAAGCATGGCTTTCAAATGGACGGCAGAAGGCAAGGAGAGTTTTGAAGCAATCAAAGAAGCCATCTCCCAGGCACCCACTCTCATCAACCCAGACTTTTCCAAGGATTTCATCCTCTATGCATTTGGAGGTGATGACACTATTTCTGCCATTCTGGTACAACAGAACAAAGATAATGATGAGCAGCCGATTGCCTTCTTCAGCCAGAGCCTAGGTGACTGCGAAATGAGGTACTCTTTTATTGAAAAGCATGTCCTTGCAGTAATCAGAAGCTTGAAGAAATTCAAGCATTTAGTCTCAAACAACAAGATACAGTTGCTAGTCTCGCATGCTGGGGTTAAGGATTTCCTCCTCAACAAGGATTTGAATGAAAAAAGGGCAGGTTGGATCACCCGTGTCATGGAGTATGACATTGAGATCAAGATCACCAAGCTGGTAAGAGGCAAAGGTTTGTGTGAGCAGCTCGCTTCCAAACAACCAGACAACCCAGAAGATGAAGAAGACGCTGTCCTGCTATTACAAGATGATCAAAAACAGGAAAATGATGATGTGTCCACTCCCTGTTGGACTCAGAATATGATACATTTCCTACAGACGGGCATGTGCCCTCTAAAAATGAGCAAAGCAAAAAGAAGATACTTCAGGTTGCAGGCAATTCCATATGCCATCATTGATGGAGTTTTGTTCAAGAAGGACGTCAATGGAGTGCTGCTGAGATGCATTAACACAGGTCAGATCCAAGGGGTATTAAAAGAGTTTCATGATGGACCAGCTGGTGGCCATTTTGCACCAAGAGTGACAGCTCTGAAAATCATGAAGGCTGGTTATTATTGGCCTAAAATCTTCAGTGATTGCTATGCATGGATCAAGAGGTGTAAGAATTGTGCATTCTTCACAGGAAAAGAGAGACTCGCTGCCCTTCCATTGCATCCAATTACAGTAGATCAGCCATTCATGCAGTGGGGTTTGGACTTCATTGGAGTCATCAATCCCAATTCGAGCCAAGGGCACAAATGGATTTTGACAGCCACAGACTACTTCACCAGATGGACAGAAGCAGTAGCACTCAAAGAGGCGAATGAGTCTAGCATCTTGGACTTTTACGAAGGGATAACTACCAGATTTGGTGTACCTGCTACAATAGTCTCTGATAATGCATTGGCATTCATCGGATCTAAAGTGACTGAGTGGGCTGTCAAGAACGGGATTTACCTGAGCACTTCATCAAATTATTACCCTCAAGGTAATGGCCAGGCCGAGTCTACAAACAAAAACTTCTTTGAGGATCATTAGGAGGACTCTTGATGAGAATCAGAAGGCTTGGCATACCAAACTGAAATCAGCCTTATGGGCTGATAGGATAACTCCCAAAAGATCCACGGGTAACTCTCCATTTAGGCTTGTCTATGGAAGAGAGGCAATCTTGCCCATGTCACTTGAGTTGCCAACGTTGGAACTCATGAAACAGCTGGAGTTGCTAGAGTTTGAGCCCATGGAGGTGAGGTATGCAGAGTTGATGGAGCTGCAAGAGATCAGAGATCAGGCATCCCAAGCAATGGAAAAGGATCAAGCTTTGATCAAAAAGACCTTTGATAGGAAGGCCAAAGATAGATCTTTTCAAGTAGGAGATCTAGTGCTGAAATGGGATGTGGACAGAGCAAAACCAGGAAGGCATTCAAAATTTGATGCCATTTGGAGTGGCCCATACATGGTCACAAAGTGCAAGAGCAACAATGCTTTCCAATTGGCCTCATTGGATGGTGAAGAACTGCAGATTCCAGTAAATGGAATCTATCTCAAGCGTTGCTTCTAGAGGGAGGTTCACTACACCTGTAGATATTAGATTAGATTTTCTTTCCTCCAAGTGCTTGTGCACATTGTTTTGCTGTAAGTTAGTTTTGTTTTCCCTAAGTGCCTTGGCACAGCTTGCTGTCCATGGAGATGTTTAGCATGTCTTTGCTTTCATCAGGTCACATTCCATCTTGCCCCTTGCACATTCTGAGTCAGTTTGGATTCTAACAGAATATTTGATGACTCCATGCCCAATGGATTGCTTCAGGAAACTGGTCTTTCCATCTAGCAGGCAGATGATCCCGCTGAGTCACCAAATTGTTATCCAAAATTCACCCCCCTAGGGTAAATTTTGATAACATGCATCAGAAGATTCAAATCCCAAGCAAATTGATTGATTCAGAGACAAAATCAGGTTTCTAGGGTCCCTTCAGGTATTTTTCTAACTCCCCTGGCTGAAGAAACAGGGAGCAAGCTCTGAGGAAATGCAAAAAAGTAGCAGAAAGGCAAATAGGTTGATCCAGGAAAGAGTGAAAATTGGCTAAGTCCTGCTCAAGGTAGCATTTGGGACAAGTGGGACAAATGGAAGCGGATCGGCCGAAAAGCCTCTAGGCGGCCCAAATTGCATTTGGGACAATCGGGCCAGAAGTACGCGGCGGACGCGAAAAGCCGATAAGGCCGAAAGAGGAAGAAAAATTGGCTAAGTGTTGCTCGGGACGTTTGGGACAAAAAGGCCCGAACCGGCCGGTTCGGCCGAAATGAGCACAGGCAGTCCAAAAGAAAATGGGACAAATGGGACGAAAGTACGCGGCGGGCACGAAATGCCGGTTCGACCGAGAGAAAAATCGACTAACTGCTGAGAGGGACAGTTCAGACAATCGGGCCAAAAAGGCGCGAACCGGCCGAAATCAGTCAAGTCAGTCCGAAGCAAAGTGGGACAAGCGGGCCAAAAATGCCCGAACCGGCCGAATCGGCCGAAATGAGCACAAAGGGCCCAAAATCAAATGGGACATCCAGGACAAATGGAGGCGAAGTACGTGAAAAAGCCGGCAGGGCCGAGAACCAATCAGAAGCCGCCACGTGTCTCAGGGAAAAAGGGTCAAAAAGGTCAAAGGGCAAGTTTTAAAAGAGTCAGCCCGAACCAATGAAATAGCGCCACGTGTCTAGTTAAGGGCCCCACAAGCGAATTTCAAAATGAAAGCCCGCGAAAGATGGAGGAGAGAGAATTTCTCATCCAATCAGCACGTGCCACGTGTCGTCCAGGTGGCAGAGCGCGGGAAAGGATTTCAAAACACGTTTTCGCCTGTTTTGTGCCCTAGATCTTCAGATCGCCATAACTTTTGATCCAAAGCTCAGATTTGCACGTTCTTTACATCAACGGAAAGCTGGTGAAATTCTCTACACGATTCCAGGGTCAATCTTGTGTTTTGGAGTATTCTGGAGGGAGAAAAATTGAGAAACGGCTCTGACGCGTATTCATGGCTAGAAATGACATTCCAGCGACCAGAGTTAATGCAGAATGGGTCGCATTCTCCTGCAATCCGGTAAAAATGATAGGGTATGGGTTTGTAAGGTCCTCCATGCCATTTTAATACACCTATAGTCAAGAAAGAATGGGCTCCCATGCCTTTGTACGTCTCCTGTTCCCTGGGTTCGACCCTTGCATTTTTAAAAGCCAGTTTTGGGCTCATTTCAAAGGGAGGAACATTTTTGGGCATAGCAGACTTCTTCTTTCACCTTCTTCAAGGGATTGATGAAGTATCGACCCTCAAGGATTAGTAATAGCTTTATTTACCTCTCTGAGGGTGTAATGCGTATTTTGATATTAAATTGATGATGCAAGCTCTGTGAATGGGTTTCAATCCTCTGTTTGTATTATTTGCTTGATTTCAGATGCTAAATTATACATTATCAGTCTGTGTATGTTTTTATGTTGTGAACCTTGGTCTGTGTCTATTTGCATGACTAATATGTTTCACCACTCCTTTTGGTGCATCACCATCTTTAGTTAGTTTCAAATTTTGCACTTCTACCCCTGTCTCCTTGCAAGTTAGAATAGGATTAGGATCTAAACCTCTGTAGTTTTGCAAAATATAGATCTAAATCAGAGGAGTTTGAGGAACCAGCCTCTAATCTGGAGATTCCTCTCTCAGTTTCCAAGTCCCACACTTGGAGAGAGGTTTCCATGTTGTGCAATTACACTGGATGCAAGAGTGATCAACCTAGAAATCTGATCAGCGTCCAGGGGTGCTGTAATTTTGCACTAACACTAACCTTTCGCACACCCAAGTGTTTCATCTTTCATTTCCTTCAGAAATTTATTGTCCTCTACTATAGTTCAGATCATTATATGGCATCTAGCGCCGTACATAAATTGAGAGCTTGGTTAGATTTCTTTAACTCATCTTTCAAGGTTTGGAGCAAAGCCTCATAATTTATAACTTTTATAACATTATTGATCATTACTCTTGTTTCTTCTTGTGTAAAATATTTTGGTGCAGGCATTTGAATTAGCCCGTCATCTAATACCAAATTGAAAAAAGTGCACAAATAATGCATAGCAGAAGGAAATTTTTCAGAACCTGAGATTTTAGATGAGGCCTTGCTTTAAGAATGTGATCACCAAGCTCCTTAGCCATGTTAACGAAGGCCTCATTCTTTGCCTCTTCTCGTTCCTTCTCTTCTTTTAAGTACATTATCTCGTAGTCTTATCCTTGTTATCTTTAAGTAGTGCTCGAATGGTGGTGGCCTTATCAATGTTCCTCCGTGCCACCTCAATAGATACCTTGACCAAGGCATTGCTGACCTGCTCATCAAACATTATAGTAGGTTTTATTATCATGTGCCTACTCGTGGTGCCTTCTTCACTCTACATGAGACACATGACTCTTTGCACACATCAAAATATAGTTCATCCATATGAGTCTACATGGACCAAGATAATTTCTTCCTTGTGTGTGTAGTAGCCATATCTGGATCCATCAACTCCCACCCATATAACTCTTTTAGGCTAATATCGATCTCGGAAACGGAAGTGGAAGATTTTGTTTGTGTCTTCAGCATAACCCATATTAGGGACAACATATTCTTCACTTTTCCTCTCTCTCTTTTCCTCGGCCCCTTAGAAACCCTGCGCTAGGGTCTAGAGTTGGCCCTTCTCCTTCCTAAGTAGTAATGGGCATGCTTTGGGGGCTCACTCATAGCTTCCTCTACTTATTTCACCCCTTTCTCATCATTTCTCATCTCCTCATCTTGGGGCTCTTCTACATCTTTAGGTTGAACTCGGGGTTCCTGACGCACTCTCCCTAACTCTTCCTTGTCATTATCTTAAATCTTGAACTTTCTTCTCTTCTTTTTCTAGGGCATTTATTTTTGAGGGAGAGTCAAGGTGACCTTTATAAAGGTTGGGATGTCCCCATGCCTTGGGTTTTGGTTCTTCTGAACACCCTCTTGAACTGGCATTCCTCATGGACTGTGTTTACGTCCAAGTCTTCCTCTTCTCCTTGCTTGTGGAGGAGTATCTCGCACACTCACTTTCGCTTTATTAGTGGGATACCTCCATCCTCTCGTGGTCTAATCTTGCACTATCCTCATTGAGTTCTTCTTCCTCATCTTCCTCTAAGGTCGAGGCAGGCTTTGGAGCTGCCACATTTTCAATTGTATGCTTTCCTTTAGGCGGGCCTGGGAGCATGAACTCATTCTCCACATATTGGCCCTTTTCCAATCTAGGCTTAAGCTAGATATAGATAAGCATGACCCCACTATCCCTAATGGCAAAAATTATTGGCTTCATACTTATAACATCATAAATAATCCTCTCAATGTAGGTAAATTTACCTAGATAAACATAAGTTTTTCTTAAGGTATGGTAGTCACAGTCTACCTTGTCTACATTGTAGATTAACTAGCGTGTGTCGGTAAACCTGTGTACTACTTCCTAGAAGAATCACGTTGTGAAGGTGTATGGTAGTTTGCACCAGGACTCCATGTCCCATCCTTCATTGCGAACCACATGATGCAAAAATGTTGATATACTACAAATTGTATGGCCTTTCCCACTACTAAGGGTAGCTCCTTTGGAATACACCATTCCTCCTTGAAGACCACATAAATTTTTTCATACCATAACTCTGGCCTTTGCTTAAAAAGACCACTCATTGATCCTTCACATAAATACTTTTCAAACCTCTCTGCGAGGGACTTATTTTCCACGGGGTATTACGATATTTTTTGTTTGGCCCATCGAGCACTCCAATTTATACAAACACAAGTGATAACAGGACAACACCAAAACTTATCTTCTCACCTGTGCATGCTTCCTCAATGATTGTATCTGCTATGTATCCTGCTAAGTTGTAAACTTATCCTTGTGAAATCTTCTTAGCAATGTGTAGCCACATGGTGTTCACTTGTGACCACCTTTCTTGATCATTCAACTTGGTGAGTAAGTGCATGGCCACCTGTACCATAGGGTACTTCCTCAACTTAAAAAAACCATCATGCGAGGAGCCTTTGAATATGAAAACTCGCTTGTTGGTTTCCACGACGAGATGCCTTATTAGTTAGATCACTACTAACCTCTGTCCTTGTGCCCTTTAATCTTGTCAACGTAGAAATTAAGGGCGTTGTGATCCTCCTCGCCGCCCAAAAAAGTAAAAGAAGTTCTCATGGAATCTACTCATAATACATCAATATAGATTCTCTAGTTTTCCAAAGTACGGAGTTCGTATAGCTGGTATACCCCTACCTTCTTCAAGCAACTTCTCTCCAACATCATCATAAACTAGCATGTCATTAACCATTCACTTTTTGGTATTTCTATTTAACAATGCATCTAATTCCTCCTTGTTATCGGTGGTGCAATTATTCCCCCTTATTCCTTCTCTAGGTGCTTTCCTTGGTGTCATGATAAGACAAAGTTGTGCTTTTAAACCTATGTCGAGCAAGCTCCCGTGCCCTAGCTCAAAAATACATGCCCTAGATACTTCTCAAACCTCGGCACTTTATTTCTCCTCTTCGAACACTTCTAATTCACTCAAACCCTTCTCAAATGGGGAGGCAAGACAATTCCATGCACAAATCTATTCTCCTTTCTTGGTTTCATAGCTCTCTGCACCTCAATGCATTTTGCTCGGTTTGGTCACAACTAGCTCGCTCAAATACTCATGATCACAAAGGTAGGAATGAACCCGCATCACGTCTTTATATAGAGTTGGGAAAATTTATCACATTTATTTATCCTTTACCTACCACCGATCCTCTCATTAATTGACCATTTTCCCAATTTCCGTGTGATACACCTGCATGCCATAATTATAACCTTCAAGTGCACCTTCCTTACTTTTGGCTACAAACCTCCTTCTGTGTGCTTCCATGTGCCGAAGTACCTCACCATTGTGCCTTCCTCTAGTAGTTTTTACAGCCACAACTTACCTCACATTATACTGTGCATTCATTCATTTCTAGCTATGGTCTTCTTTAGGAGAAATTTTCTTTCTAGCAACACCTTTCCATACTATGTCTGCACTTTTAACAAGAGAAATCACCTGTAACAATATTTTCTTATGTGTACCCATGTTTGAATGACAACCACCCCACACCAAGGGTATGTGCAAGTCATCGTACATAAAATAACTTCAGATTGTGATCAAATTTTGGAGTGCAAAAATGCTTATTACACAAAACACTGAACTAAATTGACAAAGCACAAGTGATGAAGAAGGAAACACATTAAATGAAATATAGTAAGGGAAATATATACTAAATGAAAATATTTCCTTATTACAAACACCAAGAAGGATTATTTATAGTAGGGCTTTAGCCTACTCTTGTTGAAGTAATCGGGTAATAGTGTTTCATCAAGTGCTTCTAACTGGAAAGTGTCTAATTCAAGTATGTGAGTGATAACATATGGTCCTAACCAATGCACCTTAATATTTCCTGGGTGGAATAGAAACTTTGAATCATAAAGAAGCACCATCTGCCCAACCTCAAGATTCTTGTCCTTGATGTGTCTGTCATGCCATGCCTTCTATTTCACCTTTTCCTACTTCTGACTCCAATGTGCTATGGCACATCTCTCATCTAGTTGTATTAATTTGTCAATTATTTCTTCCAATGCTTGCTCATCAGCTAGACCTCCCGCGCACACAATACACAAAGAAGGTAACATAAATTCTATGGGAATAACTACTTCTGCACCAAACACCAACTAAAAGGGTGTGGCCTTATTCAACCTTTTTGTAGGTTGTTCTATATGCCCAAAGTACAATAGAAAATTTATCATCCTAATCTTTCCTTCCAACATCATAAATTTTTGTCAAGGTCTGGCTCAATATCTTGTTAAAGGCATCATCCGTCTTATTTTCTTGAGGGTGATAGGGTATGGTCTTGTGGTGCACGACCATAAATTCATCCAATAATATCCTGATTATCTCATTTAAGAAATGTGTGCCCCTATCACTTGTCAAACTCAATGGACATCCATACCTAGTAAGAATATTTTCCCATAAGAACCTTACTACTATAGCCTCTATACAATCCTTTGTAGGTGCTGCTTTTTCCCACCTTGTAAGATAATATGTATAAGTGATGATGTAGTGTGATCCGGTTCTATGCGCGGTTGGGGAAATAAAACCCAAAACGTCTATTATCCATTTTTCATATGGCTCTGCACTAGTAATAGGACTTAAATGCATTTAATCACTTTTCCTGTGTTTTCCAAGGCACTGACAAAGTGATCACACTCCTTATAATACTCCTTGCAATCCTTGTACAAGGTTTCACACCATAAACCAATGAGTAGAATCTTGGGTGTGGTGGCATCACTTGTATAGTGTCCAATGTAATACCGCCATGATCCTCTTCCATTATTGCTATGTGCTCATGCGCTAGTACACACTAACAAAATAATTCATCTCGCCCTAGTTTGTATAGATCACCACCGATCAACATGAAAGGTGCAACACAAATTGCACATTGTTTCTTTTCCAAGGTTTTTCGTTCTTGCAGTGCTATACATTTGCATAAAAAGACACCAATATCCTCCACCCCGATGGCGCATGGTTTAACATGTACAAATGTGCATCTGACATTGTATCTTTAATTGTCTATGCATCCTCTCCCTGGTCCAGGCCAAAATTACTTTTACCTGGTTTTACCATGACTATAAAATCAAAATCTTGGAATAATAGAACCCATCGCCATATGCACCCTTGTAAAAATGGATTATTTACCAAGTATTTCAATGGCATGTGATTTGTATAGAACACAAAAGGTGTTGCTAGCAAGTACTATCTAAAATTATGCAAAGACGTAGATCATTGACAAGGCATCGCAATCTGTATTTGTATAATTCTATTATGCAGAGTCAAATTTCTACTAGAAAAATAGATAGGATAATCTATAATACCTTCTCCATGCTGAGCTAATACTATGCCAATGGCCATGCTAGAGGCATCCACATGTACATGAAAAGGTTGGTTCCATGAGGGAAAGTGCAGAATAGGCATCGTAGTAAGCCTCTCCTTCAACGCTTCAAATGCATGTTGTTGTGGTTCTCCCTAATAGAAGATCCATTTATCTTTTAATAACTCATCTAAGGGCATAACAATTGTAGCATATCCTTTGATTAAATTTCTTTAATACTCGTGTGTGGCCCAAGAATCTGCAACCTCACTCTGACTGGTAGCTCCTCTAGGCCTAAAATAACTACAACCTTGGCTGGATCTACTAACAAACCCTCCTTACAGATGATATGCCCTAGTAGAGTTCGAAAAGCTATAGAAAATACACACTTCTTTATGTTTAATAAGATGATTAATTGTTTGTACCTCTCAAACATTAATCACAAGTTTTCACAATGATCCTTGACAAGCACATATATTGTCTAATCATCTAAGTAAACCTGTAAGAATTTGTGAATAAAATCCTGGAATGCTTGAACCAAAATGCACAAAAAATATTGCAGGTGTGTTCTTCAGTCCAAAGGGCATCAATGTGTATGCAAAAATTCCCCATTCAGTGGTGAAAGTTGTTTTCTCTTGATCCTCATTTAAAATTTGTTCCCGATGATACCCAGAGAATCCATCTATAAAAGAGTAAATTTTGTGCCTTACAATGCCTTGTAATATTTCCTCGATGAAAGGTGTAGGAAAATGATCAATCACACATGCAAAATTGAACTCCATGTAGTCCACAAAAATCCTAATCCTACCATATTTCTTTATACTAATTACCATGGTACTAACACACTCGATTCTTCTAGGGGCATAATGATGCAAGATTTCAACATCTTGTCAACTTCTTCTTTAACTTTTATGCACATGTTAGGGTTCATCTTGTAAGGTCTATTCCTAACTAGGCACACACCTTCCTTTAACTTAATCTTCATCTCACCTAAATACTCATGCACTCCCTTTAACTTATGGTAGCCCCTAGGAAATAAGTCTTGGAAATCGTGTAGTAACTCAATTATCTTAGCCACCTCAAAATCAAACCAATAGTCTCCAATTATGGCGTCCTTAGGTTCAACATCCATGTCAATGTTCACTTTCTTGGTATTCATAGGTTCATAATAGGCGCACACATTATTATACACACTGTCTAATACTTCATGCATACTCTATGAATAATATATGCCCAAATTTTATACGTCTTCATCATCCAATATGTAGACTATCTTTCCTTTCTCCTTCTCAAGGAAAATGCACTCAAGTATTTCGCATTTGTCTCATCTACCTCATCAAAATGCACTCCCGGGTCTACCTCACCAAATAACTTCGAATGATTTCTTTAACCTTTTCACTATCTCCCATAGTCAATCTATCCATAACTTGTAATGCCTCTTTTGCCAAAGGTCTAGTGGAGAAGTAATCAAAAGTCCGGATCATTTCTACCAAGTCTTACCAATTTCTAGCCTCCCTATGCACTGCAAGATAAACATACCAAATGCACGTGCATTTGTGTAAAGTGAAATAAATTTTGTGTACCCATAACGAAGGTGGTAAATCTTCCTTCCCCTCTATACGCTTCCTCTCACATTGCTAAATGTGGTGCTGAATAAGATGATTACCATGATATGTGTAGACACCTATAATTTAACCCAAGCAATTTAAATATTCAAATTGTGCTAATTATCCTCTTTCCCACAAATTGGTGACATATCATCAATATAGCACACTTCCTCTTCTATCACCATTAATTAGCTACATTACGCTAGTTAATTAACCCTTCTATCCAACAAATACATCAATTAACGACCTTCCATTAATTAATCCTCCTTTTTATCTAGATTAATTAATTATTTCTAATTAATTAATCCCCCTTTCTATCTAGATTAATTAACTATTTATAATTAATTAATCTTCCTTCTACCTAGACTAGTTAATTATTATTAATTAATTAGCTTCCCCTCTCATTAAATCAATAAATCATTATTTATTTGATTTAATTCCTCCCATGGTCTACATCATGCTAATTATTCCTCTAAAAAGCTTCTATAAGCTTACACACCTATTAATTAATCACTTTAGTTAATTAATAAACCCCCTTAATCCCCATGGGTCACTAAAGGACAAACTAAACTCTCCTAAGGTTGACTCAACCCTTTCTAAACCTCCCTTATCCACAACTAACCCAACCTCTCCATTTATCCCACATGAAGAGGGATGTAGATATTCTTCTATCCCTTGGGCTATATAAGGAGCCCTCTTCCTACTTTTCTTCTTACACCTAAATGAGCATAGAGTATTCACTATAGCCATTTTATCATCTTTAAGAATTCTTCCATTAGAAGAACTAGCCTTCTCCATTTCTTGCATTCATCCACCCAAGTTCTTGGAAGTCAAATGGAGATATGTCAAGTGGTCTTCAGAGCCATGATTTGACAAAATTCCATTCCTAGAAACCTTGGGATTTCAAGCACATAATCAACTCTTTGATTGATAGAGATCTACATAGGTCCAATCTCATTTTATTTAGCATTCAATAAGAGATAAAATTTAATTTTGTTTAGCATATTTAGCTTGAAATGTTCATTTCATGTTCTAATGTAGAGATGTTAATAGGTTATCTTTGCTTAAGCTCTTAGCATAATGATGCATAGGTTTAGTTTAGCATTGTATTGAAGCTACTAGGTGTTAGTTTCAATTCTACTTACATAGTTAACTAACTCTTGCATACATTTGGCACGCCCGGTGGGACAGGTCCTTAGTCCCTTAACATTCTAGTTCAAATTTTATTGTTATTTCAAGCATTTGGCTAACCCTTGATATGCACATGTGTGAAATAATGTTAAATTTCTTATGATTTTGCTAATATTACATGTGTAGAATCTCATTTAGAGATTTAATTTTGATGGGTTGTTAATTTCAAGATAACATACTAAAATTTGGAGTATTTTGAACTTGTTTGTGTCATTTGGTCGTATTTTGACTATAGCATAGTGCATGTGTACAAAAACCTGTGCGTATGCACACTAAACCAGTACATGCACACATCCGGTGTACACACACTTTTCTCCCATATTATACCTTTGTGGCTGTCAAAAACATGTCAGCCGGCACATGTGCACCCTAACCCTAGCGTAGATACCCTAACCTTGGCACACACACCATTTCTCGCTGGTGCACACATTCTCGTGTTTGATCGTGGCGCATGCACCCATATCCCGACACGTGCATCTCTCACCAATGCACATGCCCTTTCTTAGTCTTTGTACTATCTTTTTCTAACCTTGGCGCACACACATATACCCTAGTGCGCATGCACATATCCTAATGCAGGCATGTCTTGGGTGGTGCAGTTCCCTACGGACCTAAATTTACACAAACAGCACAACCTCCATAACAAACGGGCACAATCTTTGAACACATTCACAGACACCTTAGTGAAACTATTACACATCATGGCCCCTAAAACAAGATTAGGGCTCAAAAAGTAGGCTTTGGAAGAAAGACAAATGCAAACTTGGGAAGCCTCAAAAAAACAAGGGTCAAACCCCTTTATTGGCCATGATCTTGGGCCTTTATTCTCCATGGAGAAAGAAGTAGAAGAAATGATAGATCATAGCGGTGACGAGTTAGAATCACCACACACGGAATTTGATTTTGACCCCACCTTGTTAGATGAATTCCTTTTTAGAAATAAGGATCGGGTACTAGCATGAGTTGTGGAGTTAGGAGCTAGAATTCCTATCGAACAAGAGATAATCCCACCTACAAATGATATTAATGACAAGGAACGACATCTCATTAACATGGAGGATATCTTAACACATGGACATGCTTCTACCTCTAACATGGTGTATGCATGTATTTGTTTAGCTAAGTCAAGAAGATTAGAACTAACACCTAGTAGTCCTACAACAAAGCTAAATCAATATCAATACGTCATCATGCTAAGAGCTAAACAAGTAATAAACATCAATACTATGCATTAGAATCTTGAAAATAAACCTCAAGGTAACATACTAACATTTATTGCTCTACTCTTTGGAAATTTAAATCAATAAACTAGACCTATGTAGATATTTTAGCTATCAAAAGGAGATAATGGTTACTTGATCCAAGATGATCAAAGATGGAGGTTCATCAAGCCATGGCTTATTAGGCCTTTCTTGATTAACTCCATTTTTTTCACAACACTAACTTGATTGTTTGAATGCAAAAGGATGATGCTTAGCTCCACTCTAATGGAGGAATGCTCAAAGATGGTAAAATGGCTATAGTGTATTACTATATGCTCACTTTTGTTTATCAAGGAGTAGGTGTCAGTAGAAAGGTAGGAGGAGGGCTCTTTATATAGCCCAATGGATAGAGGAATCTCTACATCCCTTTACATGTGGGATAATAGAGATGTTATGTTAGTTGTGGATAGGGAGGTTTAGAAAGGGTTGAGTCAACCTTAGGAGAGTTTAGTTTGTCCTTTAGTGACCCATGGGGTTTGAGGGGCTTTATTAATTAATCAAAGTGATTAATTAATAGATATGCAAGCTTATAGAAGAATAATTAGCATGATTTAGACTATGAGAGGGATTTAATCAAATAAGTGACAATTTATTGATTAAATAGAAGAGAAAATTAATTAATTAATCTAGATAGAAAGGAGAGCTTAATTAATTATAAATAATTAATTAATCTAGATAGAAAGGGGAGCTTAATTAATTATAAATAATTAATTAATCTAGATAGAAAGGGGAGTTGATTAACGGAAGGTCGTTAATTGGCATCATTGTTGGATATAAGAGTTAATTAACTAACGTAATGTAATTAATTAATGATGATAGCAAAGAAAATGTGCGATATTGATGATATGTCATCAATTTGTGGGAAAGGGTATAATTAGCACAATTTAAGTATTTAAATTACTCGGGTTAAATTATAGGTGTCTACATTTGCCCCTCTTTGGAGTCGCGTAAATGATGCCACTTCAAAGATAATAGATAGATAAATTTTGAAAGTGTAGAAGAAAAATTAGTAGAAGTGAGAGATTCCCCCTCGAGTGTCGATGGGGTGATAAGAGAAGGTGATCGACAATCAAAAAATGTGAGAGAAATGAAATAGAAGAATGGGTAGAAGCAGGATGCCCCAAGTGAATAAAAAGAATAGTGTTGATAGGAGAATGATGTAGAAGAGGAATGCAAATAGAAAGAAAAGAGAAATATTTCATCTAGTGTATTGAAACAACTTTATTGTCATCATATTGCCAAATATCTATGTCATCGGTCCTTATTAAAAATATAAGCATACAAAAAAAGTAGGATGACATGAAAAATCATACTACGAATAGTTGTCCATTGCTGAAACACCCACTCAATGCAACATACAAAAAGTAATGCAATATGAGAAGGAAACAAGCTCATTTAATAGGGAAAACAAGTACAAACACACATATTCCAACCAACAATGGTCAAGATGGTTGTACAAATGTTTTGTTATCAAGATGAAGATCCCCAAATGTTCGTGATTGACGAAAAGGGTTAAAAATGATGCCCCGAGAAAGGATACATGCAAGGGAAGATGATGAAGGACACTGGGTCCAATGAAAAAGTGTAGTGCACTACAAAACAATACCAAGAAACTATATGTGCCCTAGAGTACTGATGAAGCAAGCAGGATAGCTTTGTAAATGGTTGTAAATCGATGATCCACAAGTCATGTGATTGGTGAAGATGTGAAATTTTCTAGTAGGATATGGAAAGAATACCATGCGCAAGACACAAGTTTCAGCCGTTATGAGCGGGTTTGCCTATTTTTGTAGGTTTTATAATTTTTAGGATTTTGTGGAGGATTTTTCTTTTTAGATTTTGGATGGATATATATATTTTTGTTTTTGTTTTCTCAAATTCGGTGGATGGTGGATGCATAGAAGAAAGTAGAAGAATCAGTATGAACCGCCTGACAATAAAATAAATGCCCCAAGGGGAAGAAATAAGTAGCCAATGAAAAATAATGTCCCTTGTACAATGGAAAAATTAATGAAATAATTATTTAATAATAACAAATAATTATTCATTGGAGTACGTAGAGGAAGGAAATTGCCTAGGGGAAATAAAAATTGTCCTAATGAGAAGAAAGGGGTACTAGATGGCAAAAAAATTCCCCACCATGGTGAAAAATAATTATTTAAATAAAATAATTATTTATCGTGAATAGAAGAAAAAATTAGAGCGACAACGGTGGGTGAAACAAGCTTCCTGTGCACCATGGCGGCGAAAATGGCTTAATACACCCCAGTGGGCGGGGAAATCATCATGACCAATTCATTTGTTACCAACCACTACCAAAATTTTAATGCGAGACCCTTGATAGTGATGAGGACGATGGTGAGAGGATGAGCCCACTAGAGACACACTAACCGAGTTCGAGATTATGCCCGACACGCAGATGATCAATTCTTCATGAGTAGCTTGACCTACTTCATCAATTTTTGCAATTAAGGCCACATTTAATGCATTTAATAGTAGGTTAGAGGTAGGGTATGACACAGTGCGCATGCAGGGGACGCAGCACACCTATCGTGGCGCAGTACCCTTGAAGTGCATGTGCGCATGCACATGTACCATACACATGTGCGTGTATGGACATATGACCGAAAAAGGCATATGCGTGTCCGTGCACATACATATGACACATGCATGCACACGCATGCATGAAAACACTAGCACACATGTAGTGACCGAAAACCATGGCGTAAGTGCCCCTAGGCGTATGCACTCACACACACATATCGAAAGGGACATGCATACACGTATGCGTGCACGTGCACATATGTGTACATGCCTGTGCAAACATGCATACATGTGTATCCACATACACACACGTTTAAAAGGGCACGCAGTACCTAGGAGAAACAAGAGGGAAGAAATGTCAAAAATGACAGTTAGAAGAAAGAGAAAAAAATAGTGGAGGATAGAAGAATGATAAAAGGACATAGAATAAATTTTCAAAGTGTCTAACACATATCATGTTTTTGCAAAGACGGTTGCCCCGGCGTTGCAGACGTGAGAGTAACACACTCACATTGCGAGATGGAGAAGAGCATGCACTAATGTAACCGTCGTGTGATGACGATTCTATTGGAGGTGGTTGGCCTGGGCTATGTAGCATGGATGCCATCTATCACCTTAGACCATGGCCTATTGACCGCTTTGATTGAGCGGTGGCACAGTGAGAGCTAATGTTTCAGGATCCCTATAGGAGAGATGACCATCACACTAGAGGACGTGTGGCATATTTTGTGTGTTCCTATTGTAGGCTCGATGATCGAGTATATGAGTGACTTTGGTTGGATTACTACTGTGATTAGTGACCTTTTTGGTTGTGAGGAGATACCTCATGAGGGTATGAAAGTGTCTTTGCATGACTGCATAGTGGATCTGACCCTACACTGGGGACCACTATATTTGATGGCTCTTATCAATGGGTTCTTACTCACTGATAAGACTGGGACATCATTTCCGATGGGGTTGATGACATTAGTACATGGAGTGTTCAATGGTGAGCAATATTGTTGGGGCCAGTGTATCTTTGGCATATCTATATTGGGATCTACACCTAATTACTTACCATTGTCAAAAGACGGTGGGGTCGAAGTCTTTACTGTAGATTTGTTCCTAGGACCATATAGCAATCGGGCATCCTATAGGTACATTACACACCCGAGCACCAGAGGAGCCGAAATTCATGGCATGGGTTCCGTGGGGAGTGATGTACGAGGGCACTTAGGCAACATTTACTGCTACTATTGTCGAGAGTTTGATGAGTTACTAGATAGAGACATCATTTGGAGGCCCTACAGACATATACAATGGCCCAAGGATGGAGTGGAGCTTAACATCTGTGTGGTAGAGAACTTCCTTATAGGTAGTCACAATTATATTACCAATATATACAAGGTGGATGATATCGCAACAACCGGGTAGAGTTCGTGGCATCCCCACTCGATATGTGGTATGCCTTATGGGATGCAGAGACGCGGACTATGGGGCCATGTATACAGGTAGCAGGAGCGTGGCTATCTTCATATAGGTGGTACCACAGGTTTGGGATCATGCTTGATAGGTTAGAGACCCAAGAACCACACTAGATTACATGGCCTAGTATGTGACCATTTTTCATGGCGCTTGACCATATCAGATGAGGCATGGGGAGCAGGTGTGTGAGCACATATAGTAGTGATGAGGCCATATCCACAAGTCAGGATGATGATCCATTTGATGGGAAACAACATGATGGGCATGGTCCAAAGACAAGATCCGGATAGAGGCCGTAGGTTCCCTTATAGGGATAGGCATAGGGTGAGGCACATGGACATGGTTATGTAGAGGATATGAGGCCAAGAATACAAGATTAGGGATAAGCCCATAGACAAGTTTAGGGCCAGTGCACAGGACATGCTCCAATGGTGCCTTTGAGGTTGGCCCAAGCCCAGGGTGGAGATGCCAAGGCACAACTAGTTTTCCTATGGCATCATCTACGGAAGTTGACAATGGAGAGAGATCAAGCCCGATCTCATATTCTAGCCATGACAATAGAGCATGACTAGGCTAGAGCCTAGGCCGGTCAGGGGGGAGATGGGTCCACACATTTCCAATAGATATGTCAGATGGCCTCTCAGATGGCTCAGGTGATGAGCCTACTTTAGAGGCTCGCACTCCATCTACAACCAAAGTGATAGTTGAGAGAGGCCGAGGTTACATGACTAACAATGAGAGGTAGCATCATTTCGACATACGATAGGATAATAATAGTGACAACTCATACTCATCGAGACTTAGCTACAGTGGAGGGTAGAGCCTCGTATTATTGGTCACTCTACTATGAAGCAGTTCTAGCTAGCCAATGGGCACCGATCTATAGTCAACAAATGAGTGGATCAACAAGATTAGAGAGGCCACAGGTATCGTTGAAGTAGCCATGAGAGAATCCTATAGGATTGCGTGGGACACAAGTTATGGGTCTTCCTCCATTGCGCAGACCAGCCACTCCCTCTGAGGGTTCCAGTCAGCCTTGATTGTCATTGTATTCTTTGATTGTATTTGTATCATGATATACATGCCTCTTATGAAGGTGTTATACTTTGGACATATGTATATGATGTACCCATTTATTTGATGCATGCCTCTGATGAAGGCTTTATTATTTTGATCGATGTATAACATTTTTGATGTACGCCTCTGATGAAGGCATTATTATTGAGTTGTGCCCCTTTGATGGCCCATTTTGTATCGATGATGTATATCTCTTGTGAGACAAACCTGTTATACTTGTATATATGGACATTTTGATGTGGCACCGTTGTTATGAGATGATGGAACTTTATTGTTTTGGTGATTGATGCATGGATGATGGATATGTCATGATGTTATATGATTTGATTTCACATTGTGTATGTATCATGATGATAGTTGAGATGTTTGTACCACATGTGTTTAATTTTGATATGATAAATGCATAGATGATATCAATTGATTGTACTTGTGATGGTTTAGAGTAGTGGATGTGATGACATGATGATATTGGTGCGGGGGATGGATTTTGATAATTGCAATCCCTCTTTCCCCATTTGATGATACGATATGTGATGATTAGCATAACATACATGTATGATGTAGACGTAACATTTTATTTATGTATGAGGTATAGATGATGTTAGATGTGATGATATTGATGGAGAGATGATGATGTGATAACAAAACAATGTACATGCATGAAGCAAACACACTCAAATGTTAACAAAATACACAGTTCTAACCAATCGTGAATTAACACAACTATGTATAATTATTTACAAGCATGCAAGAACATAATACATATTTATAAGTAAAAATGAATCTAATCTAAGGAAGAAAAGACAAAGTTAGCAAAGTACGTCAAGCAATAAACTATACAAATGTACAAACAAGAAACAAGATACAATAAGTAACTAAAGTTATGTTTTGGAAGATTGTTTTACGAAACATCTTTCTATTATTTTGATTTTTGTGAAACAATTTTCTATTGTTTAGATTTTTGTGAAACAATTTTCTATTGTTTTGATTTTTGTGAAACAATTTTTTATTGTTTTGATTTTTTAACATTTTTGAATGTTTTTGTGATTATCCAAGATTTTTGAATGTTTTTGTGTTTTTCCAAGATTTTTGAATGTTTTTGTGTTTTTCAAAGATTTTCTAAAGTTATGCATAGGTGAACGAGAAATGTGGGTACCCCAAAGCATTAAATGAGGAATATATAAGGGCAAAGTGCCGCATGTTTATGAATTTGAAGGTGAAGTCACGGAAGTTCCCCAATGTTAGATGTGGAATAAACAAAGACCATCCCTTCACATATTAACAATAGGAGAAAAATCCGGATTAAGGCTTGAAAAGAATAGGCTCACAGGAATCTCAGATATAGATGTGGAACTAGTCCTAGGCTAAGTAAAAGTACCCTCCAGATGCAAGATGCTTGTGAATAATGAATCCTCCCAAGGCGCCGGAAACTAGTTTTCACCCAAGGACTTATCCAAAGTGCCACGATTGCGTGGTTTTCACTTATGGATGACCTGTTTTCTCTTTTTATTTTTCTCTTATTTTAATTGTTTCTTGTATTTTGATCATTTTTACTCTTTTTTTGGTTTGCTTTTCCGATTGGGGTGGGAAATTTTGTATGCTCCTGTGCCATACTTGGCCACAATGACGTAAGGTCCGAGCAGCAGTGTGGTTCAAACTTTCCTTTCTTCTCTCTTTCTTCCCTCATGCTGAAATTATTTTCTTTCATGACCAAATCACCGACCTCAAACCGACGAGGTATGATTATTTTGTTGTAATTGTGAGAGAATGCATTAGATAAAATTTAATATGATTTAGGGTGTGGATGTGCTTCTCATCTAGGAGTTCCAACTCGTCGGCCTTACCACTCTGTAATCCTCATCCTTGTCTAGATAATCCCTAAGAGAAATTCATAAGGAGGGAAGCTCGATTTTTAATGGGATGATAGACTCGTTCCAAAACGGGAATAGGGTGTCGCACAATAGGAGTGAAAATATAGGTCATGTAATCCCAAAAAGCTAGGTGGATTTGCAAATGCCATTCGACCTATCTTACCATCTTTTCCATGATTCGAACTAATGTTTTGTTAGTGGCTTTGGCCTAACCATTACCTTGTGGATAATATGGCGTAGACCATTTCAATTTTATCTCGAAACCGATGACAAAGATATTTCATGGTCTTGTTCTTTAATAATTTTCCTTTCACAAGAATTATGGTCTTGAGGAATGCTTTGCCACTCGTAATATAAGATGATTCATGATGAACTTTGAGATCGAGCACCCATTACATAAGTTAAAGGGATAGCTTCCACCCACTTGGTAAAATATTCAAGATTTGTAATGATGTGGGTGTGGCCATCATATGAAGTAGGGGTAAAATTCCCTATTAAATCAAGTCCCCATTTGGAAAATGGCCATGGGGTCGTGATGGGTCAGTAATGGTTGTGATGGGGCGTGGATGAAATTTCCATACTTTTGATAGAGTACACAGTTTGTCACATAGTTTCAATAGTTAGTTTCCATGGTAGGCCAATAGTAGCCCACTCTCAACAATTTATTGGCTAGAACCACCCTGTTTATGTGGGCCCCACACAATCCCTCATGCACCTCTTTAATTTCTTAGGATGACTCGTCATATCGAAACAACGTAATAGATTCCCATCGTAGCCACGATGATAGAGCATACCTCCTAAGAGGGTATAATGGGCTATTTGGTGGATACAGCTTTGTTTTTCAGAATGAGAGATGTTAGGAGGGAATGTGTTGTCTTTAAGGTAAGTGAAGATGGGCTCATACCATGGGGAATTGGGACCAACAACATCACAAGCCAGACAAGATTCTAGCATGTCATACGTAGGCTAGCGTAGATTTTCAACAAAGAAAGGCATATCATTACTTTCCGGTGGAATGCGTAGCATAGAACCTATGGTTTCCATAGTGTCTACAAATCTATTTTGTGCTCTTGGAATCTATTCAAACGTGATACAAAAAAATACTCTTTCAAATTTTTGACCAGCTTCTTGTAAGGGATGAGCTTCTCATCCTTGACTTTTTACTCATCATTGACTTGTTTGATGATTAACTGCGAGTCACCAACAATCTTAACATGATGAATGTCCCATTTGATTATGAGCTTCATCCAGTGATGAGTGCCTCATAATCTGTAATATTATTCATGTAAGGAAAACCAAGGTGAAAATCCCGAGGTACGGGGTCTTCGAGAAGGAGTAATTAGTACAACACCTACCCTTGAACCATCAAAAGTAAAAGATCCATCAAAGTGCACCTGCCACATGACGGATTCCTCAATGTACATTAATGAAGCATATGATAGATCCGATTCACGTGTTCTGTTCCTTATAAAGGTGCTTCGCCGCTAACCGATCAACAAGTACTGTCCCTTGACCGAATATTGGTGCAAAAATTTGATGTCAAACTCACTCAACAAAATGATCTAGTTAGCCATTCTACCAATAAGGCATGGTTTAGACAATAGGTATTTGAGTGGGTCAAATTTTGGTATAAGCTTGGTTTTAGTATTTAACAGGTAATGGAAAAGTTTTTGGAAGGTAAAAACTACGCCAAACAAGATTTTTCAGTTAAGCTCGTAAGCAATGAGAGTATGAATGAGATAGTACACAACTTTTTCTTTATGTTTGAGGTCATATTGGGTTAGCACCACACCAATAATGAGTTGTGTGGTAGAAATATACAATAGAAGTGGCTCACCGGGAGTTGGTGGCATGAGGACAGTGGATTGGCTAAGTACTACTTAAGCAAGGTAAAAGCCTCTTTGTTGCTCTAGTCCCGGATAAACGCAACATCCCTTTTTAGCAAATGAGTGAATGAATGATTTATTTTGGCAAGTTTGGAAATGAAACGATGAATAGCCTATATCCTTCCCTCGCAAGTCTGCGTAGTTGTTTAATGCTTTTAGGAGGAGGCATTTCTATAATAAGCAAAGAACTTTAGTGAGTCTACCTCAATCCCTCTTTGTGATAAAATGAAACCAAGAAAATTTCGACAAAGATGCCAAACACGCACTTCTTTGGGTTCAAACAGACCTTGTACTCCGTAGGCATTTGAAAATACTCCAAAAATATCAGGGTGATCTATCGTTGTCTTGGATTTCCCAAGGTTATCATCCACATAATCTTCCACGATGTCATGGATCATATCATGAAAAATCAATGACATCATCCTTTGATAGGTTGCTCCTACGTTTTTAAGGCCAAATGGAATTACTTGATAATGAAAGTACCCCAAGGAGTTATGAAGGCCATCTTGTGTTTATCTTTGTCACCTATCTTGTTCGATTGTAGCCGAAAAACCATCCATAAGAGATAACATTTCATATCTAGCATTTGAATCAACAATCATATCAATATTATGTTAGAATTTGACGATTCTAATAAATATGGATTTAATCAACTTACATATTAGATAAGGTTACAATAAATATTTAAATAATGATTACATCATAACATAAGTAAATAAATAAATACTTATAGGAAATAAATAACACAAGTGACACAATATTTATAGTGAAAAATCCCAATAGGGTAAAAACCACTTTGAAAATAACCTTTTACTTTAGAGAACTTATTTTACATCTAGTAATATCACCTCATCCTTTGAAACCCTATTTACCAAGGGTAAAACCAAATCACTTGATTTACACACCTTTGATATATTTTTGAATATATCAAATGAAGACTTAAAGTCCTTTTTATATAAGGTGACCGGGTATGTCTCTCGACCCACCTTTTCAACCTAAAATGGTTGACACATACACCTAGGTTTATAATATTTAATATTAGAAATATAATCATTTCATGATATTAAATATTTAACCTAAAGTATATACCTAGGTTAGCATATTTAATAATAGAAATATAAATATTTCATATTATTAAATATTAACCTATATATTAGTGATGGACTCATATACATTAAGGGTTGGCTAGACCACTTAATCATTATGTTCCAACACGCCCCCTTAATGTTAAGTGGGATAACATGACATATGCCAATAAATTACCTACCCATGGTACACTAAAAGATTTACAATCCTTAAACCACAAAGGTTTTAGGCTAGCATATCGGTTGAAGGAATTATAAAACCTTCATCATACTCAAATTATCTTTTGGTACTAAGGATTTGGAATCCCAAAGATCATCTCATGATTAGTGGCTAAGTATGATTTGTGAGTTTTACATGTTCTTATAAAATGTTATGAACCCAAACATATAGGAGCCTTTTACAACCAAGGATCTCCTTAACAATATGCTTCTTTGGATGTTTACTAATAAACGCAAAAGACTAAAGATTTTATTGAAGGCCTCCTTTAAGATCTTTCTACACTTCTTTCTAAAAATAATCCGAGGAGGTATACATGCCCGAAGGTCTTTTTACACTGCCCGAAGGTCTTTTACACATGTCTGAAGGTATTCTTACAAAAACTAAGTTCCATTAGGAGGTGACATTTTCATGCAAACTACCCTCAATGGCAACTCGAAAATCCAAGCTTTTCACAAAAGTGACAAAACTTTTCAGGACTTAGGGACTTTGTGAAGATGTCAACAACCTGCTCTTCAGTCAACATGAACTTGAGATTTATCTCATGACTTTGCACCTTCTCACGGGTGAAGCGTATATGTATTTCAATGTTCTCCGTCCTCCGATGTTGAACTAGATTCTTAATCAAGAGTAATACAATTCTAACCACCACACGTAAGAGAAATACTTCTTTTAGCTTACATGTATATCTACCAACAACCGTTGCATGACCACATGGCTTCTTTACTTATTCCATTGTACTTTTTTCGCCTCAATAGAAGAAATGGAGATTGTTGATTATATTTTGTTGTTCCAAGTAATGGTTCCTACACCCAAAAATTTGAACACATATCTAGTATATTTTATAAAAACATCAGTATGGTTAGAATCACAAAATCTATATAAGATAACATTTTCATTCTTATTATAATGTAACCCATAATTGATTGTTCCTTTAAAATATCTAAAAATATTTTTACAAGATTCTAATGATCTCTAAAAAGGTTCTTGCATAAACCTTGAAGTAATTCCTACTATATAGGAAATATCTGATCTAGTTATAGTTAGATAAATCAAACTATCAACTAACAACGTATATAAAATAGGATCAACCTTTTTCATATTCAAATTTAGGATCAATATTTATTCCAACTTCCATTGAAGTAAAAAATAGTTTACAATCAATCATAAGAAACTTTTTCAATACAATGGTTGTATTTTGTGTTTTGAAAAATAACAATAGAATGAAATACATCATATAAATAACATGATGTGAGAGACCTAATTCATTCATTTCAAAGTACCGCTTTAATTTCTCTTTACCTATGAATTAAATCAGGTAATTGCCACTGAGACATAAGTAAATTATCAACATATATACATATAATGATAATATGCAAGCCTTATTGCTTGATAAATATATCATTGCTAGAAGAACAATTAACAAAACCTAACAGTTTAAAGAAGAAAATAATTTTTACATACCAAGCCCTAAGAGCTTGTTTTAAACCATACAAAGATTTCTCAACTTACAAGTATAGTTCTATTTACCAGTTTATTCAAATCCTTTAGGTTAAAACATGTAAAGTTGTTCTTTTAAATCACAATTAAATTTATTTTTTTCCTTATCCATTTGGTAGATTTCCCACCTAAATTGAGCAACAATTACAAATAAGGCCCTAACGGTACTCATTTTAGCTACGGGAAATGTCTCAACATAATCAATACCAAATTTTTCGAGTGAAACCTCTAGAAATAAGTCTATATTTATGTTTGTTAATACTACCATCAACATTATATTTTACTTTGTATATTCACCTAGACTCTATAATACTTTACGAATTAGGGTTATACAAGGTAATTAATGCATGGTACATATGATGACTTTTGGTCATTTTCCTAAGGTTAATAAGATTTGAAATTTCTAACATAGATTGAGCCCAAGTTAATTTCTTATCTAGGAAGATAAGAATTTCAGAAATATCTATAACATCAAAACATAATTGTGACTATTTACAAAATCAGAATCAAAACCATCATTTGGAAATATTTAATGAAGTAACTTCAAGAGAAGAAGACAACACATGTAAACCTTTCACTAGATTATATCTAGACATTTCATATAAGCTTCGATAATTAACATGTCCTAACCTTTCATGACATAGTTTCGAATTATTCAAACTTTGAGATATAAAACAATATGCAGAAGAGAAATCATCAAAAATATTCAAAAATTTTATTTGAATTCCTTCACTATTTTACTCTCATTACTATCCTTGATATACCAAGTATCCTTCATGCATGGATTCTAGTTATGTCCATACCTCTTTTGGATGTTCGATATTATTAATTTGTAGAAGGTACTCATTGTTCACATTACGTAGAATCATAGAAAGAGCCTCCTGCATTCATTGCAAGAATGTATTCATGTTATCTATAGTTGTTTGACAATCGGTGGGGAACAACCTCGATCCAAAACAATAATCTAAAGTTTCCTCGCCATAAATTCTATTTTGACCCAAATGTTGTAGTTGGTTTCATTTAGGATCTAGGTTTTGTCAAGACAGAAATAGTTGGACGCCATTATTTTCTTAAACTTGTAAAACACACCCCATTATAATATACAATGTACCACAGAGTTAGATACATATTTATCGATAATAAAAATAACACTTTTAATAGAATCATATCTAAATTTTATAGATCTAAAGAAATTATTTGATTATAACTAATTCTGTCATTACAATGCATACTAATTAACCTCCCATGATCAAAATAATAACTCGCAATATAAAGGGCTTTGCATTATACCCCAAATTTATATAAAAAATATTTCCGACCATATAGAAGTGAAGAAGAGACCCCTAAGAATGTATAACTTCAAATTTCTGAAAATATTATTGTAGACAAAAATTTGGCTAACTTAAATTTGACGTCTAAATGACCTGTCATAATGGCTTATTTTTGGTCTATCGTGACGGTCATTTGACCATCAATTTTAACATAATGAAAGTTTCCTAGAACCTATGAGCTTAAATTTGACGTCTAAATGACCATCATATTGTCTTATGTTTGGTCTACTGTGATGGTCATTTGATCGTCAAATTTAATGAAGACAACTTGTGTATTTCTAGAATGTGAAATTTTAGAATTTCTTCTTCTGTATAATATTAGGGAGGTTATATTTTAACACATTATAATAACCTATTATAATTTATAATGTAAAAATATATACACTTTTGAAAAGAAAGAGGTATATAGTTTATAGAATGTAAATAAAAAACAACATATAGTTCACAGAAACTATAAACTATAGTATATTTTTTTATATAAAAAACACATAACCTTTATTAAAGGGGTTTAAAGGACATAGACCAGGTTAAAAGAATTTTACCATGTGCAAGTAGATTTATGAGAGTATAGATTACCCTGCATATTTTACAAAAAGGACATGTAATTTCACCCGACCAATGAAATAAATTCAAATCCCTATTTTCATGAACCTTGTCTCCTCCCTTCATTTACTCTTAATTTTACCCTGCACACATTTAAAACTATGGAAATATTGTAAAATATTTTATAGAATTCTTACAAGCTAAAAACTTTAAAACTTTTATGTGGCTATAACTACAAATATTTTAATAAATATTTACCACACTTCACGTGGGCCACCAATAAACTAGCCATTTTTTTAATTCTCCATTTATACTTGAGAGTTCCACATTTATACCTGAGATATTATCTCATTTTATTCTCCACTCCCACTCTTATATAAAAGAAAACCTTTAAATAGGTTCATTTATATAGTTTTTATAAACTATAAGATATAAATGAATGGGGCTGCCCCCTTACATGGATAATATAAATGGTTAGGGACACATGTTAGGTTTTATCTAGTAAGTATAAAAATTTAAAAAGTAATCCATTCATGGCTAAGCAATAAACACTAGACCCCTTTCCAAAAAAAAAAGTAAGCACTTTAGTTTTTTTAAAAACATATATAAACCAAATCTAATAAAATTTATATTTTAAGCGGTTTAAACTAACCATATATATAAAATACGATTTAAACTTAGGTTTGTTTATTTTTTTAAAACTATATATGCCTAGATTTATAAGTTAAATATGATTTAAACCTAAGCTTAGAATATGGTCTCTGTTGACTCTTCCCTCAATTCCATGTAATTTTAATATGGTTAAAGACTTTTAATATATAGTTTTTTTTTCCAAAACTATATAAATTTTAATATGATGTTTATATAAATTATTATATAAACCTTATTCTATATTAAATATATATTTATTTAAAAATAATAATATAGTTTTCAAATTATATAGGATATAGGTATAAATTAACTATAAACTATAGTTTTTCAAATTGAATCCTTTTAGAGGGGACCAAAGAACACGAGTATGAATTTACTTTCGAAATATTTAACTTGCAAACATTTGAAATTATAGAAAACATGAAAATTATTTCATATAGTAATAAATCATTTCTTTTTTTGTATGTGATTTTTACGCAGGTAAATATTTGAAGCCCCTTTCACTTGTGCACACATCAATCTCTAAACAAACATTAATTCCATATAATTTACAAAATGTAAATGAAAGTAAGAATCATATCATATTACATCTCCCCCAAAAATTAGGGATTTAAAATTGAAAAACCCTAATTTTTTTACCGAGAGTTTAATTACACAAATGTAATGCCAAAATAAATTGGAGAAAAAGAAGGGGACTAGATACTTTTAAATACCCTTTTGGGTTGGTTGAAAAAACCGTACAAATTAAATAAATAAAATACACAACATTTAATCTTAGTTTATTTAATTTACTTAAAGTATTTTTATATAAGGTGATCGGGTATGTCTCTCGACCCACCTTTTCAACCTAAAATAGTTGACACATACACCTAGGTTTATAATATTTAATATTAGAAATATAATCATTTCATGATATTAAATATTTAACCTAAAGTATATACCTAGGTTAACATATTTAATAATAGAAATATAAATATTTCATATTATTAAATATTAACATATATTAGTGATGGACCCATATACATTAAGGGTTGGCGGACCACTTAATCATTATGTTCTAACATATTAGGCAAATGTAAAATCATCCTTTAGGCATGCCTTATTTATGTCTACGAAATATGTATAGATTTTGATCCCAACAGATTCTTCGTATAAGGACGATATTTGATATCCATTTGGAGTAATCAATGGGTCAAATGAATCTGCTTTGTGAGCAATATTTCTAGCTCTTCCTTAACTAGGAGAGCCACCCTTAGGTGCATCTTTATGATATTTTTCTTGATGGGCTTGGCGTCCCGCATGTACAACTAAGTTGTGCACTACCATAGTCAGATCCAAGCCCGACATATCCTTATAGGACCATGCGAACACATGTATAAATTCGACGAAGCCCGGTGAATGTTTTCTATTCTCGTGTTGAGAACAAAGCTCCCAACTTGATCACTTTTGGGTCATCTTCCGTGCCAAAGTTTACATCAATGGTATCCTCTACCAGTAATTTTGACAAATCCTCCATACATGTAGGATCGAGAGGAAGGTTGAGATCTTATTCCAAGGGCGTCTCTACGACATTTTCACTCTTGGAGTGGTCACTTTTCTTATCCATTGATTTTTGTACTTTTTTAATCCAATTGCCTCAAAGAGGTTTTCACCGTGTGAATTGGACTTTGCTTTTGTCGAGGATTTTGTTAGAACTTTTGCCCTCAATTTTTCTCAAGTTTTGTTGACCACGAAGCTCAACTTCCTCGCCAAAGTACATGCAGGTATCTAAGTCAATGTAGAAACCCTTCTTATGGTTTCCAATTGGAATTATATCTCGAATGCCCATGAATTATGCAATGGATTCATTATTTTCAAAGAGATCTAGTGACACATGATGTTTTTGGTTCCATTCGACAAGGCAAGGGTAAACGAGGTCAATTTTAGGTTCAATAGGGGTTATGGTGAGGACAACGGTATTCAAGAACAAGTTTGTGGAGGTAAAATCCTCGTATTGTCTATAGTGGGAATCAGAGCAAATCTTTGTCTAAATAGTCGAGCTATCTTCACTCTCGGAGCGGGTAGAATCTTGATCATTGGGATGTGCCCCATAAGGTTGAATTATGATGTCATACCTTTCTATTTTAAAGTGTGGGAGAGGGATTGGTTCTCTTGGCCCCTGTTCATTCTTGCCACATCCTAAACCCTTGTAGCCCATGGAATCCATCATGCGACTACACTTTTTATATTCAGGGATCTGGTAGTAGGTTGGCTGAGTATCTTCTGGGACCCAAGTCATAGGGGGTCTAACAATTTTTCTTCAGCAAGTAGTCCTCTAGGTAAAAATGACCCAATAGTTTGCTCATCTCTAGGCCGTATGAAACGATAATTGGGCTAGCGTCTAGTTTTAAGTGACAATGAGAGGTCCGAAACTAAAAGAGCTTGTTGCACATTATACTCCCAAAAATTGTATTATAAAACCTACATCTCCCATGAATCAAAAGGGAAGTTGATGTAGAGGCATCACGGGCGAAGAACTAAGGGAATCCAAATCTACTCGGGATTCCATGGCTTTGTATTGAAGAGGAACAACTATATCAGCAGAGGGACACGTATAGGCACCCTTACATGTAAAACTATTGAGATATCTTTAGTGATCAAAGGGCTCTGGATCTCCTTGTATCATGACAGTCTGTCTCTTGTGTTTCAATTTGATGCATTGATGGAACGTTGATGGCACGACCTGCATGGCATGGATCCATGGTTAGCCTAGAAGCATATTATATGGGAGTTCCAAGTCCAAGACATGGAACTTTGTATTATAGCAAGTAGGTCCAACTTCCATTAATAATGTGATTGTGCCAGCTGATTCCCTTTCCGCATTGTCATAAGTGGTTATGGTAATGATTTGGGACTCAAGATCTTCTTATGTGTGTCCCAATTGTTTAATCAATTTCAACATGCAAATATTTAAACTTGACCCATTGTCACAATTAATCGTTTTATTTTCTTGCGGGTAACAAAGAACTCTCTATATAGGGGAGATTATGCATGGGATCCTCACTAGGAAGCTCCTTGTGACTAAAGGAGATATACTCAGTTGGTGCAATGTTTTCCACCGTGGCCTAAAGATGTGAAGGGTCTACTTCCATTGGCACTCTTGACCCTTGGAGAGTTTTATAAAAGATGTCTTTGTGTACATTTGATATTTTGAGAAGATACAAGATTGAAATCTTGGCAGACGTCTTCTTGAATTGTTCCAGGAAGTTGTACCTACCATCTTGTGGGGTCAATGGAGAGGGTTCAAGGATCATGAGACGAGCATGCCTTATTACCATAGCGCAATCCTTCCCTTTGATCCAGATGGTATTCACATGTTCATTAGGAGAGCGGATACATCCAATGAGCGAATCATAATGATTATTATCAGTATTGGTATATAGATAATTTTCCACTCTGTAACTCTGGGATGACTCTCCTCGATCCAACCATATCTCATTTGCCTTACCATGTTTAGGGAATGGTTCTTTGTATATTCCCATATTTTCATTAGGGATCTCGAGTTTTTCGGGTTATCCACTTCTATCTCCCCATTGTCGATGAGGTCTTGGATGTAGTGTCGAAGTCATAGAAATATGTCTATTTTATGTCCCTTGACATGGTGTAATTCACAATAGTCATGCTCTTTATACCATGATAGTTTTGGAGCATTGTCATCAAAGGGTTGTGTTGTGGGATGAGTTACAAAGTGAGTGTATCCAATTGTTTCAATATGACTAACAAAGGCTCATTGAGAGGAGTGAACATTATACATTTAGGTGGTGGTTGAATAGGTCCTTTGGTCAATTTAAAAGGTTGAACAGTTTTAACCGTTTGCATGCATTTGGAATCCGTAATCCCGTCTCCCACCACGTTCTTGTTTTTGTTAAATATTTTTGGATTTTCCATAGGTTTAACACTTTGGTTATCCTTAGAGTGTGATTTAATAGTTCCTTTGGCAATAAGGGATTTCTCTATTTGAATTCCCTTTTCAATAACCTCCTCGAAAGTGCGAACACAATGCATTTGAAGGTGGAAAGTGATGTTTGGATTTAGATTGGGCACAAAGATACTTACCAACTATTTTTTAGGGAATGTGCAAGGGAAGTGACTGGCTATCCCTCTCCACCATTACAGGAAGCTGGCGAATGTCTCGTTAGGGCATTGTTTGGTGCCACACAAGTCTTCCATGGTGATATCACTTTCTATATTGTATGAGAAGTTTCGTACAAACCTCTCTACCAGTTCTAGCTAGGTAAAAATAGACCCCGAGGTAAGCGAGTAAACCACTCCAAGGCTTGGCCTCCTAGGCTCTTTGGAAAGAGTCATATGAGGTAATTATCACTATAGGCCACCTCTTGACATGCCATGTAAATTTTTTACATGGTCTCGTGGGTCACCATTCCCTCTATATTTGTCGAATTTCGGTATGTCAATTTTATTAGGGAAGGGTTGACGTGTCATATTTTTGTCAAATGGATGGGGACATAGTTATTCATATTGATATTTTCTGATGCTCCCCACACTACTCTCTTAAAGGTTTGTAAGTGTCACTTTCATTGACTACACTTCTTGTGCGAGTAATTGTTCTTTGGTAGGGGAAGTAGGATATACACTCAGCTGTACTATGTATTGTCCCCTGCTTGATTTTACCTATGAAGTTCATTGATTTTAACCTTAGGCTTTGTCTTTTTTACATTCTTGTTTCTTTCTTTTTGTACATGAGAGGTTAACAAGGCTACTTGTCGACTAAGGTTGTAATTTTTTTGCTTAATAGTGACTTATTTTTCCAAAGGTTCCTCTTCTTCTTGATCTGTGGAGGATCTTCAAAATTTCCGTGTTCTATTATGACCTTACACAAAAAATTAATGAAAGGTATTTTATATCCCACTATATTATCATTTCCCACATTGGAGGTAGAAGCATGTCCATGTGTTAAAATATCATCCATGTTAATAAGGGGTAGCTCCTCATCATTAGCATTATTTGTAGGTGGGATTGTTTCTTATTCAGTGGGAATTTTAGCTCCCAACTCCACTATGCATGCTAGCACCCTATCCTTGTTTCTAAAAAGGAACTCATCTAGTAAGGTAGGATCAAAATTGAATTCTACATGTGGTGATTCCAGCTCATCACACTATGATCTATCATTTCTTATACCTCTTTTTTTGTGGAGAATAAAGGACCAAGATCATGGCCGATAAACGAATTTGACCTCTACTTGTTTGAGTTTTTCCAATTTTGTGTTTGTTTTGATTCTAATGTTTGATTTTGAGCCATAATCTTATTTTAGGAGCCATGATGTGAAATAGTTTCACTAAGGTATCTGTTAGTGCAAATCAACAACACCCTTGATGTTTTCTCGATTTTTAGTTTGATAATGGGCATCAGTGTTATTGCACAACATTGAGTCTTTTTCCCAAGTGTGGGACTTGCAGAAATGGGAAAAAACTCTCCAGATTAAAGGATAGTTCCTCTACTCCCCCGATCGGATGTATGCATAAAATTTGCATAGGTTTAACTCAAAATCCTACTCTAATTCTATAAAGGAGACAAGGATAGAAGGAAAGAAGATAATACTAAAACTTACAAGGTGATACACCAAAGGAGTGGTGGACATATACTTCGCAAATTGACATAGATCATAAAAATGTAACACAAATCATGTAAAATTGCTAAAATTCTAATGAAGGATCAGAATGAAGCAAACAACACAAGAAAGGATTGAAAACTCATTCATAGAGCTTGCATTGTCATTTCTATTTTTAAATACAATGCATTACAATAGGAAAGAGGTAGAAAACATGTTACAACCCTAAAAGAGGTCTAATATTCTACAAATTCACTTGCCAGGGTGAAGAAGGGAGCCTGCAGTTCATAAAAATGTCCAACCCTTTACCATTGAGCCAAATCTATCTTTTAATAATGAAAATTTGAGCTCAGGAAGGAGAAATGCGGGAAAAATGAAAGGAATAATTCAACTACCGACTAGATCCATTAAAATAGCATGGGTACCCTTAAAATTCCATTCCTAGAGATTTTTGACCATGCGTTGGAGAAGAATGGAAGCCATACTGCATTAAAAATGGTGGTTGAACGTTAGTTCTGCTCTTTTCCCCATGCTAGAGGTGTTTTCTCATTTTTCTCTCACTAAACTCCACTAAAAATAAAATTGAAGATTCCATCATGTAGAGGACTTCAATAGCTTTCCAATGACACCAAAATTGAGAAAAACTAAGCTCTGGATCGAAAGATATGCCCCTTTGAAGATTTAGGGCAAAACAGGCAAAAATCGGGTTGGGCTGAAACCCAAAATTTTCCCCTTTTTTGAATTTGGGAAAAATTCCCAAAAACTCCACCCCTACCACTCCAATGCCACGTGGCATGTTCCGATTAGTCTAGGTTTGATTGGTCCTTGTATGCCTTTTTGAATTTTTGGAAAATTTTCCATAATCTCTTCGCTGCCGCCCGCCGCTCCGATGCCACATGTCATCCTTCGATTCGATCGGGAACACGCTCCAAACTTTCCCTTTGATACTACCGACCACTTTGGAAAAAATGCCAACTTCTCCTTACACCCCGACCTTCGATGTGAATAGGACACATGTCACACCTTGATTAGTTCACGGGGCTTCTATAAAACCTTCATTTTCTCCTTGGCGGGCTCGCGAGAACAAATTTTCCTTTGCGCCATTTGCAACACTTTAGAAAAATTGTCGATTCCCCGTGCCCCTAACCTCCAACGAGACCAGGACACATGTCATCTTCCCATTTGTTGTAGGCCCTTGTAATTTTCTTTTCCTCCACTCGAGCTTTCGGGCCAAAATCTTCTTTTTTGCCCCTTTGCAATTTTGGCAAAAGCCAAAATCCACTTGACACTTTGATTCCCACTGGCCGACAGGACAAGTGGTGCCACCTCATTAGTCGGCGGGCCTTAGCCAAAATATTTTCCTCCTTCTCGGGGCTGTGGGAAAACTTCTTCCTCTATGCCTTTTGACCAGAGTGCCAAAACTCCAACATCCCCTCAACGCTCGCCGCTTTACCTTGCCACGTGTCGGTTTCTCATTTGCCATGGGCTGCTCAGGGAAAATTTCCCCAAAAAACTCCGCCCGAGCCATAACTCGAAATTTACAAGGAGTTACGAGGAAAATTTTACCTTTTTGGAAAGGGGAAGAAAATTCCTATCGATGAATCTATTTCCAAAAAAATTTGATTTCTTGAAATGTGTAAAATTTGATATTGAAGCACAAGGAAGGCAAGAATGAAGGCAAGTTAGCCAAAATAAGCAGGGGGCTCATTTTGGATAACAATTTTGGCGACTGTCAGGGGTCATCTGCCTACTAGATGAATGATCAGTGGCCTTTGAAGCATCCATTAGGCATGGAGTCAAGCCTGATGAACTGATTTTGATCTAAACTATGAAAATCTGACCTCTGAGCTACTTGGAAACCCACTAAACTTGGAGTTGATCTTCACCAAAATGCCACTGAAATGGACTGTGCAAGAGCAATACAACAACACCAAAAATATGTACAAAACTAAAAATCATACATGCTCCAAATGGAACATGCAGAGTGTGCACAAGCACTTCTTCTATTGAAAGAAAACCTACCTACTCTACTCTAACTGGAAGCAAATGTGAGATAAACAAAACCTGCAACTGGTTGTGTAAAATAGCTTCCTTTCTTCAAAATTGGCAGCCATGCAAATGATTTAGAGATGAGTATGGCTACTAGGATGAGTGGAAAATCAACAAGAAACTAGTCTTCTACCCAAATTAGCAAGGTGTCAACTAAAAACAAATCCAATACCTCTTTTAGTTACTCTGCATTTGGATTGAAGAGGTATGGCAGCTGATCCTTGGAACTTTGCATATCATCCTCATGCTTAGAGGAAAACATGATTGGTTGTGGCTTCTCCTTTGGCTCCAATGAAGCCAAATACCTGATTGGGCAAGGTCTGATCCATTTGATATGCCCATAACTCTAATTTTCCATTCCAAAAATGGAATCTTCTTGTAGACCTTCTTGAATGGATGGTGTGGAAGCAATGGTAGAACTTTTTGCCCTTTCTCTTCCTCCAATGAAGAACATGGAAGATTTAAATCTTCCAATATTGATTCCAAAGAGCTACTATAAGATGTAGGCTACTATAAATGAAAGTTATCCTCTATGACAACAAGTTCTTATGTTTGGAAGATGGATGATGAAGGAGAAGATGGTGTGATTTCAACTGGTTCTTCTTCATCAAAACAGATCCTCTAAATCAGAAAGGTAAACTACCTCATTCTTTGTCCTGCTGCAAATGCTCAACCTCTCCCATGGTGTTCTCTTGATCGAAACTTGATCACGTATGATGGAAAAGTGACAAGCGAGCATGGGAATCTACAAGTAAATTTTCCTCGCACTCGACCTCCAGGAGGTCATGCCGAGACAGCTAGTGGGGATGGAATATGCGTGGGATGCAGACAAGCTAATTGGGCAATTTGATATCTTTGACACGCACTAGTGGAAATTGTGAATCTAAGGCAAAGAAGGCCCTTCTAACCTAAACTGGTGTGATAGATCGATCATCAAGGATGACTTCTCGAAGGCTCCAATCAATATCGAGCTCTGGTATGATTCAGCCTATAGGTTGTGGAATACGTGGAAAATGACCTGGAATAGTTTTGTGTATATTTCCAAACAAGGTCATAGGGTGGATTGATAACTATATCTGACTCTATGGGCGATTCTCTGGCCTAGTCTAGAATTATTTAGCTTTGTTAGCTACTATGTCTAGGAAGGATAATTGTTCGATGATGATAGGTGGAAGTGGAGTAGATCTGAATACTAGTATACGTAGGCCAACATCTATGTTTGATTCACCTATGGGCTCGTTGGGCTGTGGGATTTGTGGGTCGTAACCAAAGATTCGTATTTGTTGTGGTCCTGCTATGGTCATGTGTGGAATCAATCCCTAATCCCTAGTATCCAATAGTCATATGCCTTTTCAACTTCTATATTCAGAATTAATAATTGTGTGATCTTCTCAGAATATCTTACAGGTGTTTGTGCAACCTGAATTCTCAAGCTAGTATCTATGTCTGTGAGAGTATCTCCTGCGTCTGGCTGTGGGACCAAAGGATCACAACCAAAGGTCTGCTCTCTTTCAAACCCTTCTACAGTCATGTGGGTATGAACCTAGGGTAATCTGTAGTTTGGTTGATTTGACCAAAATGTGTGTGCTTTGTCGTCTTCTATGTTTAACCCGCTTAACTGGGAACCAATTTGTTGTAAGTTTACCGTTGTTCAGAAGACTTGGATCCTGAGATTTTGATCTATATCAGTTATTGTTGTGATGAGATTGGGTTGGGGCACAATTGGCTCAAATACGTATTCCTGGGCTCTCTAGGTCCCGTGATTGTCATACAAAAGAAAGTTATATAAATCTAACTAATGACAGAATAAACTAATTGTGAAAGATATGTCTATGTATATTCCTAAATCTGATATATCTATCTACTAAACAGAATTTAAAGAACAACTATCTAATATATCTAGAATTGACAGTTTAAAATAACAAATTAAAACAAACAAGATAACCGAGTATAGCTATTTGTCTGTGCAACTGTGAACCTATTCTAAATAATGAAACAATTGATCTAGTCTATTTGCAAGACTTTCGATCCTACCTCAGAAATGAGGAATGAATCATAGTTTCTCAGAAACTATCAATCCCCTGACTTCACGGCAATATCGAAAGTAAAATTGACTGAAATAAAGTGATTGGCTACTCTATTTGATATGTTTCTAATTAGAACTTTGAAAGCTAGAACCTGGACTCTGCAGAACAGTGGCGAATGCGATGGTGTGTGTGGCTATGTCTCCTCAGTGTGATCTCCTTGTTCCTTCGTGTTCACTTGGATCCAGAAAAGCGTGTAATGCTAGCATCAACAGAAGTAGATATTGGGACAAAGGCAGCTTAGGATACAAACTGAATACAATGCGAGTAGGAGAGAGATAGCACAAGAGTACAGAGCTTGGCTTATGTAATTCCTAGCAGGATTTATTGCGATTCATGCAACATAAAATGTCTAGAACCTGAAACTATCCTGTTTGAAGAACAAAACCTGCAACTTTAATGGCTTCCTATTGAAAATGAACTATTCTACTCCAATGGATTGGATGAAATGTCAACAACATTTGCACAAGATGGATATGTGGCTTCCTAATAGCAAAACAACACTAACTAGGCATGCAATGAAAGAAACTAAGAATTCTAAACAAAATGAAAGACTAATCTATTGTAATGAGAAATTCAGAGGCAAATTTGAGGGGCCATTTGCTTGAGCACAAGCCAACTATTTATAGCATTTGCATTTACCCAAGGTAAAAACCAAATAGAACTCTTAAACTATAAATAATGGCAAAACACTATTCCAGGGAACCAGAATCATTAATGCAAGCTTATGGCGGTGAAAAAAAGTGAATCATTGATTGAAATTTACGTGAGTCGTGTTAAAAGAGCATTTTGGAAAACGCGTAAAGGACTGCCACCTTGAGCGGGGTGGCGGTTACTGGGACCGCGCCTTGAGCGAGGTAGTGGTTTTGTAACTAAAGAGAAAAAGGCCAAGAAAAGAGGGAAAAAGAGAAAAACAAAGCACGCGGGGGCTAAGCGGGGCATGTGGGATGTTAACGCACACTTGGAGAGCTTTTCTGGATCCGAACACCTTGCAAGGAGACTTGTATCATCATTGGGGTACGTGTTATGTTGTTCCGACGGTGCAGTACCCTAAAATTTTGGGTACGTACATATTGCCCCCTCGGAGAAGCATTTTAGCCATGAAGAGGCGTAAAACGGTGGGTCCAAGTATGGTGGTCCTGAAATGGGAAGTTGAAAGTTATACGATACGTCAGGTGTGTCGAAATGACGGCATCCAAAATTCCGCTTCCTACAAAATGAAAAGAGAACTCAAGTGCGAGATAGACAAGATAGATCTGAAAATAAACGCTAAAGTAATGGGAAATGACGACGTACCATTTGTGCGGGGTAAGAACTTACCTCCGTCGGTGCTTCAAACCCGCAAAAAATATTTTTAAAACAAGTCAGCTGCTTATATATATGAAAGTGGGCCCATTTTCCTATTCATTTACGCACGTTGATTTGATTGATTTTGAGCTCGAGACCCACGGTGATGGTTTCTCACGTGAGTAGAGCCAAAACGTTCATGAAAGAATAGTGATCATGCCTCATGAGCGGCATATCGACCCGCGAGATCACAAGTTAGTTTTCTTCAATTTATCCTTTTCACCCCCTTAATTTTAAAATGCTAAAATATTTGTCATGGGGGGGTAATTTTTGAAAATGTTAGGTTCAAAAGGTCCATCTAGGGGGCACCTTCTGGGTAGGCCTTGTTTTAGTAAAAATGGTCCTCTTTTGGTGTTTTTAGGCTTTTTAGGTTTAAAACCCACGTGGGTTTTCGGGCCACGACCGCCGCCCTGCCCAAGGCGGCGGTTACACGACCACCGCCCTGTTCAGGGTGGCGGTTACACGTCGTTTGCCCTTAAGGTGGCGGTTACAAAACCACCTCCCTGCTCAGGGCGGCGGTTTTGCACAGAATGCCAAAAGAACATCTGTTTGAGATTGTTTTTGCATTTTTAGCATTTCTATGTGTTTTCATGATTTTTCTAGTATTACTCGGATGCTAACTTGCTCTGTTTTGTGTGTTTTTGGTGTATGTAGGTGAGGGAGGAGTATATTCGGTGGAGCCAAGAGAGAGAGCGTGACTAGCTCCCAGTGTATTAGATGCACTTTCACAGGATGAGGAGGACACTCTTCAGAGGGCTGGGATACTACGTATCTCACACATTCCACATGTTGCACCATCCAATCACATTCTTTGTGACTTATTCTCTTATTGGGATGCTAGTCGGAACACCTTCTGATTACCAGGGGTCCGAGGTGAGTGGACCATCACACTAGAGGACGTTTATCGTATTCTGGGGGTCCATATTATTGGGAGACATCTCATCCTTTAGACAATAGGTTTGCGGGCCCAGATAGCACAGTGGGCTTCCTATATGGGAGATGTAGTCATCTCCATGGGGTCGAAGAAGGGGGTTAGAGTTCGATCCATTCCTAGTTTGCCCATCCCCTTGCTTCATCAGGCTATTATGGGGATCCTTGCCTCGAGACTGATAGGGGACAAGGGAGAGAGACACTGCTTGTTATCCGCTGGTCCCCCATCATTGAGCAGTTGAGGGACATGGCGGATTTATGCACGAGGAGTAGACATAATTAGGTCTACCTACCATGACTTATACAGGGTAGTCCGTTTATAGGGGCAGTCTTTGAGCCACCCGACCCTGGTCATGAGTTGGGTCTATGAGCACTTCATCCCTTATGGCAGAGGTGTAGAGGTGACAGATCCCGGAGCTGTGAGGGCAGCTAGATGGACAGATATGTCAGTGCTCAGAGCACCTCATCAGCCAGTTTCTTCTTTGACCACCAATGACATGGAGGCCACACCATATCAGACCATGGCAGGTATATGGGGCGAGGAGGCTCTTACTTTGATCTCCTACTCCACCATAGGGTAGCTTATTGACAGAGTGGGGTGAGTGGAGATACACCCCTTTGGCCGAGTTCCTCAGCAGTTTGGCCTACCCTACATGGGCATGCTTCCCCTGGTAGTGCCAGTATACAGGTCAGTTCGAGAGGCCAGAGGGGGTCCTAGAGGCCGAGGTTGGATAGTTGTTACTCCTGGCATTCCTATTGCGGCTAGGAGGGTAGTACGTGCTCGAGGGAGAGCTGGTGCACCTCGTGCACATTTGCTTCATATTGCGCGGGTCCCGCCATATAGCGGTGGTGACCCCATCGACATATACTCGAGTCTAATGAGTTTACAAGTGGGAGAGATAGAGGAGGAGGCGAGAAGGACAAAGTGATCCCGAGTGGCATGACACTCGGGACATCATGCAGAGCGAGGACGAGCAGAGTGCGAGAGAGAATTACTCGGTTTCGAGAGGAGCCACTCTCCCAGGGCCATGGTGGGGAGGATGAGTCCGTTGTAGGACGCCACGTTGCTCCAGCCCACGGGGGAGCACCTCGATCGGCGGTGGCATCTGTGGTAGAGTGCGACACTGGAGATCCATCCTGGAGGCCTGGTGATCCGAGTAAGTTACCACCCTTCTTTTTAATGTTTGTTTTTAATTAGGATTGCCTTAGTTACTATTTCTCCTCTTGTTTTATTTCTAATTTGTTTTCTCCTTTGTTTGCAGAGACCGCCGATGAGTGGCGGGACTTGATTCACAGGGTATGCACCGATACCCTGATGATCCCCATGGAGAAGACCCACACAGAGTTGTATGTGGACGATGGGGAGCCCTCGGCATTGTGGTAGACACACTAACGTCTTTACCCCGATCGGCATGTGGCCGGGGATGGTATTGACTCTCCACATGGAGCTAGTGGGGTATAGGATAGCCGAGCGCCTGATGAGGAGTCATTCTCATGGCAAGACTACGGCTGCCCCTTGGGATCCTGAGCCCTCCGTGCACTCAGAGCGCCGGCGTAGCCAGAGTCCTAGGCGTGGGTGTGCACCTTTAGAGGGGTCTCATAGGGGTTGAGAAGCCACTTGGCTCTCCTAGATTTTGTATGATATATTCTTTTGTATATCCCGGGCTCTTTGAGAATTTTTGACCATGCTTGGCGCATGATGGCATTGTACAGAAACTTTGATATATATATATATATATATATATATATATATTCTTTTGGATCAGACTTTTGGCATTCATGGCTTTGTTTCCTTTCTAGTTTCCTCATGTAGATTATGATGTTATGCTTGTATGCTCTTTAGAATGTATGCAATGGAGAACAAATGATACAAATGTTTACTTTCTTTTTGTATTTCATGATGCTGATATATGATAATGTAGATACAATGTGATTTTGAATTTTAGTTTCTGTAAGCAATTTTGGATGCCTCATATTTGTTTTGGCAAAGTGGTGAAGACAAACTGGTATGATGAGCAGATAGACTTGCCCTCTCCTAACTCCACACAACTAGTAAGATGTGAGGGCTCATCACCGAGAGCTAGAAAGGGCACAAGTTGTGAAATGTGTTGAAATGGTAGTGATGAGAGATAGACAAAGCTTTGGTGGAACCAAATTAGGATGCTACAAGCTTACTCCACTCGAGTGACTTCATAGTTTTGGGATGCAACTTGCTTTGTGGTTTATCTAGACTTAGATCCTTAGATGGCCACATGGTAGACAAAATCTAGGTTTTTAGGATTTTAATTCTCTTGGAATTTTGGACATCTGATTCATTTGTTTTTGACTCAAGATTTTAAGATTTGAATTGTTTGTCTATGACCTTTTACGTTTGTTTGTCAAGAGGACCCCCTACACCTTGCCCCATGCTACTAGTAAGAAGTGTGGGTTTATCACCATAGGCAAGGCATAGGCGAGTAAGGGCATTTCCATCCTTTCCCAACCCTACGTCACTAGTAAGAGACGCAAGCTCATCACCAAAGGTTGGTGGGGCAAGGAAATGTGTAAAATTAAAATTTTCTGTTTGATCTATATTTGACTTGTTTACTTGAGTAAAATTTCAGTGTGTTTATTTCCAAAGAGATATTCATACAGGATAGATGTGACACCGTGAAGCTTCTAGAACAGACCATAGGCAAGACACCTATCCTAAGAAGAAACCAAAAGTGAGAATAAACCCGCAGATCTTGGCATGGTTACCATTAAGACTTTGTCATATCTAGCTTTATTTGATGAAATGATTCCGAAATAGTTTGATGATATCATGGAAATGGAGAAGTATGATTAGAGTGTTTATGCCAACAACATCATGAGTTTGTAATGAATTGCTTTGAGAACAAATTCCTTGATCACAATTTTTGTACGAAACAAGCGGACAAAATGATCCTAATCTATATGAAGATGCAATGTAGATATAATTATACAAGTAGTGCTAGTTGCTTACGCGTAGAATCGTTTGAGGTGTAGGGAATTGACTGTTTCACCAAATTCCTCACCTTCTAGCGTACATAAGAGGTATGCACCATTTCCATAGTCCTTCATGACTCGGTATGGGCCCAACCATTTGGGCCGGAACTTCCTTCCTTCGCCGAGTCTTTTTGTCGATCCGGTTGTCTAGCCTTAGAACTAGATCACCTTCATATATGTCACACTCATAGACCTTCTTGTTATAATTGTCGGCACATCCGGTCAAAGCATAGACTCTATGCCTTGTTTGTTTAGCATCTAACCTAGCTTCATCTAGACTTTCTAGTTGGGAGAGACGTGCTTCTCTATAAGCATCTTCATCTAGAATCCCTTGTAATGAAATGCAGAGACTGGGTATTTCAACCTCAAGCGGGAGAACCGCTTACGCCTCGAGTACTAGCGAGAAAGGAGTCACTCCTGTTGGTGTCCTTATTGAGGTTCGGTGGGCCCATAATGCCGGATATAACTTCAAATGCCAATCTCGTTTGTTTTCTCTCACCGTTTTAAGGAGAATGGATTTTAATGTTTGGTTTTTCGCCTCATCCTGTCCATTAGCTTGAGGGTAATACAATGAAGCCGTATGATGGCTTATTTTAAATTTATTACATAATTCGTGAACTTTGTCATTCTTAAAAGAAGTTCCATTATACGAGATAATGATTTGCGGGACACCATACCTGCGCAAATGATTTGGTTCAAAATGAACTTGGCGATTACATAACCCAAGATACGGTAGTAAGAGGCACAACCTCTACCCACTTTGTAAAATATTCGGGTCATTTGTGATTATAAATTATGGCCCTCTGTGGATGAGGGAGAGAATTTCCCTATCAAATCTAGGCCCCATGTGGAAAAGGGCCACGAGTAGGTATTGATTGGTGTAGAGCTTGTCTTTGACATGTGAATCTCGTGGGAAAATTCTTGACACTTATGACATCTGCGTACAAACTCTACTATGTCATGTTCTAGAGTGGGCCAGAAATATCCCATTCGATGTATTTTTCGAGCGGTGGCATGGCCACCAAAGTGGCCTCCACACATCCCACTGTGAGATTCGTGGAGAATCTTCTTGGATTCTTCTGTGTCGACACATCTTAGAAGCATTCCATCGAATGCTTTTCGATAGAGCACTTGCTCTATAATGACGTATTTGGCTATGATAATGCGTAACCGCCTTCTTCATTGTGGTGTAGCACCTTCTGGATATGTATGGTCCATGATATAATTAATGATATCAGTGTACCAAGGACACTCAGAGATAGAAGGTCGGGTTTCGACGTAGTATACGCACTCATCTGGAAAGTCTAGATCTACTAGATCACCTCCATCTAATGGATTATCAGCTAACCAATCTGCGATGATTTTTCCTTTAACCGACTTCTGATTTACGAATGTTAATTTGAATTCTCCCATTAAGGTTATAAAATGCCCAACCTTCTTAGACAAGGACCCTTGCGTGAGGAAAGTTCGTAAATGGTCCGTTTTTACCATGACCCTTGTTTCTTGATTTAGCATGTAATGTCTTAAGCATTTTGTTGCAAAGACTATGGCGAGACATTCTCATTCCGCTTGTGTGTAATGTGTTTCATAGTTGAGCAATTTCCAGCTAATGAAGTAGATCACACATTCTCTATTGTCATCGTCTTTTTGAGCCAAAGATATACGGTGCTAGCGAGCCATTGGTGGCTCGTGAATATAAAATTAACGGGTGATCTGGATTAGGTGGCATTAGCATAGGTGGTGATAACAAGAAACGCTTAACTGCATTGAAAGCTTCATTACGGTCTTGGTCAATCAATGCTATAATCTTTCTTGAGTAGATTGTTGATTGGATGAATGGTGAAACTTAAATCCGGGATGAATCTCCGGATCACACCAAGTTTTCTGAGAAATGATCTGATTCCAGATTCATCTGAAGGTGGGACCATTTCGAGGACAGCCCAAATTTTGGTTGGGTCAACATCGATCCCGCGTGATGATATAATGTAACCTAGGAGCTTCCCTCCTGTCACACCAAAGACACATTTTTCTAGATTTAGCGTGACTCCATATTCTATCAGACATGAAAGAATGATGTGAAGCACTTCCGGATGGTCACAACACTTCTTGGCCTTAGCCAACAGGTCATCTACATAGGATTCCACAATTTTGTGAATAAGATCATGAAATATATATGTCATAGCCCGCTGGTATGTAGTGCCAACATTCTTGAGACCGAATGGCATAATAGCATAGCAATAGGTTCCCCAAGGAGTTATAAATGTGGTTTTAGCTTGGTCTTGTTCAGATATTCTGATTTGATTGTATCCCGAGAATCCATCCATGAGAGACAAAAGCTCAAATCCAGCTATTGCATCAACAATGACGTCTATGGATGGTAATGGGAAGTCATCTTTAGGACATGCTTTGTTAATGTCTCGGAAGTCTATGCAGATGCGTATCTTTCCATTATTTTTGAGAACGAGAACGATATTAGATACCCATTGAGAGTAATCGACTGGTTTGATGAATCCTACTTGGAGGAGCTTTATTACCTCCTCTTTTACCATGAGAGCTACCTTGGGTTTCATTGGTCTCGATTTTTGCTTAACCGGTTTTGCATCTGATTTAGTGACGAGGTTGTGCACCGCAATGTGTGGTGTAACCCCTGTCATTTCTTTATAATTAAATGTAAATGACTTCTGATGATCCTTGAGGATTCGAGTGTGTATTTATACTTCTAATGGAGTTAACGAGGATCCTAACTTCAATATCCTTGGCTCATCTTCTATTCCGATGTTAATATCAATTGTTTCTTCGATTAAAGAAGCATTACCTTCTTCAAACTCAGGTGGAAATTTGGAGGTAGTTCCAGATCATCTCCATTCTCGATTGCATATATGCTAAGTTCCTTTTGTGGGGGAAGCTCTATCATGGGATTTCTGTAATAGGTAGATGAATGCGGGATCAAAGATAAATCTATTGTGTGGTGGGCAAGATGTAATCTTTGCATAGGTGTTTAAGAAATCAAGAGTGGTTGTATCACTATCAATGTGTTTTAGGATAGTAGACTTGTTTTCATTTCCATTTAAAAGAGGTTTTTTCATTTTTTTATCAATGGTTCATCACGAAGGGATACCATAAAATAGGTATCCTATAACTTACTGTTTGGAGTAAAGCGTGACGCTGACATTGCTATTGAATCAGTAAGGAGATTTTGTTCTCGTGGGATTGCTTCAATCGATATGAAGTCAAACTCCTTGCTTAAATTCAATACAGCTTTTTTGTAGAGCTGTAGGTGCTCGGCTTTGGTTTCATATACCTCAGCGACTTGGTTTGCTATCAATTATGAGTCTCCTAACACCCTGATATTATCAACACCGATTCTCTTAGCTACGATGAGGCCAAGGAGGAGGGCTTCATACTGTATTTGTTGTTAGTGCATTTGAATTTTAGCTTAAAGGCAAATGGTAGGACTTTTCCCTTGGGAGAAGTAAGGATTACACCTGCCCCAGCTCCGTAACGACATCTAGCTCCATCAAAATGGAGAGTCCAATACTTAGCTAGGAATATGGGTGCTGGGATATTTGTTGTGTTAACATCTTCTACCTCTATCATGCAGAGATCTACTACTGGGAGAGAACCGACACCTAGGGTGCACCCCATGCCTCTGAGAATCAAATGGTAGGAACATTAGTAGATCTGTTCGATAATTCGACAATTTTGCAGCGAGTTCCTAATGATACTGTTTTTATAGTGTTAGCCTCATCTTTGGGGGGTGGGGTTGTCTTGACTAGACTCATAGTTTCAAGGTTTGTGGTAGGTACCATTTTTTCCTCTAGTTTCGCGTCGGTAGGTTTATTAAGTTGGTTTGTTGGGAGTTCAAACTACGAGTGCATGCCTGGTCTTTTCTTTAAGTCAGCTAGGTGTACATCGAATGGTTTTGGATCACCTTTGGCTACGAATATCTTTCCTAAGTGTAAAAACCTTACTTCTTGAAATAACGTAGAAGGGATTGCCTTCATGTGGTGTATCCATGGTCGGCCGAGGATCATATTATAGTTAGTTTCCCGATCTATAATATAAAACTCAGTCAAGATGGTTTTGGGTCCTAAGGTGACCGGTAGTATTATAGTTCCAATTGAAGTGGCTTTAAGGCTGTCATAGCCTCTTAGCATATTTTGAGTCGTGGAACAATTGGTTTCTCCATACCCTAGCTTTTGAAGGAAAGAAAAAGGGACTATGTTAACTGCTGCCCCATCGTCAACCATCGTGCGTTTCACATAATTGTTATAAACCCACACTTGCAAGTGTAAGGCTGGATCACCTCGGCATGCAATCTCAACATCTGTTGGCATTTTGTTTATTTCAAATATGAATTCGACGTCCCTATCCAACTACCCCGGAGGATGGATATCAAAGTCTATATGGTTTACCTATGTTTCGGGAGGTGGAGTGATGCTAATTAGATGACCTAAACCCAATGCTTCTAAAAGAGCAGCCCTGTGAGCAGGGGAGTTCTTCAATAAATCCAAAAAGGAGATGTGTGAGAAGGTTTTCGTTAGATCATTAATTAAGTCATAAGCACCCACGGGTTTTATTAATACTTGTTGGATATTTTTGTTTCTAGCGGGTAGCTTGGAATTAGGCGAGAGGAATAATCTCCTATCCTTGTTACGACTTCTATGGGTAGTTCGACATCTAATTCCACTAAACCGACTATCTTTGGTCATGGTGACTTTCTAGTTGTGGCGCAACTAATGGATTTAAGCGAAGTTGAAGCTTCATGATCATTGTTTCTCTGCAATTACACCCTTGTTTTTCTCGCTTGGAATTAACTTGTTATTGTTGTGATCGGGAGCGAGATCATTGAAGATCTTGAGGGGTGCATTTTCAGGGGAAAATGCCCTTGTAAAAGTATTTGGTGTTGGTGACATAGGATCTGCCAAGAACATATCTATGAAAAGTTGTCTTTGTTCATCTGGCAAGTGTTGCATGAATTTATTGTAGTCATGACACGTTCTAGTGTCATGGCCCTGAATTTTGTGGAAACCACAATACAAATTAGGATTGTAATTCCTAGTTTGTTGGTTTGGTGCATATTGTGGCCCAAAACTTTGATCAAACCGTTGCCTATTAAAGTTTTGCGTTTTTGTTTTTGGTTTGAATTCTGGTTTTGATACCTAGTTGAATTTTGATTTGGATCCTGTGTAGGGCTTCGCCGTTGTTGTTGTTGTTGCTGTGGATGATTAAAATCCACTACATTGATTATCGGGGTAAAGTTGTTGTTTTGTTGATTGTTTATTTGTGGTGGAGTATTCACAACATTTGTCTTTCTATCCTGATCAGTTACTCCATCCGTTGTCACTCCACGATTTTTGGTAAGAATTTTAGGTCCTTGATTGACATTCGTGATAATAGGATAAGTTGTAGTGTTTTGGTTGGAGGTGATTAACCTCCCGTTTGCTCCATATGTCTTGTGACCACTATCAATTGCCGCTTGATCTATTCGGAGAGCACTCTCAAGTACTTCATCGTAAGTTCTTAGTGGAAACTTCTAGACTTCTTCCTTTACTTCTCTACTGAGAGAATGAAGGAATAGATCACATAGTTCCATCTGATCCATGTTCGGAGCACTTTTCGAAGAATAGAGAACTGTGTGCCACCTCTGGATGAAATGGGCGACAGATTCATTGTGTTCTTGTTTAATGTGCAAGAATTCCCTGATTCCTGTTCTTAATAGTTTATTCATGTCAAAGGCCTTGATGAACTCTGACACAAGTTTCTTGAATGAATGGATGGAAGCCTCAGGTATTCTATAATACCAATCAAGAGCGATACCTTCCAAAGTTTTGGGAAATATTTTAGCAACAACCCCATCCAAGGAGTAATTCTCGAATGTTCGTAGCATAAGCTTTGATATGGGCATTTGGATCTCCCTCACCTTTGTATTTGGGCAAATCAAGAAGAGGTCTTGGAAGCATGACACTTTGTATGGTGAAATCTAAGGGCTCTTTCAAGTATTCTGAATATGTCCCTATCGCATAGGTTTTGACCATTGATGGTGCCTATTGAGGGAGTGGAGGTGGAATGGGTTGTTGATATGGCGTTGCATATGCATTGGTAGGAGCATAAGGGAACCCCTGTGGTTGAGTAAAAATACGGGAGAGGAGAACATATCCCCTTGTGGTGATTTGGAGTACATGTTTAAGTATGAAGGGGTATTGTCCAAGAATGGATTATTTTGTACTAGACCGGGAGGTATTGGAACAGTGTTAGAAACGGTGGTTCTAATCGGCGTTTGTTGTGAATATTGAGGAGTCATACCTAACGTGCCTATTCCTATGAGGAGGTCTATTTGGCTAGGTTTGGAATTTCCTGCTGCATGAGTCGAGAATGGTGATTTGCCTGAGCAAGTTCTAACCCTCTCACTTTTTCTACTAACGTTGAAATGACTTCATTTGGTGAAGTCACGGTATTTTTCCTTAGCGGCGTCTGTTGTATATCATGGTCTTTGTATAGGCATGTGATATATTTTTATGAATTGATCGCTACCCCTGCCAAGTTTCCCCGAGGGTATTTCCTATATGTAGTGGCATGGAGGTATTTCCTTGAAAATAGACCTCGGGTTGCATTTGTAAACCTCCTATAGGGGGTACATATTTCAAGAATGTCGTTCATTCCTAACATAATGTACCAAATGTTCATCATCTAAACCTAGGTACGGGTCAGATTGTCTACTAATTTGTGGTCTAAGTAGTACCTGAGGAGATGAACTTGACTCTCCTGTGAGTGTCATATTATTCAACTGAAGGCTCTATTTTCGGTGTTTGAGAAAATTGATCCAACTCTTCTATTTGGAAAGATGAGTGATATCTCGATCCTTGGAGATGGAGTTTGTGTTGATAATTGGTTATACGAATAGTTGTCATCCCATACCGAGAGCGAGGTGATGCCTATCATTTCGATTGAGCGTAGTATGCCTCAAGACCTAAGAGAGGCCTATCATATGCATCGAATCCCAACATATTCGGGGGGTATATGAATATCCGTAGAATAATGGGAAGGAGCGAAGGTGATGGTGAAAGCTAATGAGGTAGTAAAGATGAAAGAGTCATTTTTAATTTGAAAGAACCAGTAGAAATCTGACTCCAGACCAGAAAGTAGAAAGGTTCACGTTAGGTTCACCAATTTTGTATGATGGAAAAGTGACAAGCGAGCGTGGGAATCTACAATTAACTTTTCCTCTCACCCGACCTCCCGAGGTCGTGCCGAGACATCCGGTGGGGATGGAATATGTGTGGGAGGTAGACAAGCTAATTGGGAAATTTGATATCTTCGACACGCACTAGTGGAAATTGTGAATCTAAGGTAAAGAAGGCCCTTCTAACCTGAATTGGTGTGATAGATCGATCAATAAGGATGACTACTCGAAGGCTCCAATGAATATCGAGCTATGGCATGATTCGATCTATAGGTTGTGGAATACGTGGAAAATGACCTGGGATAGTTTCATGTATATTTCTAGACAAGGTCATAGGGTGGATTGGTAACTATATCGACTCATGGGCGATTCTCTGGCCTAGTCCAGAATTCTTTAGCTTTGTTAGCTGCTATGTCTAGGAAGGATAACTGTTTGATGATGATAGGTGGAAGTGGAGTAGATCTGAAAAATAGTATACATAGGCCAACATCTATGTCTGATTCACCTATGGGCTCGTTGGGTGTCATGGGATTTTTGGGTCGTAACCGAAGATTCGTATTTATTGTGGTCATGTTGGGAATCAATCCCTAATCCCTAGTATCCAATAGTCATATGCCTTTTCAGCTTCTATATTCAGAATTAATAATTGTGTGATCTTCTCAGAATATCTTACAGGCATTTGTGCAACCTGAATTCTCAAGCTAGTATCTATGTCTGTGAGAGTATCTCCTGTGTCTGGTTGTGGGACCAAAGGATCACAACCAAAGGTCTACTCTCTTTCAAACCCTTCTACAGTCATGCGGGTATGAACCTAGGGTAATCTGTAGTTTGGTTGATTTGACCAAAACGTGTGTGCTTTGTCATCTTCTATGTTTAACCCCCTTAACTGGGAACCAATTTGTTGTAAGTTTACCGTTGTTCAAAAGACTTGGATCACGGGATTTTGATCTATATCAGTTATTGTTGTGATGAGATTTGGTTGGGGCATGATTGGCTCGAATGCGTATTCCTGGGCTCTCTAGGTCCCGTGATTGTCATACAAAAGAAAGTTATATAAATCTAACTAATGATAGAATAAACTAATTGTGAAAGATATGTCTATGTATATTCCTAAATCTGATATATCTATCTACTAAACAGAATTTAAAGAACAACTATCTAATATATCTAGAATTGAGGTTTAAAATAACAAATTAAAACAAACAAGATAATCGAGTATAGCTATTTATGCACGTGCTGACTATGAACCTATTCTAAATAATGAAACAATTGATCTAGTCTATTTGCAAGACTTTTGATCCTACCTCAGAAGTGAGGAATGAATCATAGTTTCTTAGAAACTATCAATCCCCACAACTTCCACGGCAATATAGAAAGTAAAATTGACTAAAATAAAGTGTTTGGCTACTCTATTTGATATGTTTCTAATTAACTTTGAAAGCTAGAACTGGACCCTGAGCAGTGGCGAAGTCGATGGTGTGTGTGGCTATGTCCCCTCAGTGTGATCTCCTTGTTCCTTTGTGTTCACTTGGATCCAGAAAAGCGTGTAATGCTAGCATCAACAGAAGTAGATATTGGGACAAAGGCAGCTTAGGATACAAACTGAATACAATGCAAGTAGGAGAGAGATAGCGCAAGAGCACGAGAGCTTGGCTTATGCGATTCTAGCAGGATTTATTGCGAGTCATGCAACAAAAATGTCCAGAACACGAAACTATCCTATTTGAAGAACAAAACCTGTAACTTTTAATGGCTTCCTATTGAAAACAAACTATTCTACTCCAATGGATTAGATGAAATGTCAACAACATTTGCACAAGATGGATATGTGGCTTCCTAACAACAAAAAAACACTAACTAGGCATGCAAAATGAAAGAAACTAAGAATTCTAAAAAAATGAAAGACTAATCTATTGCAATGAGAAATTCAGAGACAAATTTGAGGGCAATTTGCTTGAGAACAAGCCAACTATTTATAGCATTTACATTTACCCAAGGTAAAAACCAAATAAAACTCTTAAACTATAAACAATGGCAAAACACTATTCCAGGGAACCAGAATCATTAATGCAAGCTTATGGCGGTGAAAAAGATGGTGAATCATTGAAATTTACGTGAGTCGTGTTAAAAGAGCATTCTAGAAAATGCGTAAAGGACCGCCGCCACTGGCGGGCGTGGTCACGAGACCACCACCAGTGGGGCGGCGGTTTCGTAACTGAAGAGCAAAAGGCCAAGAAAAGAGGGAAAAGAGAAAAACAAAGCACGTGGGGGCTAAGCGGGGCATGCGGGATGTTAACGCACACTTGGAGAGATTTCTAGATCCCAAACACCTTGCGAGGAGACCTGTATCATCATTGGGGTACGTGTTACGTTGTTCCGATGGTGCAGTACCCTACAATTTTGGGTATGTACAATCACCATGGTTTCTTTCATCCTCAATATTGAGTTTGAGAGATCAAACTATTCTTGATACTAGAACTCGAGAGAGATGAAGTAGAAAGAAGGTGAAGATTCTTCTATAGCTTTGCTTTGTGCTCAAAGCCTTGGATCTGCGCTTTTCTCCCCCACAGTGGAATGTGCTCCTCTTCTTTTGGGTTTAGAGCAACTTCTCCTTCCTCTCTTGTTTGAAGACAATCTTGCATCGATTGATTGAACTCTTCCTCTAACATGAAGTTTGTCAAGTCAAACTCTTCAATCTGCTTCTCTAGAGGACAAGTTAGGACTGCAAGATCTTCTTCAAAGCTTCTTTCCATGGCTGATTGTGTAACTTGAATTAGACCAACATTTCCTTCAAGTAGAGTGCCAACAAGGACACTACATTCTGAGCAAACTAATTGCTCATATGCTTCTTCTTTTTTCTCTTCTTCTGCTGCAACAAAATCATCCTTGGCCACTACTCGTTCTTCAACTCTAACCTCCTCTATTGGTTTCACCATCAAGGGGATTTTTGTAATCCCGAATTTAAGAGCCAAATTCAACAAACTTTTAATCTTTTCATCCTTGTTTGGCTCTTCTTCTTGCTGTTGTTTTCCTTGACTAACATTCTGATTTTTATCTTCCCAACATGGATTTGGTAATGCAAGAGGAGGGGTGGGTTGTAACTCAATTGATTTTGCAATTTTTGTGGTGTTGGAGGGGATAAAAACTTTTGTTTCTTTGTAGGGAGTGGTTGTTTCGAAGGGAAAAGGACAGAAGAATTGAGATGGGGTGGAAGACTAGGGGATGGAGAAATGGAATCAACACTTGGGCAACATGGGATGGATTTGGAATTTGGCATTCAAAATGAGATGGTGCTGCTTGAGGAATGGAAAGAGAAAAACTAGATGATGGTGTAGAACTTACCCATTGACAAGGTTGCTCAACACCAAGTTTATAGGTCTCTATCTCCAGTGTCCATTGTGTAAGTTGGGGCAGCATCTCAATCATGAAGTCCAGCTTCTCCTAAGGGCTGTAATGTCTTGGAAAAGGGCCTCCCCATGGACAGGGTGCTTTGAAACCAATCTAAAATGCCTTCATTTGTGCTTGAGCCCTTGATTGCACCATGCCAACCTCCATTTTTTGGATTTTCTCCAACAAATCTATACTTTCTTCTTGACTTCCCTCATCATATGTGTATCCTTGTGCTTGATGTGCTTCATAGCCAAACTGATTTTGGCATTGCTCATATGGATATGCATACTGATTTTGAATTTGATCAAAATGCTGATCTAGAGGATTTGAAAAACATGTTGGAGGTGGAATATATTGCTGCTATTGTAAATGTGAATTCCATGATGGAAATGAAGTCATGATTGCACAACTTCATGGAATGAAATAATATGGAAGAGATGGAAATAAGAATGAATGGAAAATGAATGGAAAGAGGGTCTACAACTCAGAGAATGAGTTATTTACTAGATGGAGTCACCAGATGTGCTTTTGAATATTAATCCAAAGGATGAATCATATGAGGAACACACTAACTGTCAAAAATAAAGTGGAAGACCTCTAAGGTTCCACCGGGCATGCCAAAACTATTATTGAAAATTAGCAGCACCCCTAGATGTTTTCTTAGATTTCTAGTTTGATAATGGGCATCTAGTGTGATTGCACAACATTGAATCTTTTCCCCAAGTGTGGGACTTGTAGAAATGGGAAAAAACTCTCCAAATTAAAGGATGGTTCCTCTACTCCTCTGATCAGATGTATGCATGAAATTTGTAGAGGTTTAACTCAAAATCCTACTCTAATTCTACCAAGGAGACAAGGATAGAAGGAAAGAAGATAAAACTAAAACTTACAAGGTGATACACCAAAGGAGTGGTGGACATCTAGTTCTACAAATTGACATAGATTATAAAAATGCAACACAAATCATGTAAAAATTTCTAAAATTGTAATGAAGGATCAGAATGAAGCAAACAACACAAGAAAGGATTGAAAACTCATTCATAGAGCTTGCATTGTCATTTCTATTTTTAAATACAGTGCATTACAATAGCAAAGAGGTAGAAAACATGTTACAATCCTAAAAGAGGTCTAATATTCCACAAATTCACTTGCCAGGGTGAAGAAGGGAGCCTGTAGTTCATAAAAATGTCCAACCCTTTACAAATGAGCCAAATCTGGCTTTTAACAATGAAAATTCAAGCTCAGGAAGGAGAAACGTGGGAAAAATGAAAGGAATCATTCAACCACCAACTAGATCCATTAAAATAGCATGGGTACCCTTAAAAGTCCATTCCCCAAGATTTTTGACCATGTTGGAGAAGAATGGAAGCCATACTGCATTAAAAATGGTGGTTGAACGTCAGTTCTACTCTTTTCCCCATGCCAGAGGCGTTTTCTCATTTTCTCTCACTAAACTCCACCAAAAAACAAAATTGAAGGTTCTATCATGTAGAGGACTTCAATAGTTTTCCAATGACACCAAAATCTAGAAAAATAAAGCTTTGGATCAAAAGATCTCGCCTCTCGAATATTTAGGGCAAAACAGGGTGAAAATTGGGTTAGTGGACCGAAACCCAAAATTTTTCCCCTTTTTTGAATTTGGGAAAAATTCCCCAAAAAAACTCCACCCCTCACCACTCCGATGCCACGTGGCATGTTCGATTGGTCTACGGGTCCGACTGGCCCTTTTACGCCTTTTTGAATTTTGGAAAATTTTCCATAATCACTCCACTTTGCCCGCCACTCCGATGCCACATGTCATCCTCTTATTCACTCGAGCTCGTGCTCCAAAGTTTCCCTTTGATACTGCCGATCACTTTGGCAAAAATTCCAACTTCTCCCCTGTGCCCCGACCTCGACACGAACAAGAAACATGTCACACCTTGATTAGTCTGCGGTGCTTCTATAAAACCTTCATTTTCTCCTTGGTAGGCCCGTGGGAACAAATTTTCCTTTGTGCCATTTGCAACACTTTGGAAAAATTATGCGATTCCCCTGCGCCCCGGCCTCGATGAGACCAGGACACGTGTCATCTTCCCATTCGTTGCGGGCCCTTGTAATTTTCTTTTCCTCCTCTGCTCGGGCTTTCAGGCCAAGATCTTCTTTTTCACCCCTTTGCAATTTTAGCGAAAGCCAAAATCCACTTCGACACTTCGATTCCCACCATTGACAAGACACATGACACCACCTCATTATTCAGCGGGCCTTAGCCAACATATTTTCCTCCTTTTATGGGCCCGCGGGTGAACTTCTTCCTCTGTGCCTTTTGACCAAAGTGCCAAAAACTCCAACATCCCCCCGACACCCGCCGCTCTGCCTTGCCACATGTCAGTTTCTCATTGGCCGCGGGCCTGTCTAGGGAAAATTTCCCCAAAAAACTCCACCGAGCCATAACTCAAAAATTACAAGGAGTTAGGAGGAAAATTTTACCTTTTTGGAAAGGGAAGAAAAATCCTATCTGATGAAGCTATTTCTAGAAACCTTTGAGTTCTTGAAATGTGTAAAATTTTATATTGAAGCACAAGGAAGGAAAGAATGAAGGCAAGTTAGCCAAAATAAGTAGGGGGCTCATTTTGGATAACGGTATCTATGAATGTGTTCAAATATTTTTGTCAAACCTAAGTGAAATGTAAAAAGAATGTCAAGAATTGAATGAGTATAATGAATGTTAAAGTACCAATGTGACAAAGTGATGGCCTAAAAATGCACAAGTCAATAGTGATGCAATGTTTGGTATTAAGCCTATCAATCAAATGAAGTACCTCCTAGGTTTGTTTCAAAAAGCTAGTCAGTGTTGTAAGATAATTAACAAGATGTTCGTGCTTATGTCGAGTTCAAAAATATGAACAAGGCGTAAGTAATAACAAGAAGTTAATGCAACCTCCTAACAAGGCATACTAGAAGAATGTCACAATTCAATCAAGACCTATACTTTGAAAAGTGTCAATTACGATTGTGAGTGACACACAATGTCACCAAGATATGTTGACCAAACTTTACGAGAAAGTAAGGTATTGATATCGAGATGATATTGATGTAACACGCACAAGTGGTAACACTAAACACTTTTCAAAATTGAGGTAATAATTAGAATCAGACTTAAGCATCAAGTATACCTAGGAATTGTTAAAATGTGTATAGCGTAACCTTACAATGTAGATATTTAGGTCAAGTTTACAAGAAACAAGACATAAATATCAAGATTGTAGTGACACGATACAAACAAGATAACCATTCCAAGGAGATTCAAGATGATGAACCAAGCCTAACTACAATGATGATCTTGACTTGGGTATCAAGATCATAAACGGAAACAAATGATATGAGTAAAAAAATGTCCTTACTTATGTCGAGTTCAAAGAAATGAACAAGGTGTAAGTAATAACAAGAAGTTAATGTGACCTCCAAACAAGGTATACGAGAAGCAAGACCAAATTCAATTAATACCTATATCTCAAAAAATGTGAGTTATGATTATGAGTGACATGAAAATGTAACCAAGATATGTTAACCAAACTTTGTGAGAAAGTAAGGTATTGATATGAAGATGATATTGATATAACACACACAAGTGGTAACACGTAGTACTTTTCAAAATCGAGGTAGTAATGAAATCAAACTAAAAGCTAACGGTATAACTAAGAATTGTTAAAATGTGTAAAGCGTAACATTAAAATGTAGATATTTAGGTCAAGTTTATAAGAAAAAGACGTAAATACCAAAATTGTAGTGATATGATAAAAACAAGGTAACATTTTCGAGGAAGTTCAAGGTGATGAATCAAGCCTAACTATGATGACAATACTAACTTGGGTATCAAGATCATAAAGGATACCAATGATATGAAAACATCTCCACACACTTTAGACATTTAACTAACTTGACCCACAAACATGGATGGGCGTAAACAGAACAAAAAGTGGCAAAAATAATCAATTGATAACACAAAGGTAGTCACTCTTCTTTTGATCAACAAAGTGTCAAAAGAAAGTGAAGGAAGTAGATCAATTGGGGGTGAAAAATGTTGGCCTTACTTTGGTAGAGTTTTACCTCACCTTAGGGTAAGTGAAAAACTAAGAAAAAGTAACGCTTCCCACATTTCGTGATGAATAATGGCTCATAACTCAAAACTATTTTAAAATGATCAAAGTTGGCTCTTAGTCAAAGATATCTTCTGGTGGTTGTAGTGCCCACTTCCCTTTGACAACTTTGTTTAGATATTGATATCATTGACACTATTGATCATATTTTAGATATTTTTATGTTTTGATGTAGTATGATGGGTATATGCTAGATCATTGATTACTATGGACATTATTATATTTTTCTCAGTATGATGATTAGATGTTAGACTATGGATTAACATTGATCTGGATTCATTATTATGCTTGATGATCATGGAGACATTATTATTATTATGTGGATGATGACATACTGGTTGACATGGATAGGTTATTGATGTTGATTTTAGACATGTGACATTGGTATTATGAATAGCTCTAGTGTAGAGATCTATTGGATGATGATATAGTTGCAAATTGAATTTTAATTGATAAATGTTAAAATCTTGATATTGTTGTGATTTGGATTTAATGTTTATATATCATTTGGATGTTCTGATATGGCCATGAGGCCGAAGGAGGTATTTTGTATTTTGTAGGTTAAAATCACAACAATGTCGGGGGACTGGAGACTAACCATATTGGAATTCAGTGTGAAATCAACAAGGGTCACCATGGCAACTGTGTTTGATTTGTGTGTTGTGTTGTGTTAGGATTTCCCATGGGGGGGATTTCCATTATTGTGACCTTGGGGCATATATGTGTTTTATTATGTATTCCCTTTTTAATTATTGTTGTATGTATTTTATTTGTAATGTGCTCTTTATTTTAATTATTCTAATGTGATAGTTAAATGTGTGAAGTCATATAGTTAAATTTTAATTAAATTAATTGGGAGGTGGAATGTAAGGAAATAATATTATTGTCTTGATTAATAATTAAATTTGATTTATATTATGTATAACCATATGATAGATAAATAAATCTTTATGTCAAAACATGTAATAAATAAATGTCATAAATATAAATGCATGTGTAAGAAATTGTAAGAGGATGTAAGAGTTGTGTAAGTAAAATGATAGATTGTGTAAGGTAGATTTTGGAGTGTAGAACACTCCATCCTCTTTGAAACTCGGATTTGGTCTTGGGAGCCTAAATTGGAGGCTTGTGGGACAAGTTAAACTTGTCCCACACCTCTCAAAATCCTCCACCAACCATGATTATTGATTTGGAGTCAAAATCAATCTATTTTATTGTATTTTGACATAAATTTGTGTAAGTATGGATTGCACTTGTCTTACAAATTTTAAATGCATTCCTTTTGGGGTATGGGCTACATTGTGTATATAAGTAATTTTTTCATATTTCATTTATGGTGATTTATTTGTTTGATGTTGAGTGCATTTTGGGATGAGGAAAAATGATGTGGCATCCCACTTGGAATCCACATCATCCTCTTCCACCTTCTCCCTTAAAATTTGAATTCCTCCTCATTTTGAGGTTGTTGAAAGTTGGAGATTTCACTCTTGGGTCAAATTTCTCTTGCATTTTGGAGCTTGCTTGGTGGAAGAAGTGGATTTACTTGTGCATACATTCACCTTGCTGATTTGGGACTGGTTTTGGTGAAATAAAGACTGCTATTTTGGAAACAAGTCTCCATTATGGAGAGGTAGGCTCTCACTCTTTTAAAATTGTTGTTTTTCCCTCTTTTAGCATGAATTTTGAATGTGTTTGTGTTTGCAATTCTTAGAGGGATGGGTAGAATGCTTAGGGCATGGTGTGGAGAGAAGACTATGAGGTTTATCAGAGGAGGGATAAGGGATTTTCCATTGTTATTTGTTCTTGGGAGGGAATGTTGGTTTGGGATCCACCTAGGAAAGGAAATTGCTTGCATTTCCTACTTTGGGGGTATAAGGGATATGGAAGGGATAAATTTGGAGGAGGGATAAGGTTTATGGGATTGCTATGATTTTTGGCAGTTTGCTTTTAGTGGATGCCCAAAATTCAACTTGGGAGGCACAAGGAGACCTCCATAGTTCTTGCTCTTGCTTGGCTTGCTTTCTCGGAGAAGGAGCCTTTGTTTTGTTTGAAATTGATTGTTGTAGTTGAGAACTACATCTTCTTGCTTTGTGTTTCTTTGTGATTGTGAAATATGCTTGTATGTGAAGAAGCCATGTTGCCATGTGTTGTATCATCATGCTCCATTTCAATATGGTTGGGGCTCGGGGGCCAATGGGGAAAGATGGCTTCTCTTTTCCCATTGGGTATCTTGGTTGGGTGGAGAGTGTTGCCTTTCCCCTTCCTTGTTGTGATCAAAAGATGAAAGATGAAGAAATCAGCATGCTGCTTTGTTTGGAGAAAGAATCAATGGTTGGACAGTCATCCTTTTGTAAATTTCAAATGTAATCCTTCCCACTTCAAGTGGATGATTGTAATTGATATTGAAATGTAAAGATGAAACATTCTATTCTCTGTATTGGAAAAGACTGTCATACAGTTGTATATTTAACATTGAAATTCAAATGTAGAAATGAATTGTATCTTTCTGTTTAGTTTGAAAAGAAAATGGGAAGAACATTTCATACTTGTATTTGAAATTTGAAATCAGATCAAATTGGAAAAGAGATCAGTTGTAATGTTATTTGATTTTCAATAAAAGAATGGCATTGGTTCTTGTAAAATTGTATTGTTGTCAAAGGATAAATTTCCATTTTGAAAAGAATAAGAATCTCTTTTTTTTTTTTTTTTATGTTGAGAAGATGCATATGAAATGAAATTAAATGTTATTCCTTCTTGCAAAATTGTATATTGAAGTGAAAATTCAGAGATGCATTTTTGTTAGAGTTGAATGTTTGATTGAGGAAGTAATGTAATGGGTTAAGTCAAAATCTTATTGCTCATCCAAAAGACAAATCACCAAATCAATTTTAAAGGCACAACTCACTGTACAAAATCCAAATCTGGTAATGTATATTTTTAATTAAAAGAATAGTCCACTTTTATACTTCCCAATCAATTTAAAAATACTATGAATTAACATGCTAAGACTATTCTGAACCCAGCTTGACAAGGAAAGTTTGAGAAAACAATTCAATTAATCCAATTTTGAATCAATCCCCTTCCTAGGTCGTTTTTCTGTCCCTTGTTGGATAAAAACACAACTTGAATAAATTGATCAAATTGACACCTTTAAAACATTCTAATTCTTCCCTAAGTTGATCCTCCATGTCTGTTTGACATGTTGAGTGGAAGAAGAGTTCAAATTTTATCAAATTTGTAAGTTTGAAAATTGCCAGTTTTAAAATTATAAACCCTGCAGATCGATTTCTTAAAATTGACCCTCAAAACTTCACCAAATTCCAAAATTTATGATTTTTTTCAAATAGGACTCGAGAGATTTCTAGAAAGTCCTCATTTGCCTAAAATGGAGCTTCCTATCAAAAGTTATGGCCATTTGAAGTTTTACTTCAAAATGGCCATCCCAAACCAAAAATGAAATAATTTGACCTTAGAAAAATTTAAATTTTGAACTTTAGAAAAATTTCTTAAAAAGTTCCACGGCCCCCGCCACCCTCTCATCCTATCAGAAGTCACCACGTGGCACCTTGGAGGGGCGGACCCTTAGTAAAACTTAACATTTTGAAAATTTTGCCTTGGGAAAATTTTCCCAATTTTCCCCGCAACCCCGCGGCCCCCAACCAATCACGTGCTGACACGTGGCAGGGGGTGCATGGATCAAAATGGAAAACTTAACCTTTTTTTCCTTTGGAAAATTTTCACTTTTCTCCCCACAACCCCGCGGCCCCACACCAATCACGTGTTGACACGTGGCAGGGAGGGCCCGTGGATTTAGAAATGAAAACTTAACTTTTTGCACTTTTGGAAAAATTTCACTTTTTCCTCCACCGACCCGCATCCCCACAGCCAATAGGGTGTTGACACATGTCCCCATGGGTGCATGGGTCCACGTAATTCTTTTAACCTTTTAACCCCTTGGGCAAAAAATCAAAATTTTCTCCGCCGGCCGCGGCCAATCACAAAGTGCCACATGGCCATTTGGGCAAGCGTGGAGGCACAGAGGAAAATTTTCCTTCGGAAAATTGAAAACTTGGTTTTGGGAAAAATTTCATGTTTTTCCCCCATGACCCACTAGCCTGGACCAATCACGTGATGACACGTGGCATTTTGGGGGTGTCGGTGGGGCGCGAAGGCATTTTCTCCCTAACCCCGCGGACTTCTAAGGGAAAATTTTCCCCTAAAACTCCACCCGGCCATAACTTGAGTTTTACAAGGAGTTAGGAGGACTTCTTTATATGGTTGGAAAGGTGAGGAAATTTTCTATCCAATGAGCCTAGTTTAGGAAAATTTTGATAACTATAAGTGTGTGAAAAGATAGTTAAAGTTTAGGGCTTGTTAGAGAGCAGGCCTTGGGATAAATTTCTCCCGAACCTTAGTAAAACTTGTAACCTCCAAATTAAAACCTTGTAAACTTGTTATAAGATAAAAATGGAAATATTGTGTTTGGTTAATCAGAATCTGTTCAGAACCTATTTAGTTTCAAACTAGTATCTTGCTACTTGTTTGTAGACCCTTCTTATAAAAAAAAATTATTGCATAATTTTCCTAGTTTGTTTCTTGGTCTCAAGTGGTAGTTGAAGCTGGCACTATAGTGGTTCTCTCAACTAGGTGTTAGAAAGTTGTCTTAAGAAAGTTTGATTTTTAAAAAGTCACAATGACTAATTTGGTAGTATCTTGGCTTTAATTTACCCCCTTTAAGCACAAAGAAGAAGCAAGTCGTCCATTGTGTACTCTCTGGGGTCGCCATACGGATAATTGATAGCACTAACTCATAAGGAAAAACTAGTCAAATAGGTTTTGTGGAGCATTTCATATTTCATCCACAAGGTTCCCTCTTGCATGGGCTACTTTGGGTTGTTATAGCTTAAGGCTTATGCCAAAGGGTTATGTCACTGGTTTTAAGTGGACCAGGACGTACCCTTATCGAACCTTAATATACGATGTTTGAATGTGGTGTGCTTTTTATATTATTTAATTTGATGTGGTTCACTTAAACACCTTTTGGCAACCTACGATTAAGAGAAAATATATTAGTAGTTTGGTTTTGTTTCAACTCCACCTTTCTTTGACAAGCATTTGTGCTTCTACATAATGGATTAGTAGTTTTCCATAAAATGAATAAACGTCGTTTATAATTCTCAAGATCACCTTAAGATGCGAGAAGAGCATACACGATGTTAAATCTAAGAATTCAACAAATGGAAACACTTAACTCAAACGTGAAATATATCTTTTCTCAATTTTGGACATTCAACATATTCTTAAAGCAATAAAATACATAAGAATCATTTCTGATTCCAAGATTGCCCAAAAGGCACAAGGAAGAGAATATACAACCTTACTCTCATAATTAACATGCAAGGTTCATTTCATGTTTAGTTTAGCATTATTCATTAAAAAAAAACCTACAGTGATGTTAATACCTTAGGAAACCAATTTTTTACAAATCTGAAAGTAATACTTGACTCGCACCGAAACACTTGCACGTGGTTTAGGACATGTGTGCATGGTTTAGGGCATCTACGCACTCTATGTAAACTAAAATCTATAGTGTTCCTACACCATCCGAGAGATGCCTACACAAGGATTATGGTATGTGCACTAGGGTTTAGGTGTGTGCACCAGGTAGCATAAATGAGGTACAAAAACTCGATAAAGGTGTGCATGTGCCACCCGAGAGATGCCTACATCATGATTATGGTATGTGCACCAGGTTTAGGCATGTGTGCCAGGGTTTAAAAAAGGTGGTATAATAACTAAGAAAATGTGCCTGCACTACCTGAAAGATGCCTATGCCAATATTATGGTATGTGTGCCAGGGTTAGTGTATGTGCGTTAGCTTGATAGGTTTCTAGTAGTAGTGAAGGTATAATACGAGTAGAGTGTGTGCATGCGGAAACATGTGTTTGCGTTAGGTTTAGTGTTCTTGCATGGGGTTAGTGTGCCCGCCGGGTTTAGTGTTCCTGCGCCCATCTTATAGTCAAAATATGGCCAAAGACACCAAAAATCTCAAAACACTCCAAATTTTAGTAAGTTAGCTCGAAATTGACAACAACCCATTAGAATGAAAGCTCTAAATGAAAACCTACACATATAATACTAGCAAAATTCTAAGAAATTGAACATTATTTGCCATATGTGCATATCAAAGGTTAGCTAAAAAATAATAAAACTCGAGCTAGAATGTTAAGGGACTAAGGACCGGTCCCACCGAGCGTGCCATATATGTGCATGAATTTGTTTAGCTAAGACAAGAAGATTGGAACTAACATCTAGTAGTCCTATAAAAAAGCTAAATCAATATCAATACATCATCATGCTAATAGCTAAACAAGTAATAAATATTAAAGCTATGCATTATAATCTTGAAAATAAAACTCAAGCTAGCGTACTTAATGTTTATTGCTCTACTCTTTGGAAAGTTAAATCAATAAACTAGACCTATGTAGATTTTTTAGCTATCAAAAGGAGATAGTGATTGATTGATCCAAGATGATAAAAATGGAGTTAATCAAGAAAGGCCTAATAAGCCATGGCTTGATGAACCTCCATCTTTGATAATCTTGGATTAAGTAATCACTATCTCCTTTTGATAGCTAAAATATCTACATAGGTCTAGTTTATTGTTAGCTTTCCAAAGAGTAGATCAATAAATCTTAGTATGTTAGTTCTAATCTTCTTGACTTAGCTAAAAAAATTCATACATACACATGGGAAACGATAATGTAGGGGGATATAGAATGCCTTTCATTAAAGTACCACGTAAATTAAGAATAGAACATGAAAATGTTGAACAACCTCTGCATCATAAAGAAGAAGAGGAACCTCTCAAAGAAGAAGTCACTATTTGTTGTCACCCTCAAAATTCCTCTCTTTTGAAGTCAAGTTTTGAAAATTTTGAGTCTGTGCCTTGGAGTATTGGATCGTGTCGAGCCTAACATTGTTTGCAGTTTTCCCATTCATGGAGAACAATTTGAAAGTTGGGCGTAATGGTGAAGTTTCTTCCCTTCTTTTTATTTTCTTCCCTCGGGAATGACAGGCGTATCTTCCCTGTTAATTTTTCCCAAGCATCCACGGGTAATACATGGACATCTTTGATTAGATATGGCATGAAAATGTTTCAAGAAACAACGGAACCTTCCACGTGTCCAAATAGCACAACTCCATGGGTAGGGCCCAAGGGACCGTTCTCAAATAAGCACATGCTTTCTACATGTCCAAGGTTCAAAATGAAGGTAAAACAAGCTAAAATTGGCTAAGTATGGAAGGTTCAGTGAGACGGTGCCACGTGTCTCATCGACGTAACTTCAAGAGTTAAAGCTGGGGGTAGTTCTTCAAACTTGTGCTAGTCCTCCACGTGTCCCAGGTCCAAAAAGAGAAAGAGCCGATCGTTAAAATTGACTAAGTATGGGGGGTTGGTGGAAGTCTCCATGCCTTAATGACGCCATTTCGGAAGTGAAATCAAAGGGTCAATCTTCAAATGAGTGCCATCTCGCCACATGGTCAAAGTCAATGGAGAGATAGAGTTGGCCATTGAAAAGTCCAAGACTGGTGGAAGGATCCACGCGTCAACTTGGTGTAATTTAAGAGGCGTTTTCAAAAAGAAACTCAAATGAGTGCCAACTCTCCACGTGTCTAGGGGTCAACATAAGTCAAGCAGGAAATAGGCCCGAATCAGCTAAGTATAAAGGAACCGGTGGAGCTCCCCACGTGTCAGCCTGGCGCACAACTTCAAAGGAAAAAAATGCAAAAGGCATCCGTAGGCCCGCTCCAATCAATTTCTTCCACATGGGTGGCCCAAATTTAAAGTTGTAAAAGCAAATCGAATGGCCCATGTTTTAACTGGTGAAATAATGTAATGGTTGTATATTTAAAAACCTATTTTTTTTGCCATTAACATTTCTTTGCAAATCAAGAATTCAAAAGGGTGCGAATGATTGGAATAAGTTGTAACTATTTCTTGCTTTGCTCGAGGAAGTTGTAACCGTCTCTTGCGAGCTATATCATGGGCTTTCAAAGCCATTGTATAGGTTGGAATTTTGATATTCTAGAACTGTAATTTCTAATTGGAAGAAATCAATACAAAGGTTTTCCCCTTTTCCTCTACTTTCTCTTTCCTTCTTGCTCTAATATGTGAATCATTTAATCCTTGCATGCTTAGAAACTTTGTGTTCTAGTTTATACAATCTCAAGAAATTTGAGTTTGGATTGTCCCATTATAAATGTGAATGGTTCTACTCTATATCTCATTTGCTCAATACATATAAGGGTTTTCTCTACCATCTCTTTTCCCTGAAAGTATTGTCTTCTTATGCCTCCCTCCTCTCTTCAAGTCTTCTATCCTCATGTATTGATAACTTTCTAGGCATAAAACACATTTCAAGATATCAGAAACCACCATTGAATGAAAGATTATGTATTTGTACATAGGTTTTCCCCTTCTTTCAATAAGGGAACCTCTCCCATTAAAGAGGAGGGACTTGCTTGTCCCCTAACTGTGGTTTCATTCCAAGTGCAAATCTGAAACCCAATAGTTTTTGGTGACTCCATTGGGGATTTGTTCAACAAATTTCCTTTCTAAAAATAACAACTAATTTGATCATTTCTTTGATCTAGTGACTCTAAGATACACTCGTGGTAGAAGGGCTCTTGGAATTGAAGATCCCCAATTTCAACTCTTGGATCAACAAGGTTTTCAACTTCCTCCAACAAGAAGAAATAGAAGATCTTCATTCCACAAGCACACCTCCTATTGAAGACAAAGCTTTTGGTAGTAGCATTCCTCAAGCAAAACTTAGCCCTAATCTTCATGCCCTAATTCTTGCTAGTGTCTCAGTTCCACTTCAAGAAATCTTTCCAAGGATGGTAGCACCTCGGCCTTGGGGACAAAGAGTTGGGCCTCTTGCTTCTTCCTCAACCATTACATGAGTTACCTAGGGGTAACATGAAGATTTTTCCCAAATTTAGAGGTGATGGAAAAAAGTACCTTGATGAACACATTGCAGCCTTCATTGTTGCATGTGGGGTCCTTGGAGTTGAACATGAGGATGTCTCTATTAGGCTATTTGTGGAAACCTTGCAAGACAATGCTATATATTGGTTTTACCATCTTCCTACTGGGACCATCATCGATTGGACTACTATGAGGACTAAATTTGAGCAAGCATTTCAAACCTGCTAAAGATGTGCATGCTTTGCTAGCTCAGATTTCTCAAATCAAGAAGGAGCCACATGAGCCTATGAGAGAATTTTTGGCCAAGTTCAACAAGTTGGTTAACAAGATTCCACTAGATACTAGGCCTGTTGATCAGATTCATAAGTTTTTCTTCTTGAATGCTCAATTTCGGAAGTAAGCTATGCCCTGAGGAGAGAAAATCTTACAACTTTGGATGTTGATCAGAGATTGGTTGTCAGTGTGGAAGATGACTTGATCATGTCTAGCAAGTTGAAAAGGGAGTTTTTCAAATCCAAAGCATCTTCTTCTTCCTCTCTCCTAGAGGTAATGTAGATCAGTTGGTGCAAAAGTTGGCTAATGACCTCATTTCCATCAAGAAGCAATTGGCTCAAGCATGCTCCATATCAAGATGTTCCAAGGAAGAACTTTCAGCCTAGGAACCACTTGCCCTCTTCTCAAACTAGGTTGGCTATTGAAGGTCCACCCTCAAGGTGCCTATCAATGCTACTTGTGAGGTTCTTGAGCCTGATGATGAGGAAGAAAATGGGCTCTATGATGAACAAGAAGAGGAAGTTGATGAAGAACTGGAGGATCCTGGTGGTTCTCAAGTTCATTTCCTCACCACTGAAGGTGTGGATGATGAAGATGACTATGATGATGTAGTGGCTGAGATGAATAAAGTGAGTCATATGTTGTTATGACCCGAGAGTAGACCAAAAAAAAGGAAAAAGTGGTGCAACCTACAAAAATATCCAAGGAGTACCCCATCACCATCCTGGTGATTACAAGAAGAGGAGCTCCTATTCCTACTACTTCCACCCAAAAGGTAAGCTCTGCTAGTCCTTCTTCCTCTACTTCTGCTTTTGAGAATTCTTGTCCAACAAATGATAAAGTTGATAGATCAAAAGCTCCTCCTACTCCTAGTAGTGATTCCCCATCCACATCTGGATCTTTTGACATTATAGACCATCTTAAAAAGACCAAGATTCAGATTTCTGAGGTAGAGTTCTATCAAACCCATCCTAAATCCTTTTCCAAAATGGTTAACTTTGTAAATTCTAAATCTAAAACCCCAACCCATTCTTCTAAAGGAATTTTTCCCACTCCTTTCTCACCTCAACCAGCCTTGCCTTGGGCAAGTCACTTCACCCAATGAGAAGATCAAACCCTTCTATGTGACTCTCCTCATAGCTGGCCACAAGCTTAGCAATTGTGTCATTGATTCTGGTGCATCTGATAATGTAATGCCTGCAAAAGTGGCTCATGCTTTGGGTCTAACCCTAACCCACACTTATGGCTCTTGCTATTCCATGGAAAGTAGAGAAGTGCCTTTGGTTGGGAGAATCAAGGATGCACAAGTAGCTTTTTTTTACTTTACCAGAGAAGAAGGTCTTGGCTACCATCTTGGTTGCTGATATCCCTCCTTCCTATGGCATGCTGCTAAGTAGGAACTTTTGTAAAGATGTTGGAGGTGAGATCCAAATGGATTGGTCACATGCCTTGATCCCTGTCAATGGGAAGATGAAGAAGCTTTGCCTGAGAAACAAGTAGAGTATATTGTGTAAAAGACATATGATCCTAAAGCACAAATATTGTATGAAGACATTGGGCATGGGAACTACATGATCATGTCACAAGAGGAGACAAGTTTTCCAAAGGGAGTTTGCTTGATCCTAATGGTGTGTGGATTTTGGAGTTTGATGGAAGCTTCTCTTTAGCTAGTTCGGAGCTGGTGTAGTGCTTATTTCTCTTGGGGTAAGGTTCATCCTTTCTCCTTCAAATTTTAGTTTGAAAATACCAACAATATTGCTGAGTATGAGGCCCTTATTCTTGGGTTGAGCATGGTGAAGGAAATGGGAGTGAAGAACCTTCTTTCTTGTGGAGATGTAGAGCTAATTGTAAAACAAGTTAGAGACCTTTATCAGGTAAAGAACAAAAGGTTGAAACACTATAGGAATATGGTCTGGGATTCCATTGAATTCCTTGATGCTTTTTCCATTGAAGTTGTGCCAAGGGAAAGGAACACTAGGGCTAACTCTCTAGCTATTTCGGGGTCCTTGTTGATTCCTCATCCTGATTTTCCTTAGGAGAAATTCACCATTGAGCTGATCCATAGACCCAGTGTGCCTGAAAATGCAAATAATTGGCAAGTTTTCAATGATGACCAACATTTTATTTCTTTCTTGGAGCTCAGAGACAACTTTGATCAACTATACTTTGAAGGAAGTGACAATCTACCTAGAGAGTGTGTGTCATCAAATGAAGAGGGTGTCAAAGAAGAGATGGATCAAGATGGATGCATCAAACTAAAAGGAAACAAAATTCCTAAAGGGCTGGTGAGTTTGGAGGATATTTTTGATAAACATGATAGATATATGAAGTCTAAAGTTTCCAAGGAGCCGACAATCTGCTGAGACTGAGAAAGTGAATATTGGGAGTCTTGATGATCCCAAAATGGTCAACATTGGAAAATTTTACACTCAGAAGAGAAAAAGAAGGTGGTGAATTTGTTGAAGAGGTATGTTGATGTTCTAGCTTACTCTTATGATGATCTTAAGGCTTTTCAGCCTAAAGAAATGCAACATTTCATTCCTCTTAAGCCTGGGATCAAACCCTTCAAATAGAAACAAAGGCAATATAATCCAAAGATAGCTGATACAATTTTCCAAGAAATACAAAAGATTTTGAAGGCTAAGATCATCTTCCCCATCCACCATTCAATGTGGATTGCTAATATAGTGCCTGTTAGGAAGAAGAATGGTGAGATCCGGATCTATGTGGACTTTAGAAATCTAAATTAGGGTTCTTTGAAGGACAACTACCCTCTCCCCATGATGGACCAAGTATTGCAAGTTGTCATAGGCTTGGAGATGTTATCTATGTTAGATGGATTCTGGGGTACAATCAAGTAGAGGTGAATATTGCAGATCAACATAAGACTACCTTTACTACTCCTTGGGGCACCTTTGCATACAAGAGGATGCCATTTGGTCTCATCAATGTTGGTGCTACTTTCCAGAGGGCCATGGACTTGGATTTTGGTAGTTTGAAAGGGAAATGCATTGTTGTGTATTTGGATGACTTGACAATGTTTTCTAAAGCAAGAAAAGATCACTTCCAACACCTTGAAATAATATTGCAGAAGTGTAGAGAGCATGGAATTTCTTTAAACCCTAAGAAGTCTATGTTTTGTGTCATAGAAGGAAAGTTGTTGGGACACATTATTTCAAAGGAAGGGATCAAGATTGATCCGAGAGAGAGTTCAGGTCATCCAACAAATTCTCTTCCATCAAGTAAGAAAGGTATCCATTCTTTCTTTGGTAAGATCAATTTCCTAAGGAGATTCATCCCCGATTTTGTAGAACTTACTATGAGCATTTCTCACATGATGCAAGGGAAGAAAACTTTTGGTTGGTCCTCTAAAGGGAAGAAATCATTTGAGGACATTAAATAGATATTGCAAAGACTCCAATCTTGGTATGCCCTGACTTTAGAAAAGATTTCATTATCTATTGTTATGCCACTGAAAATACCCTAGCTGTTGTGTTAGCCAGAAGAATGCTGAAGATCATGAGCTCCCAATTGCATTCATGAGTTATGTCTTGAAAACTCATGAGCTGAAGTACACCATGATGGAGAAACATGATTTTGTAGTTGTCAAAGTTGTCAAGTAGTTTAGGTTTTACATCCTTAATTCTCATTCTGTGGTGTTGGTGCCTGATACAACAATCAAATCCATTCTTACTCAACAAGAATTTGGAACCAAGAGAGGTAATTGGGTAGCAAAGGTGCAAGAGTATGATCTTGACATCAGGCCAACAAAATATGGTTTGGGGTAAGGGCCTGTGTGAACTCATTGCTGAGGGAGCTGCCAAGGAGTTGTCCAAAGATGGAGTTGATGTCCCTGTTGTTTGTTCCTCAGCTGACAGATGTATGGTATGCTGACATTGCTCACTTTCTAACCTATGGAGAGTGTCCATCTCACTTGAGTGCCAAAGAGAAGAGAGCCATCAAACTGAGGTCTGCACAATATGTGCTATGGGAGAATGCTTTGTTCAAATGAGGCATAGATGGAAGGTTTTTGAAGTGTGTAGACAAGGAGCAATAAAAAGAAGTTGTTCTCTGCTTTTCATGACTAGGATTGTGGAGGTCATTTCTCCTCTGCTGTAATAACTCATAAAATACTTCGTGTTAGTTATTATTGGCCCACTCTATTCAGAGATGCATCAAAATGGGTTGGTAAATGTGAAGCATGCCAAATGTTTGTTGGAAGACCTAAGTTGGCTACTTTTCCACTAAAGCCAGTAGTGATTGATGAGCCCTTTCAATAGTGGGGATTGGATTTCATTGGAAATCTTAACCCACCTTCCTAGTGTTAGACATACCCATGTGTTGACTACCATAGATTACTTCACCAAGTGGGTGGAAGCCATCCCAGTCAAGAGCACTACTTCGAGGTAGTTTGCAACTTCATTAAGGAGAACATATTGATCAGGTTTGGGACCCCAAACAAAATTGTGACTGATAATGCTTCCAAATTTTCTTTTGCTGAGATGATGGACTTCTGCTATGGGTATGGGATCTCACTTGCTCATTCTTTAGATTACTACCCCTAAGGGAATGGATAGGTAGAATCAACAAACAAGAACTTGGTGAACATAGTTAGAAAGCTTGTAAATGATTCTCAGAGGAATTGGCATAAGAAGCTATATGATGCACTTTGGGCTGATAGAATTACACCCAAGAGAGCAATTGGAATGTCCCCTTTCCAAGTGGTGTATGGTGTGGAAGCTCAACTTCCAGTCATGATGGAATTTCCAGCCTTGCATCTAATGAAAATCATTGAAGATTCAAGTTTTAGTAGCTCTTTGGACAAGAGAATTTTGTACCTTCAGAAGCTTGATGAGGACAGATTGCAAGTGGTTGATAGGATAACAACTCATCAGTTGAAAGTGAAGGATTTGTTTGACAAGAAAGCCAAACCCAGAGTTTTCCAAGTGGGAGACATTGTGTTGCTTTGGGACAAAAGACATGAGCCATGAGGAAGCCATGGTAAGTTTGATTCTCTTTGGCTTGGTCCTTTTAGAATCAAACATTTTGTTGGAGAGAACTCTTTTTATCTAGATTACATGGATGGATCTCCTCTCCCACTTCCTTATAGTGGGTGAAGTACCTAAAGTTGTTCAAGTCCTAGGTGGCTAGGAAGTCCTTTTGTACATTGTGTTTGGTTTTGGTTTTTTTTGAATTTTGTCCCTTGTTCTTTGTTGTGTGGTGTGTTTTGTTTTGGGTCTTCCCTTTTGGTTTGTTTTGTTTCTTTTCCCATCTTATGTGTGTTGCCTTGTATTGGTTTTTATTTTGAATCCTTTTCCCAATGGATAAGGACACTAGTCCTCTTTCCCAGAGTTATTTGTAGTTCTTGATCTTGCCTTGTGTCTTTGTTCCAAGCCAAGTCATCCCCAGAAAGAGTGAACTATTATCGCCCTCAAAATTCCCCTCTTTTGAAGTCAAGTTTGAAAATTTTGAGTCTGTACCTTGGAGTATTGGATCACATCGAGCCTGGCATTGTTTGTAGTTTTTCCATTCATGGAGAACAATTTAAAAGTTGGGCATAATGGTGAAGTTTCTTCCCTTCTTTTTATTTTCTTCCCACAATCGGGAATGACAGGCGTATCTTCCCCATTAATTTTTTCCCTAGCATCCATGGGTAGTACGTGGACATCTTTGATTGGATGTGACATGGCCATGTTTCAAGAAATAATGGAAGCCTCCATGCATCCAAATGGTGAAAATCTAGGGGCATGGCCCAAGGGATAGTCCTCAAATAAGCGTAGGATTTCCGCGTGTCCCATGTACAAAATGAAGGTAAAACAAGCTAAAATCGGCTAAGTATGGAAGGTTCAGTAGATGGCACCACGTGCCTCATTGAAAAAGCTTCAAGAGTCAAAGTTGGGGTAGTTCTCAAACTTGCGCTAGTCCTCCATGTGTCCTAGGTCCAAAAAGAGAAAGAGTCGATCGTTAAAATTGACTAAGTATGGGTGGGTTGGTGGAAGTCTCCATGTGCCTTAACGGTGCCATTTAGAAGTGAAATCAAAGGGCCAATCTTCAAATGAGCACCACCTCGCCACATGGTCAAAGTAAATGGAGAGACAAAGTTGGCCGTCAAAAAGTCTAAGACTAGTGGAAGGAGACACGCGTCAGCTCGACGTAATTTCAGGAGGCATTTCCAAAACAAAAACTCAAATGAGCGCCAACCCTCCACATGTCTAGGGGTCAACATAAGTCAAGCAGAAATAGCCCAAATCGGCTAAGTATAAAGGAACCGGAGCTCCCCACGTGTTAGCCTGCGTAACTTCAAAGGCAAAAAATGCAAAAGGCATTTGTAGGCCCACTCCAATCAATTTCTTCCACGTGGGTGGCCCAAATTTAAAGTTGTAAAAGTAAATCGAATGGCCCATGTTTTAATTGGCGTGAAATAATGTAATGGCCGTATATTTAAAACCTGTTTTTTCCACCATTAACATTTCTTTACAAATCAAGAATTTGAAAGGGTGTGAATGATTGGAATAAGTTGTAATTATTTCTTTCTTTCTTGAGGAATTTGTAACCATCTCTTGTGAGCTATATCATGGGCTTTCAAAGCCATTGTAGAGGTTGGAATTTTGATATTCTGGAACTATAATTTCTAATTGGAAGAAATCAATACAAAGGTTTTCCCTTTTTCCTCTACTTTCTCTTTCCTTCTTGCTTTGATATGTGAATCATTTAATCCTTGCATGCTTAGAAACTTTGTGTTCTAGTTTATACAATCTCAAGAACTTTGAGTCTATGGATTGTGCCCGTTATAAACATGAATGGTTCTACTCTATATCTCATTTGCTCAATACATATAAGGGTTTTCTCTGCCATCTCTTTTCCCTGAAAGTATTGTCTTCTTCTGCATCCCTCTCTTTCAAGTCTTCTATCCTCATGTATTGATAACTTTCTAGGCATAAAACACATTTCAAGATATCGGGAAACCACCATTGAATGAAATATTGTGTATTTGTACATAGGTTTTTCCTTGATTTCAATAAGGGAACCTCTCCCATTAAAGAGGAGGGACTTGATTGTCCCCTAAATTTGGTTTCATTCCAAGTGACAATCGCATATATATCCTGGTTTCTCCTACTAAAGAAAAATTACTCACGCAATAAATGCAATCTATGAAAGCAACACTTACAAGCTTCTAAGAGAGTACTATAGGGAATAGTAGAAAATTTCAATACGAAGAACTATGTCCCCTTCCATTTGATAAAACTATGACACTTCAACCCTTCCCTAAAAATTTTGACATGCCAAAATTTGAAAAATATAGAGGGAAAGGTGACCCGCGAGACCATGTAAAATATTTTTACATGACATGCCAAGAAGTGGCCTACAATGACAATTACCTCATATGACTCTTTCCAAAGAGTCTAGGGGGCCAAGCCTTGGAATGGTTCACTCACTTACCGCGTGGGTCTATTTTTACATGGCCTTCACTGGAAGAAAGGTTTGTACGACACTTCTCGTACAATATAGAAAGTGATATAATCATGGTGGAATTTTTAGCACTAAACAACGTCCCTAACAAGACATTCTCTAGCATCCTAAAAATATGGAGCTTGAAGATGTGAAGGGTATAATTCTAGTGGAAAGGGTAAATCCTAACTTTCTTGAAAGATAAGATGGGTGCTTGTGGAAAATGGGATAGGGATGAATATATGCATGTTGAAATTAATTAAGCAACTGGGACATATAGAAGAAGATATAGAGTCTTATATTATTACCATAACTACTTATGACAACGTGGAGTAGGAATCAACTAGAACAATCACATTGCCAATGGAAGTAGGACCCACTTGTCATCATACAAAGTTTCATGTCTTAGACTTGGAACTTCCATATAATATGCTTCTTGGCCAACCATGGATTCATGCCATGCAAGCCATACCATCAACATTCCATCAGTGCATCAAATTGAAACACGAGGGACACACTGTCACAATATAAGGAGATCTAAAGCCCTTCGCTCACTGTAGAGATCTCAATAGTTTTGTGCGTAAGGGTGCCTATACGTGTCCCTTTGCTGATATAGTTGTTCCTCTTCAATCCAAAGCCATGGAGTCATGGGTAGATTTAGATTCCCTAAGTTCTTGCACTCATGAGGCTTCTACATCAACTTATCCTTTTGATTCATGGGAGATGAAGGTTCTGGAATATGGTTGTGGAGAATATAATGTGAAACAAGATATTTTGGTTTCGGAACTATTGTTTTCACCTTAAACTAGAGGCCGACCCAACTATCATTTCAAATGGCCTAGAGATGAGTGAAAAATTGGGTCATTTTAACTCGGGGTTACTCACTGAAGAGAAATTGTTGGACCCACCTATGACTTGGGTCTCGGAGGATACTCAACCAGCTTGCTACCAAATCATTGAATATGAGAAGTCTAGCTGAATGATGTATTCCATGGGCTACAAGGGTCTAGGATGTGGAAAGAATGAGCAAGGACCAAGAGAACTAGTTCCTCTCCCACATTTCAAAACAGAAATATACGGTATTGACATTCGACCCTATGGATCACACCCCAATGATCAAGATGCCACCTATTCTGAATGTAAAGATAGATCTTATTATTTAGACATCGACATAGATTCCCACTATAGCCAATACAAGGATCTTGCCTCCACGAACCTATTCATGGATACCGTTGTCCTTACCATAACCCCTACTAAACCTAAAATTGACCTTGTTTACCCTTTCCTTGTTTAATTAGACCAAAATGTCAAGTACCCCTTTGGATCTCTTTGAAAATGATGAAGCCATTGCAGAATTCATGGGCATTCAAGATACAATTCTGATTAGAGACCATAAGAAGGGTTTCTACATTGACTTAGATACCTGCACTTACTTTGGAGAGGAAGCTAAGCTTTGTGGTCAACAAAACTTAAGAAAAAGCAAGGGAAAAATTTCCAACGAAAAGCCTCGGCAAAAACAAAAGTCCAAGTCACATAGTGAAAATCTCTTTGAGGTAGTGGTTGAAAAATAAGTAAAAAAACAAAAGGAAAAGAAAGGTGACCATGCTAAGGGTGAAAATATCATAGAGACACCCTTAGAAGAAGATCTCAACCTTCCTCCCGATCCTATGCGTATGGAGGATTTTTCAAAATTACTAGTAGAAGAGACCATTGATGTAAACATTGGCATTGAAGATGACCCAAAAATGGTCAAGTTGTTTGCTCTCAACAAGGGAACATAAAACATTCACCATGATTTTATAGGAATTTGTTGATGTGTTCACATGGTCCTATAAATATATGTAGGGATTGGATCCAACTTTGGTTAGTTGTACATGCAGCACCAAGCCCATCAAACAAAATCTAAAAAAATGCACCCATGGGTGGCTCTTCTAGTTAAAGAAGAGCTAGAAAGATTGCTCATAGCAGGATTCATTCAACCTATTGATTACTCCAAATGGATATCAAATATAGTCCCCATACAAAAGAAACCTTTTGGGATTAGAATCTGTAAAAATTTCATAGACATAAATAAGGCATGCCCGAAGGATGATTTCCCGTTGCCTAATATTGATATGATTGTTGATTTAAGCACAAGATATGAAATGTTATCTCTTATGGATGGATTTTTCAGCTATAATCAGATCAAAATTACAGATGAAGATCAACACAAGATGACCTTCACAACTCCCCCGGGGAGTTTTGTTATCGTGTAATGACCTTTGGCCTTAAAAATGCAGGTGCCACATATCAAAGGGTGATGACAGTGATTTTCCATGATATGATCCATGACATCATGGAAGAATATGTAGATGATATCCTTGGGAAATTCGAGACAAGATCAAATCACCATGATATTTTGTGGCATATATTTGAACGCTTGTGGGAATACAAGGTCAGTTTAAATCCAAAGAAGTGTGTGTTTGGCATATTGTCAGAAATTTTCTTGGATTCATTGTATCACGAAGAGGGATTGAGGTAGACCCAACTAAAGTTACCGCCATTACTGAAATTCCTCCTCCCAAAAACATCAAACAATTACGCAGCTTGCAGGGAAAGATACAAGCCATTCGCCACTTCATTTCCCAACTTGCTAAAAAATGTCATTCATTCACCCATTTACTAAAAAGGATGTTTCCTTTATTTGGGGACCAAAGAAACAACATACCTTCACCCTACTTAATAAATACTTGGCCAATCTACCTATCCTCATGCCCCCAACTCCCGGTGAGCCACTCCTATTGTATATTTTTGCTACTCAATTTGCTATTGGTGCATTTCTCACCCAATATGACCTCGGCCACAAAGAAAAATCCATGTACTATCTTAGTCGTACTCTCATTTCTTATGAGCTCAACTATCCTCAGATTGAAAAAGCTTGTTTAGCTGTAGTTTTTACCTTCCAAAAACTTTTCCATTACCTATTAAATACTAAAACCAAGCTTATATCAAAAGTTGACCCACTCAAATACCTATTGCCAAAAGCCACCCTTACTGGAAGAATTGCTAATTGGATCATTATGCTAAGTTAATTTAACAGTGAGTATGTACACTAAAATTACGTCAAGCGACAAGTACTCACCAATCGTTAGAGGAAGCACCTTTACTAGAACAGAGCCTGTGAATTTGGATCTGCCAAATGCTTCATTAATGTACATTGAGGAATGTCATGTGGAAGGTACACTTTGATGGATATTTTACTTTTCATGGTTCAGGGGTAGGTGTGGTATTAATTACTCCTTCTGGCGACCCCATACCTCAAGCTTTTCACCTTGGTTTTCCTTGCATGAATAATATTGTAGAATATGAGGTGCTCATCACTAGGATGAAGATCACAATCAAATGAGATATTCATCATGTTAAGATCATTGGTGAATCACAATTAATCATCAAACAAGTAAACGATGAATACAAAGTCAAAGATGAGAATATCATCCCTTACAAGAAACTGGTGGAAACTTTGAAAGAGTATTTTGTGCGTATTACATTTGAACAGATTCCAAGAGCACAAAACAGATCCACAGACACTATGGCAACCGTAGGTTCTATGCTATGAATTCCACCAGAAAGTAATGATATGCCATTCTTTATGGAGAATCTACGCCATCCTACGTATGACATGCTATTCTTTGTGGAGAATCTACCCTAGCTGCGTATGAGATGCTATAATATTGTTTGGCTTGTGAGGTTATTGGTCCCAATTCCCCATGGTATGCACACATCTTCACCTATCTTAAAGATAAAACCTTCCCTCCTAACATTTCCCATTCCAAAAACAAATCCTTATCTAATAGATAGCCCATTATACCTTCTTAGGAGGTACGCTCTATCATCGTGGCTACGATGGGAATATGTTATGTTGTCTTGATACAAAAGATTAAGTCCAAGTGATTAAAGATGTACATGAAGGGGTGTGTGGAGCCTATACAAATGGGATGGTTCTAAGAAATTATTGAGAGTGGGATACTATTGGCCTACTATTGAAATAGACTTCTCAAACTATGTGAGGAAATGCGTACTCTGTCAAAAGTATGGAAATTTCATCCATTCTCCATCATAACCATTGCAACCTATCACAATCCCATGGACATTATCCAAATGGAGACTTGATTTAATAGGGAAGCTTATCCCTACTTCATCTGATGGCCACACCCACATCATTACAACTACTGAATATTTTACCAAGTGGGTGGAGGCTGTCCCTTTGACTTATGTAGCGAGGTGCTTAAATTTCAAAGTTTATCATGAATCACCTTATTTTCCAGTATGGCATTCCTACAGCCATAGTTACTAACAACAAAAAATCATTCAAGAATAAGACAGTGAAAGATCTCTATCATTGGTTTCAAATTAGATTAAAGTGGTCTACACTATATTACCCTCAAGGCAATGGATAGGTCAAGGCCACTAACAAAAATTTGGTTTGAATCAAGGAAAATTGGTAAGTAAGACAGTCGTAAATGGCATTTGTAAATTCACCCAACCCTCTAGGCTTACGGGACCTCCATTCACACTCCTACCGGTGTGACACGCTAGTCCCTAGTATTTGCAATGGAATATATCATACCATTAGAAATAGAGCTTCCTTCCCGAGAATATCCCTTAGGGATTATCTGGACAAGGATGAGGATTACAGAGTGGCCAAACCTGGTAGAGTTAGAAATCTGCATGAGAAGCACATCTCGTGCCTTAAATCATCTTAAAGTGTATCGTAACAAAGTATCTCATAATTATAACAAAAGGATCATACCTCATCAGTTTGAGGTCAGAGATTTGGTCATGAAAGAAAATCAATTCAACACAAGGGTGGAAAGAGAGAAGAAAGGCAAGTTCAAACCACATTGGTTAGGACCTTACATCATTATGGCCAAATATGGTACAAGAGCATACAAAATTTCCCATCCCAATGGTGATGAGCTCTATGAACCTATGAATGCCATGCACCTTAAGTGGTTCTATGCTTAAACATGGCACAAAAATCAGAAAAGAAAACAAAAAGGGTCAAAATGATCAAAATACAAAAAAATAATAAAATACGAGAAAAAGAAAAAGAGAAAACAAGTCATCCATATGTGAAAACCATGCAATTGTGGCACTTTGGATAGGTCCCTTGGTGAAAACTAGTTTCGACACCTTGGGAGGATTCGTTATTCACAAGCATATTACATCTGGAGGGTACTTTTACTTAGCCTAGGGCTAGGTCCACACATGCATCCAAGATTCTCTCGTGAAGCTATCCTATCGAGGCCTTGATATGGATTTTTCTCCTCTTGTTAATCTGTGAAGGGATGGTCTTTGCATATTCCCCATCTAACACTGGGGGCACTTCTACAACTTCACCTTCCTATTTATAAACACATGGCACCTGCCCTTGTATATTCTTCATCTAACACTTGGGGGCATCCACGTTTCTTAGTTACCTATGCATAGCTTCGGAAAACCTTAGAAAATCACAAAAACATTCAAATATGTTAGAAAATCACAAAAATATAAATTTGGTAAATATCCCAAATAATAGAAAAACACAAAACACAAAAATAGTAGAAAAGTGTTTCACAAAACAATCTTACAAAAACATAACTTTAGTTTACTTACTTTATCTTGTTTCTTTCTTTGTTTGTGTACATTGTTTGCTTGTATAGTTGTTGCTTGTTTGTACATTTGTATAGTTTGTTGCTTAGACATACTTTGATAAGATTCATCTTTTCTTTCTTAGATTAGATTCATTCTTACTTGTACATATGAAGTGTGTTTTTGCATGCTTGTAAATAATTGTACATAGTTGTGTTAATTCATGTTGGTTAGCACTATATGAGTGATTAGGTTTGTTAACATTTTATTGTGTTTGTTTGTCGCATGTACATAGTTTTGTTATCACATCATCATATTTCCATCAATATCATCACATCTAACATCATCTATACATCATATAAATAAAAAGCTAAGTATACATCATACATGAATGCTAAGCTAATCATCACATATCGTATCATCAAATGGGGGCAAGAGGGATCACAAATATCAAAATCTATCCCCCCCACACCAATATCATCATGTCATCCTCGTCCACTAATCTAAAACATCATATGTACAATATAATTGATATCATCTATGGATCTATCATATCAAAATCAAACACATGTGGTACAAACATCTCAACTATCATCATGATACATACAAAAGTGTGAAATCAAACCATATAACATCATGACACATCCATAATCCATGTAATCAATCATCAAAACAATAAATTCCATCATCCCATAACAATTGTGCCACATCAAAATGTCCATATATACAAGTATAAAATGTCTGTCTCATAGAGGATATACATCATCGATACAAAATGGGCCATCAAAGGGGCACAAATCATAAATGCCTTCATCAGAGGTGTACATAAAAAATGCTATACATCGATCAAAAAAATTCTAAAGCCTCTATCAGAGGAATACATCAAAAAATGGTACATCATGTGCATTTGTAAATAATGATAAAACCTTTATAAGAGGCATGTATATAATAATACAAGCACAATCAAGAGATATAATAAGGGTCATGGCTAGCTAGAACCCTTAGATGGGTAGGCTAGCCTATGAGATGGAGGAGAACCCATGACCTGTGTATCATGCGGTCCTACAAGCTACTCTCGTGGCTACTCCAATGATGCCTAAGGCCTCTATGATCTCATTGATCCAGTCAAATTCAGCTATAGGTGGGTGCCTCTCGACCATATGGGAACGCATCTTAATATAAAGACCGATAATATGAGGCTCGCCTTTGCTATTTCTAAATCTCTGTGGGTGTGGGATATCACCATTATCCCATCAAGTGCATCGAAAGACACCACCTCTACGGATAACCATGAAATCTCACTGGACTACGCGCCCACTCAACGTGAAGTCGATCTCTCTCGCCTGCATCACCGATTGTATCCGAGTCTCGAGTCTATTGTACCAAGCTCGTCACCGAGGCATCCGGGTATTCATCCGACGTATCTACCGAAAATGTATAGAGACATCTCCTCCTCGGCCGCTTTGGATCTCGGCATGGTCCCGCTCTATTGTCATAACTCGAATGAGAGCTCAATCCCAATCTCTCTCAAGTGTCACCTTCTACAGCTGCTGCCGTAAGATAGTTAGCTATCCCTCAACATCTCCACCCCGAGCTTGGGGAAACTTAGAAGCACTATAAGAGCCTTTCCCTAAACCTCGGCCCCGTGCCTATCCTTGCTCTTGTAATCTCGGCCCTAGGACCTTGTGCCTAGCCCTATACTTGTCCCTGTCTCGGCTCCCGCCGCCTCTATCTAGGATCGTGTAGTGGAATCTACCCACCATTTCAATGACCATAAAAATGATCATCTATGCTACCCGATCCTATGTCACCACCCTCATCACTATTGTAGGGGCTCTCTGGTGGTGCTCAAATGGCTTCTTCCCATGCCTCATCCGATATAGTCAAACATCAAGAAAAATAATCCCATACCAGGGAAAGTAACTGTGTGGTGCCCGGGTCTCTAACCTTTCGGGTGGTCCCAAACCTATGGTACCACTTGTAAGAAGCTAGCCCTGGCTCGAGCCACCTGAATGTCTAGACCCATGGTTTATTTCTCTACATCGCGGTGAGCATACCACATATCTAGCTACAGGACACCCTAAATCATGCCCAACTACCGTTGGTAGCGGTCTACCCTATATATCTCTATAATATAACACCGACTACTAAGGAGGAAGTGCTCTACCATACATACACCAAGCTCTACTCCATCCTATGACCACTCTATGTGCCTATAGGGCCCCTAGATAATATCTCACTCCTACAACTCATCTAACTCTAGTCGATAGAAGTAGATGCTACCTAGGTTCCTCGTACATAATCTCCCAGAGACCCATGCCATATATGTCGGCTCCTCTGTAGCTCACGTGTGCAACACACCTACGGGGCACCCAATTTCTATATGGTCCCAAGATTAGATCTATAACAAAGATGTTTTCCCCACCGTCTTTTGACGGTGCTAAGTAATCAAGTGCAGATCCCAATATAAATGTGCCAGTATGCACTAACCCCAGACAATATCACTCACCACTAAACAATCCATGAACTAATGTGATCAATCCCATCGAAACAATGTCCCTATCTTATCAGTGAGTAAGAACCCACTGATAAGAGGCATCAAGTAGAATGGTCCCCAGTGAATGGTCGAATCAGATATACAATCATGTAAAAACTGTCATACCCTCGTGGGGTATCTCATCGTAGCCAAATATGTCACTAATTTCCGCAGGTGATCCGATTGAATTCACTCATGTACTCAATCAATGACCCAACAATAGGAATGCGTAGAATCTACCACACGTCCTCCAATGTGATGGTCATCTCTCTTGTGGGGAGCCTGAAGCATTGGCTCTCACTGTGCCACCACTCAATCAAAGTGGTAAGTATGCCATGATCTAGTGTGATCGATGGCATCTATGATACATGACCTAAACTGACCACCTCTAGTAATACCGCCATATTACATCGGTCTCGTTGATGCATGCTCCCCTCCATCTTGGCTATGCAAGTGTGTTGGTCACACGTCTGTAGCACTAGAAACCATCTTTGTAAAACATTGCATGTATTAGACACTAACAATTCTTCTAAGTTCTTCTATTGTTCTTGTATCCTCTACTAAATTTTATTTTTCTTCTAAGTGTCATTTTTTTGGCATTTTCCCCTTCCTATTCATTTTTTTTGGTGCTGCACCCACTTTTGGGCATGTACAAACCTTGTGGTGTATGCAACCCCCTTTTGGTGCGCACACATGGTCACATCCACCTCGGGGCACTTATGTTGTGTTTATGTTGCTCACACGTGTGCGTAGGGGTGCATGTTGTGTGTGTGCCGTGGTTTTGGTTTTTACGCATATGTATAGGTTCTATATGCATGTGCATGGGCGTACACACATTTTTATGTACTGTGTGTGCACTCATATGCTTTAGGGGTGCTTAGCTACCATAGGGTTTCCTACGCATATGCACCTTGTACCCTATGTCTACCCTACTAATTAAAGAATTAATTATAATATTAAATGCATAATTGACAAGGTAGTTCAAGCTACTCATGAATAAGCCATCTTTTGCATCTTTGGGCATACTCCCGAACTCGGTCAACGTGTCTCCTACGGGCCTCTGTCCTCTCATCATCGCCCTCGCCGTTATTGGGGTCTCGCGGTAAAATTTTGGCAGTGGTTGGTAACAAATGAATTGGTTTGTAATGATTTCTTGCCATCGATGGGGTATATTAAACCATTCTCATCGGTTGTGATGCCTGGAAGATTGTTTTGACGCCATTGTTGCTCTAATTTTTCTTCTACTCGCCGTGAATAATTATTTTATTTAAATAATTATTTTTCTTTAATTTTTCATTTGTCATTGGGGCATTCTTTGCCATCTGGTACTCATTTCTTCTCACTAGGAAATTTTATTGCTCCTAGGAAATATCCCTTCTTCTACACACTCCATCGAATAATTATTTATTATTAAATAATTGTTTTGTTAATTTTTTTGTCCAGGCCGGGACATTATTTGTTGCCTATTGTTTTTTTCTCTCCTGGGCATTTCTTTTGCATTTGGGAGATTCTTACTAATTATTCTACTTTATTCTATGTATTCACTCCATCAAAAATAAAAATAAAATATATTCATAAAAATGCAACAAATTTTAAAAAATTATCTCGAAAATCCTAAAAAATTGTAAAACTTACAAAACTAGGTAAACTAGCTCATAGCGGTTGAAAATTATGTCTTGCGCATGGTATTATTTCCATATCTTGTTGGAAATTTCACATCTTCATAGATCAAATGACTCGTATATCATCATATTTACAATCATTTACAAAGCTAGCCTGCTTGCTTCATCAGTACTTTGGGGCACATATAGTTGTCTGGTACTGTTTCGTAGTGCACTACGCTTTCTCATTGGACTCGGTGTCCATTATCTTCCCTTCCATGTATCCTTGCTTGGGGTAGCATTTTTAAACCTTGTCATCAATCAAAGACATTTGGGGATCTTTAACTTGAAAACCAAACATTTGTAGAACTGTCTTGACAGTTGTTGGTTGGAATATGAGTGTTTGTACTTGTTTCCCCTGTTAAATGAGCATATTTCCTTCTCATATTGCATTACTTCTTGTATGTTGCATTCAAAGTGGGTGTTTTTAGCAATGGACAACTATTTGTAGTATGGATTTTAATGTCATCCTACTTTTTTCGTATTCTTATATTATCAATAAGGACCGATGACATAAATCTTTGGCAATATGATGACACTAAAGTTGTTTCAATACACTAGATGAAATATTGCTCTTTTCTTTCGGTCTTCATTCCTCTTCTACATCATTCTCCTATCAACACTAATATTCCTATTCCCCTACCCATTCTTCCATCCATTTTTCTCACCATTTTCAATCATCGATCACCTTCTTTCATCACACCATCGACACTCGAGGGGGCATCTCTCACTTCTACTAATTTTACGCTAATTTTACTTCTACGCCTTCAAAATTTATCTATCTACTATATTTGAAGTAGTGTCACTTATGCCACCCCAAAGAGGGGAAAATCTAGACACCTAAAATTTAATCGGAGCAATTTAAATATTCAAATTACGCTAATTATCCTCTTTCCCAAAAATTAGTGACATATCATCAATATAACACATTTCCTCTTCTATCACCATTAATTAGCTACATTACGTTAGTTAATTAACCCTTCTAACAAAAAAATACATCAATTAACGACCTTACGTTAATTAATTCTCCTTTCTATGTAGATTAATTAATTATTTCTAATTAGTTAATCCTCCCTTCTACCTATACTATTTAATTATTTTTAATTAATTAGCTTCCCCTCCGATTAAATCAATAAATCATTATTTATTTGATTTAATTCCTCCCATGGTCTACATCATGCTAATTATTCCTCTAAAAGCTTCTATAAGCTTGCACACCTATTAATTAATCACTTTGGTTAATTAATAAACCCCTCAATCCCCACGGGTCATTAAAGGACAAACTAAACTCTCCTAAGGTTGAATTAACCCTTTATAAACCTCCCTTATCCAAAACTAACTTGACCTTCCCATTTATCCCACTTCAAGAGGGATGTAGAAATTCTTCTATCCCTTGGACTATATAAAGAGCCCTCCTCCTACTTTTCTTCTTAGACCTAAATGAGCATAGAGAATTCACTATAGCCATTTTATCATCTTGAAGCATTCTTCCATTAAAAGAGCCAGCCTTCTCCATTTCTTGCATTCATGCACCCAAGTTTTGGAAGTCATATGGAGATATGTCAAGTGGTCTTGTAGCCATGATTTGACAAGACTCCATTCTTAGAACCCTTGGGATTTCAAGTACATAATCAACTCTTTGATTGATAGAGATCTACATAGGTCCAATATCATCTCATTTAGCATTCAATAAGAGATATAATTTAATTTTGTTTAGCATATTTAGCTTGAAATGTTCATTTCATGTTCTAATGTAGAGATGTTAATAGGTTAGCATTGCTTAAGATCTTAACATGATGATGCATATGTTTAGTTTAGCATTGTATTGAAGCTACGAGGTGTTAGTTTAAATTATACTTACATACCTAACTAACTCTTGCATACAATATGTGCATATTTGAGTAGGTGTATTGCACTGAGAAACCAAAGTTTTAGAGAAATTATCACCTCATTCCATTCTATGAGATTATCCCTATGAACCATCCACCAAAATTTCTGTTGTCCCATGTAGGATATATACTAACATATTTCTTTTGTCCACTTGATCCTTCCACTGTTCTTCCATGGCATGCAAGAATACCTCAGGGTCTCCTTCGCCAGTGTACCTGGGGTATAAGGTTGTTACTTATCCTCTTAATACAATGAGTTCTACCCCCATACATAGATGTGCTTCTTACTTCATGCCCAACCATCTCGTAGGTGCCATGCACCCAATTATCACAAGAAATACTTGTAGTATCACTAAGAGACTATGCATCCTCCCATTGGAGGATTCCTTCCTTAGATGGCTCAAGTACTTATGGATCTCAAATGGCGCACATAATTTTTTTAGGTCTTCCTCTCTTATAGGTCAAACATAAGGTGCAGATTTCCTATATGTAAAAGGGATAATAACTCGTTCTTCCTTTTTCTCAAAGCTTCCCTTGTTAAACCATAAATCAACATTATCTTCATAACACCAAGGAGCCCAAGTAGATTTAGGAAGCTATTTGCTTCATGCAAGCGCTAAAAACTCAAAGTCCCTAGTGAACTTTTCCCCTTGTATAGTAATGGATGCATCTTTTAAAACTCCTATTGGAGTGGCCTTAGTTTGATTTTCCATAAACAATACATTAGAGGATGGCTGTAATGGAGGTCTTCCCATCTGCACCCATGCATCTAAAGTAAGCACATTAACTTCCACACCTATGTCAATCAATATATTGCTCAAAATCCACCCATCCAAAAAAATTCGGGTGATCTCCATATCATAATATAACCTATGAGGAGGGAGATTAACATGTAGGATCAACTGTCCATTCTCAATACTGCGTGCGAGAGTGTTTCCCTTTAACACATTCCCTATTAATGGAATAATATTCTCCTGGCATAGAATTTTACATACCTCTTTCAAATCATCAAAATATGACTAGACCTTCTCTATTACCTTCTTTTTCTCCAACTTCCGTGACTGTTCCTTTAAACGCTGATTTGGGTATTTTGCATGTAAGACCTCCTCCCTAGTAATGGTAGGATTTTGTTGCAATGCATATATGGCATGCACAACCTCGGTGTGTGTAGTAATTTTCATAGGTACTACCTCGGGATCCAGATGCCAACTTTGGCATCCATTGGTTTTCCATGGTGCGTTGTATTCTAACCATCCATGCACCCTTATTCTCATATTTATGTTGCTTTCTAAGATGTTCATATAAGTCGAGAACTCCTCATAGTTATGATTATTTCCACAAAAATAACAAGTAATATTCTGAGGACATTCACACTGTAGTGGTTAGGAGATCCACACGTATAACATGTTCCATGAGGAAACTCCCTTGTCCACCACTACGGCCTTGACCCTTGAATCCACCACGATATCCTTGACCTCTACCATAACCTCCTTCAAAGCACCCTTCATTCTGATCATAGCACCCTTGAGTGTGATCATGATCATGGTGCTCACTTTTACCTTTAGAGTTATTCAAAACCCCTATCTGTCGTATGCCAATATTAATGACATCATGGATCTGATTAATCAACCTATAATCTTTGGTATTGTGAGTCATGGATTGAAAAATATTACAAAGAGTAGCAAGATACATTATTCCTAATCGTGCATTGTAACAATGGGAAACAACTTACATCATGGTCTAAATGAAATTTCTAGCATGATCTAGAAACAATGAATACACTAATATGTGGGAAAATTATCCTTAGTGTGCCCCTCCACTTCACAATCTGTACACAAAATCCTAGTGCACATCTCATGCATGGAATTGGTCGATAGTTTCTCCAACTAATTTTCCATAGCTACAATTTGAGCTTCCGAAATGGGCTCACTTTAGTGTCTATAATTTTGATTGCCTCAACACCTAACATTGCTTCAAGTGCTTCACATAGATTTGTATGTCTTATGTGATAGTGCCCTCCTAAAAGGTGTGATCAAGCCTCCGACGAACCACTGTGCATGCTGGCTTACATGGATATCATAGGAAATTTTAGACAAAATCATTTTGAAATGGGCATCATATTCTCAAACACTCTCAATAGTGCCCTGCTTAATATCCTTAAGTACACTTATAATTTTCTGCTCAAACTTAGTGATAGAAAATTCCTTAATGAAAGTATCTCATAACACTTGTATAATCCATACAAGTTTGATTAGGGTCAAACTTCATGTACCAACTATGTGCGCGTCCCTACAATGTAGTTACAAAATAAATTTCCTTGCACTCGTAAGCCGTGATCACTTTTACACGTCACAAAGATCTCACACATATGCACATGCTTAGATGCATCTTCTATTGCCCTATACTCCAAAAGAAGAAGCAACATATTCATGTAAATATTTTGGGGTTAGTGAGGACCATGCCCACTAGATCTAGAACCTCCCTTGTTACCTGCCTACCTCTAGACCCACTAGACCCACGGACCTACTAGAACCAGAGCCACAATGGTACTAAATTGAACTCCTATAGTTTGCGAGGTGGTACTATTCCCAGAGGTGAGTCCAAAATTCTACGGGCTTGAGTTCTGTGCTAATGACATGCCTAAAAAGGTATCTATAAAAAACAAGGAATACGTCTTTCCAACCATATATATTCTTGATATTTGATTCACTCATGTTATTCTACTACCCAAAATAGCTTGATGACTACTCAATATACTAGAAACTTGAAAACCAAGTGCAAGGGCTAGGTCATTAGGTATATTCAGATGTGCACCCATAGCCCATGTTGTCTCTAATGCCACAATCTCATAAGAGGCGGAGGAGGGATCCATGTCATGCTTTCCCAAATGGGGGAGTTTTAAATACTCTATCTACATATCCTTTGTGTGAGATCTAAATCCTTCATGAGAAATCTCTCTCCACAAAGACATCCATTCTACAACCTCGTGCTACTTCTCTAAATCCCTCTTGCACACCTCATTGAACTTGAGCCACCTTTCTTCTCTTTGCCTCTCTACCACCAGGTCTACCATCTTTCACCAAACTTGCTCCTTCCCCCACGCATGGTGGGGTTTAGCTAGCCATCAAATTCTCTTCCAAATTCAGGGTTACCATCAATATTTTGATCACTAGTGGAATGCCTTGTAGATAGGTTCCTCTGGGATAATGTACAAAATGAAACTCAACTACCTATGGGCAAGAATAAGTGGAAATTGAGTACTCCAAAATATATCTATTCATAACACCGTAGAACCAAGTGTCCATAAAGTGCATCCAAATAAGATCAATATCATAGAGGTCCTTAAATTATTCTGGTGTCCATAAAAGTGTGTGAAACCTCCAATTCCTTTTAGACACATAAGCAACCAACCACTCATACAACTCTATCAGAAAGATAGAAAAGAAAATCTCATATAAACAGTCATATAAGTTCTTCTCCACCCACATGCATGCATCAAACTCAGATCCAGTGCTGAATCTCCAAGCGTATTCTTCTTCTAGATCTACTATCCACTCCTCAACACTTGATAAGGTCAATTGGTACGTCTTCATCATGAAACATCCTGAAAATAGCTGAAAAAGAGGTCCCAACAACAAAACCAATGATGCAGCCTATAATTTACTATAAATAACCCAGGCACACTAGTACATCACTCACCCTACGCCGAGCACTCACCTGAAGTACACAAAGGCACCAAGTCCCTCTTTAGAGTTGCTTGTATATGATGTTAGCATGATGATATTTAAACATATTCAGATTCACAACTAGTAGTAAACAACCCACAATGCATAAACCAAATCCAGATCTTAGATTATATGAAAGATGAACTAAATAATAAATATGATAAGATTAGCCATACAAGAACCAGATTCAGTTATGTCTAATACCATTATCTAACCAATATTCTTATGTTTGTGGAGCTAATTTTCATGTTAGAGTGTGGTACACCTTCTATGTGTTACACTCGGGTATTTTTATGGCAGTCCCACTCGTCAGTGAGCGGGTCAGGGGGGTTTGGGGTGAAGCCCCCCCGATCGAAGGGGTTCAGGGGAAAAGCCCCCAAAGAAAATTTTCATGGGTGGTTTATTAACCCATGGGTAATGGGTAACCATTATGGGCTGTTTTTGGGCCCATGGTTTTTCGGTACCCATTGTTTTGTAAAACCGCCTCTTCGGCTACCCATAGGTTTATGGGACGGTTTTTTTTTTTTGCCCATTGTTTGATACCCATGGTTTTGTAAAACTGCTTAAGCAATTGTCTATTTATATGGTCTTATGCATATGATAGATATATAAGCAAATGTATTACAGATGTGTTTTGAATTCAGGTGTGAATTTCAGAGAGTTTTTTGAGCATAGCTCCAAATGGATCTGGGTATTGTATTGAGAGAGTGGAGGCTTGTAATAAAATCGAGCAAGTGATTCTTAGTGGACGTAGCTAAAATTGGGTGAACCACATTAAATCTTGTCTCTCTCGTGTTATGTTATTTATTCCGCACTTTTATATGAGATCTCGTGATATTTTTTGCATATTAGTTTCTCTTGTTGTGATTTTGTAAGGGATTATTCCACATATTTTATCACTTATTTCCTAACAATTGGTATCAAAGCCTAGTTTGGTTTGCTGAAGTGTTGAATCATAGGGAAATTTTTATCTTGAGTGGGAGCTATGGTAGATGATGGAAGATCTAGGGTTGATAAATTCAACGGGTAGAATTTCGTCTTTGAAAGTTACTGAGATGGAAGATTACCTTTATCAAAAATATCTTTATACTCCATTGTCTCGAGAATGTGAATAAACCCTCAAGTCCGATGATGCGGAATGGGATTTGTTGGATCGGAAGGCACTTGGAATGATCCGGTTGTGTCTTGCATCTTCGGTATTATTTAATGTTTCAAAGGAAAAGACTACAAAAGATCTAATGGATGCATTAGGGAAGTTGTATGAAAAACCCTCTGCCTCTAACAAGATATTTTTAATGAAAAAGTTGTTTAATATGAAGATTTCTGAGAATAGTTCGATGTAGCAGATCATTTAAATGATTTCAATATGGTTGTGAATATGCTAGCTTTGGTTACAATAGAATTTGATGAAGTTAGGGCTTTATTAATTCTGTGCTCTTTACCTAAAAGTTGGAATAGCCTGGTAATGGTGGTAAGCAACTCGGTTCTAGCTAACTCGAAGTTGAAGTTTGAGAATGTTGTAGGGGTGATTCTAAGCGAGGAAAAGGGAAGAAAAAGCTTCGGGAATCTTCTACTACAGGGAATGCTTTGACAATGGAAACCAAAGGGAGACAAAAGAATAGAGGAAACCTTGGAAAATTGAAAGATCGGGAAAGGTCAAAATCCAAGAGAAAGATTGTATGTTGGAACTGTGGAAAGTCTGGGCATGCAAAGAAGGATTGTTGGGAGCTTCGGGATAAGAAGAAACAATAGGAAGAAAACAAGGAGGCAAATGTGGCATCGGGTAATGTATGCCAGGATGCTTTGATTCTTTCTTTGCATAATATTACTGAATCTTGGGTTTTAGATTCAGGGGCTTCTTTTCATGCTACTCCACATAGGCATTATTTTGTTGATTATGTTCAAGGGGATTTTGGGCATGTTTTTCTTGGTGATGATGAGCCTTGCAGTATAGTTGGAAAAGGTTCTATTCAGGTTAAGATGTAGAATGGGAATACATGGCTATTGAAGGATGTCAGACATGTGCCTACATTAAGGAGAAATTTGATATCGGCGAGGCAATTGGGAAGTGATGGTTGTACTGTGATATTTACAACTAACTCTTGGAAGGTTACCAAGGGTGCTCTTATGGTGGCAAGAGGTAAGAAGGTTGGAACCTTGTATTTAACCACTGATAGTACTAATGATTGTAATCTTGTGGCTTTAGATGTAGATACAACATTATGGCACTATAGGCTCAGCCATATGAGCCATAAGGGCATGAACATCATAAAGAAGAATTTGCTTGGATATACAGAAACAAGTTTGGATTTATGTGAGAACTGCATATATGGGAAACATAAGCGAGTAAGGTTTCTCAAGGTTGGACCTACGAAGAAAGAGAGTAAGTTAGAGCTGGTACATTCTGATGTGTGGGGGCCGGCTCATGTATCATCTCTTGGGGGTTTAAGTTATTATGTTACTTTTATTGATGATGTAACAAGGAAAGTTTGGGTTTATTATATTAGAAACAAATCTGATGTATTTGACACTTTTGTTAAATGGAAAGACTTGGTAGAGAATGAAACAAGTCTTAAGCTAAAATGTCTCGAGTCGATAATTGAGGGAGTATTGCAACAATGAATTTAATGATTCTTGTTCTAAGAATGGAATCTACGGGTAAAAGATGGTTCCAGAACTCCACAACAGAATGGGGTATCGGAAAGGATTAATAGAACAATAATGGAACGTGCTTTAGAGCATGAGGTTACATGCAGGACTCGCCTCTTTCTTTTTGGGTAGAAGCAGTAAGCACAACTGTGTACTTAATAAATAGAGGACCCTTAAGTGCCTTGGATGGAGGCATACCTGAGGAGGCATGGTATGGTAAGAAAGTTGATTATTCATTTCTTAGAGTCTTTGGATGTGAGGTGTTTGTTCATATAGAAAAGGATGATAGGACCAAGCTAGAGGCTAAATCAGAAAAATGTACTTTCATTGGTTATGGTGGTGATGACTTTGGATTTAAATGTTGGAGTATTAAGGACAAGAAAATCATTCATTCTACGGATGTGGTCTTTGATGAGAAAGTCATGTATAAGAAACAGTTGCAGGAAAATAGGGAAGAATCCAAGAAAGAATATGCAGTGATAGAGGATCTTCCGGATGGGACAATGACCCATGAATAAGTTCAGGAACCCCAAACTCCTACAGTGAGGAGGTCTTCTAGGGTAAGAAAAGAACCTGAACATTTTTCTCCTTCTCTTTATTATTTATTACTCACTGATAGTGGAGAGCCAGAGAGATTTGATGAAGCAATACAGGTAGATGCTAGTAAGAAGTGGGAGAAAGCCATGGATGAGAAGCATAAGTCTCTCATGGAGAACTAGACTTGGGATTTGGTGAAGCTACCAAAAGGCAAAAGAGCATTGCAAAACAAGTGGGTGTATAGAGTTAAAGATGAATACGAAGGAAAGAAAAGATATAAGGCCCGGTTGGTGGTGGGGTTTGCATGCAGAAACAAGGTATATATTTTGATGAGATTTTTTCTCCTATAGTAAAAATGACTTCTATCATAACTATTCTTGGAATAGTGGTAGCAGAAGACTTGCACTTAGAATAGTTAGATGTAAAGACTGTATTTCTCCATGGTGATTTAGAGGAGGAGCTATATATGCAACATCCAGAAGGATATGAAGTCAAAGGTAAAGAGGAGATGGTGTGAAAACTGAAGAAGAGCTTGTATGGCTTGAAACAAGCTCCATGTAAATGGTATAAGAAGTTTGATAGTTTCATGATGAAGCAAGGTTATATTAGATGTCATTCGACCATTGTGTGTATACAAAGAAATTTGAGGATGGAAGTTATATTATCCTGTGTTTTTATGTTGATCATATGTTGGTTATAGGTAAAAACATGCGGGAAATAAAAGTACTCAAGAAACAACTAAGTGAATCCTTTGATGTGAAGGATTTGGGGGCAGCCAGACAAATCCTTGGTATGAGGATAACTCGGGAGAGAAAGGAATGGAAGTTGACTTTATCTCGGGAAGAGTACATTAAGAAGGTATTGGACGGGTTTAATATGTAGGATGCAAACTGGTTGGGACTCCTTTGGCATGCCATTTTAAGTTATCAAAGGAGTAGTGTCCCAAGACAGAGCAGGAAAGAAACCAGATGTCCAAGGTACCTTACTCATCAACAGTTGGTAGGTTTATGTATGCTATGGTGTGTACTAGGCCTGATATTGCCCATGCAGTGGGAGCTGTGAGTAGATTTATGAGTGATCCAAGTAAAGAGCATTGACAAGCAATAAAGTGGATCCTTTGGTATTTGAGAGGAACCATGGGGACAGTTTTGTGCTACAGTGGATCAGACACCACTTTACGTGGTTATGTAGATTCAGACATGGCTGGAGATGTAGATAGTAGGAGGAGCACGATAGGTTATATTTATACTGTAGGTGGGACAACAGTGAGTTGGATTTCACAACTACAGAAGCTGGTGGCTTTTTCAACCATGGAGGCTGAGTATGTTGCTGCCATAGAGGTAAGCAAAGAGATGATTTGGTTACAAAAATTGCTTGAGGAGTTGGGGCATAAGCAGAAGGAATGTAAGCTACATAGTGATAGTCAGAGTGCTATACACCTAGCTAAGAACTCTGATTTCCACTCCAGGATGAAGCATATATAGTTGAGATATCACTTCATCATGACAACTTTGGAGGAAGATAAGTTAAAGTTGGAGAAGATTCATACCAGTGTAATCCTACAGACATGATGACCAAGGTGGTCACAAGGGATAAACTAAAGCTATGACCAATTTTGGTTGGCCTTTGTGGATGAAAATGAAGGATTGAGAAGCTTTCTCAGTGGAAATCAGTCTCCAAGTGGGATATTGTTATGTTTGTGGAGCCTATTTTCATGTTAGAGTGTGGTACACCTTCTATGTGTTACACTCGAGTATTTTTACGGTGGTCCCGCTTGTCGGTGAGCGGGTCAGGGGGGTTTGGGGGTAAAGCCCCGAAGTAAATTTTCATGGGTGGTTTATTAACCCATGGGTAATGGGTAACCGTTATGGGCTGTTTTTGGGCCCATGGTTTTTGGTACCCATTGTTTTGTAAAACCGCCTCTTCGGCTACCCATAGGTTTATGGGACGGTTTTGTTTTTGCCCATTGTTTGATACCCATGGTTTTGTAAAATTGCTTAAGCAATTGTCTATTTATATGGTCTTATGCATATGATAGAAAGATAAGCAAATGTATTACATATGTGTTTTGAATTCGGGTGTGAATTCTATAGAGTTTGTTGAGCATAGCTCCAAATGGATCTGGGTATTGTATTGAGAGAGTGGAGGCTTGTAATAAAATCTGAGCAAGTGATTCTTGGTGGACGTAGCCAAAATTGGGTGAACCATGTTAAATCTTGTCTCTCTCGTGTTGTGTTATTTATTCGCACTTTTATATGAGATCTCGTAATATTTTTGCATATTATTTTCTCTCATTGCGATTTTGTAAGGGATTATTCCACATATTTTATCACTTATTTCCGAACAAATATACCCCATTACATTAAATACTATAAAAAATAGAATATTTTTACACTATATAAGTATCTCTATGAGTCATGTGCGTGTCAAAACTAGTAGCAAAAATCTACAATAATTCACCACACTAAACTACACAAATCAATACATATTTATAGGGGTGGGGACTTTCCTTCACCACCCATGTACTTCTCAAAATAGGCCACATGCTAATAATAGCCATGTGCCTTTACAATAGTATGCACAACATACAAGTGCTCTAATAATATATTTCCTATAGTCAAATCCAAGTATAAATCGCATTATTAGCTCAAATTATGCATGGTGCTTATCTTTCGCTTGTTCCCAAAATACCACCGCATGTAGAATAAGTCTTCATCTCTATGTGTGCTCCACACGTTATCTCCAAAAATAGTCCTTATCCACAAAAATGGATAAGTCCTGATCCAAAGTGTTGTCAGGCACGCGTTTTATTTTCTATCTTCCTGCGCCTTCAAATGTGCCTTATTCCGCGCGTATCCTTCTTCTTGTGTCTTATCTTTAGAGAAACATTCTATTTGCTCAAACAGGGGGTGAATAGTAATAACAATTTTTTTACTTATTTTATGGAAATGATTTCCATTAGACCAAAACATGTAGGATTTAATCTCTGATACAATTTCTAGAGTTAATGAATCCAAGGGAGGTGGTTAGTCCATGTCATGAATCCCATAGGGAGCACTGATAGTTTTTCCAATAAACACCCCCTTAATATTACCCGAGGGGATTCAAACGTGTGACCTTTTGCTCTAATACCAATTATTGGAAACAATTACTATTAGACCAAAACTTACAGGAATTAATCTACAATATAATGGCGAGTTAATGAGTCCAAGGGAGTCGGTTAGTTCATCCACATAAGACAGTTAGTCCATGTCTAGAATCCCATGGGAAGCGCTGACAGCTTTTCCAACATATTTAAACTTTATCATTCATAAAAACATCAATCACTTAAGATAAACCAATTATAAACACAAGATTTATGTGGAAACCCTTTTTGGAGGAAAACCACTAAGAAAATAATGCTTGGACATACTGTCCGAATCTAGTCACAAAATTAATTATTTTACAAATGTTTGTAGGTACCAACCTACTGGAGACAATAATCCTAAGACGTAGAGCACCATGTCAGCTTATTCATGTGCACTAACTCACTAGAGGCACAAATCCCCAATGCCAAGAAGTAACTCAGCTTAATTTGTGAGAACCAACTCACTAGAGACACCAATCCCCAATGTTGAGCACCAAATCATCTTAATTTGTGATTATTAACTCACTAGAGACCCCAATCCCCAACCGAATGGGGCACCAACCTCAATCAATAAACAAATCCACCTTCTATAGTTAATTATTCAACCTAATGATGAAAATTAGATTACACTTCACCTTCCTTTCTATCTTCATGCACTTCACACTTCACACTTCTCATACATTTCTCGATCTCGTGTTCTTATTCAACAACTTAGCATTCTAGTCTACTTGAGTTTTCTCTTCATTCATATTTATTAATCCTGTTGATCTATATCTTCATCACTCGCTCCTCCCTTCTTCTCTCTTTGCTCTCTCTCATCGAAAATAAACATCATAATACCTTGAGCTCACTTTTGAATTTGCAATTGAATCCATTTATATACTAGGTTCATCTCATGAAAGGATGTGACTTTTCCCATAAGTCGGCAAGATAAGTATACTTTTGAAAATTTAGCTTGAGTCGGCCTTTGTAGAATAATATTTGAATATATGAAATTCTTCTAAGCTCTTGTGGAATTTACCTATTTTCTTTGGGTCCTGGGAATTTCATGAAAGTCATAGACTATTCTTGACATCCGCAAAATTTTCTCACATTTTCCTTCATAATGAGACACTCCTTGACTTTGTATCGCGACATTCATTTATCTTAAAACCAACAAAGCACAAAAAGGAAATATTCCTTTGTTGTGTGGTTATTTTATTTCTTCTACCACCCAAAGAAAAACATTTCCTTTGATTTGTGACATGACCTTTGTTATGTGGTGGTATTATCTTGTACTCACAAAATACTTCAACCAACTCATAGTACACTGTTGATCATTTTTAAATCCATGAAACACCACATCACACCCACGATACATTACAAAACCGTGAAACACTAAAAACTACAAAACACTACAAAACCTATGAAACACTACAAAAACCCATGAAACACTACAAAATATTTTCCTTTGTTACATGACATGCAAAATTCAAACTGTAATAAATTTTTTCATAAATGACACTCCTGAAAACATCAATGAAAATATTTCTAACTTATGAGATACTTATCAACATTATTTTGACATCAATGAAAATACTTCCAACAATTTCACCTTTTGTCATTAATGGAAACCAACCCTCTTTGCAACACCTTCCATCTTGTATAAAAATAATCTATGAAATGTATGCAACTTTTTGATACATTCCCCTAACTTTATTTCTCCCCTCATGTATTACTTCTCCTGGATTTTTATTCTCCCCTTTGACATCAATGGAAAAGGAAAAACTATCAGAACACTCCCTCGAGTCTACAGACATTGAAATTCACTAAGTTAATTGCATTAAGGAGATAAATAAATTATGAAAGGATTAACTCCCCCGAACTTATGATTCCTTTTAATGACTTGCTGAAAAATATATCACTCCCAACTTTTTTTTGAGATATTCAAATGTTTATTTTGGAAGAGGTTTTATAAAGACATCAACAATCTGTTCTTTTATAGTAATGTATTCCAACTTAACTTGTTGATCAACAAATTTATCTCTCAAGAAATGATACTTAATGGGAATATGATTTGTTCTAGAGTGCATGACTAGATTATTTGAGATATTTATTACACTAGTATTATCAAAGAGTATGGGAATAGGAGAATCAAATGCTACCTTGATGTCATTTAATGTATTTTTCATCTAGATAAATTGTGTGCAACAAGATATTGCAGTAATATATTTTGCCTCTGCTTTATAGATAAAGAAATAGAAGCTTTGCTTCTTTCTCAAACTAAAATGCAAAATTGTTACCCAAAAAGAATGTACCTCCACTTGTAAATTTTTTATCATCAATACAACCAAACCAATCTACATTTGTATATGCTTTTGAAGTGAAATATTAACCTCTTTGATACCACAAACCATAGTCAAACGTACCTTTCATATATTTAAATATTCTTGTGACAACTTGCACATGAGTTTCTTTTGGAGAAGCTTGAAAGCGTGCTACCATACCCTGCCTTGCATTACATATGGTCTTGCTGAAATTACATATAATAAAATTTCAATCATATATCTATAGAGATTTTGATTTGCTTCAAGAGATTCGTCATCCTTGCTCAACTTATAACTTTGTGACCATGGGTGTACTTACTAGACTACAATCTTCCATTTATAGACACAAAATCACGTACTTTATGTATCTATCTAGTCCTGATCACATACTACTATTCATATGATTCCTAAATAAGAAAATTACTAATCAACCCATGTCTTTGGCTATTTTTGTTTACTTTTTGTTGCCACTTTTGGTATCATACACCTTCTTTCCTAGTTTGACATTCAAACCTTCGCTTTTTTTTTTTGAGTCTCGGACACCAATGCCTAGCCAAGACGCTAGATCCGGTGCCCCCTTCCTCTCTAGGCTACCCTAACCTAATTGTAATTTGCTCACATATTTTGGGTCCTTTCTAGCCATTTGAGTATTTAATATTTTGGTAGTCGGCCTTTTTGGGGTTAATTATGAAATTCAAGCAAGGGAATCATATAAATATAAAGTTATGTGACAATAATAAAGGAAGATGCACTAAGATATAGCTATCAATACCTAAGGTTACATCCAAAGGAATTATCAAGAGCATTCAAGCATCCATCTAACATCCAAAAAGGTTAAGGGACTCGCATTATTCTCAGTATACACTTCATAGGATGGGAAGTTAATTGTTTTCCATGAACACATCTACTTACATCTATTAAATCTATTTATCGCTATCAAGCGTGACACACACAAGAGCCACATAGGGCACAATATCTTCACACAAATACACATAAAACTACATTGGGTCTGCAATATAGTGCAATGCTTAGTCATAAGATCACTTGTTTGTGGTGAGGACAATCCAAACCCTCATTTGGATTGTTTTCTTTTTGGGATTTGATGCAATTTTGAGGGTTTTATAGGTCAATTATTTATCGGCGGTTATCAATGACATCAGTGATCATTGTGTGATATACTTGTTGGTGTCGAATCACAGCACCCCTGGGACTCCGCAACGCGATCGTTTGAGACTCCCAGTGCGATTGCACAACATGGAGCTTTTCCCAAGTGTGGGACCTCGCGAAATCGGAAAAGCTCTCCGGATGAAGGCCGGCTCCTATTCCTCTGTTCAGATGCACCAATGAAACGCAGAGGTTTACCCAAAAAAACCTAATCTAACTACCAAGGAGACAGGGAGAGAGAAATGCATGAAAATAAACCTAAGCTAAGGAGGTGATGCACCGAGGAATGAAGAACATATGTTTTGCCAATTAAACACAGACCACATAAATGCAATGCAATATCATGCGCAGATAAACATATTCACAGTGAAAGATCAGGAGGATGCAAAATGAAACACATAGAGGGTTGAGAAACATCCACAGTCATGCATTTATTTGCTCCGAAGGTTGATACAATACACTGCAAAAAATGCCCAGAGGCAAAGGTGCATTACAGTTTCAAATGGGAGGTTTGAGCTCCACAACTCCACCTGCCAAAGAGAAGAAGGGAGGGGCAAAACAAGAATGTCCAACCTTTAGAAAGAAGCCCCTCCTTACAATTTATAGGAAGAATGAGAGAGAGAAGAGAGAGAAATTCCAAATCTACCCCAACCACCTCAGGTTGTATCTAATTCATCTCATTATGGTGGTAGGTGAGGACCATATCAAACCCCAAAAGTGGCAAACTGTATTTTGCATTTTTAAGAACTTGTTCCCACCCAATTAAAGATATCTAGTCGTAGTTAGGTAGAGGACGCCGTAGGCTTTCCGAAAAGTCCAACCTTGTGTGAATCGGAGCTCCCAGTCAAAAGTTATGGCCATCTGAATATCTGGGTCAGGGTCTGCTTCCTGTCAGCGCTCAGAATGTTGCGCCTCTTGAAGGTGCGCCTTGGCGCATCCATATGCATGTTGACAATCCTTTTCGTGCGCCAAAGGCGCAAATATGTTTGTGTCGACAACCCTTTTTGTGCGCCAAAGGCGCGTTTGTTTGCATGTCAACACTCTTTTCTGTGCGCCAAAGGCGCAAATATGTTTATGTCGACACATGTTTACGTGCGCCGCTTTCCCTGCGCCAAGGGCGCAACTTTTCCCGTGTCAACATTCCTTTCTGTGCGCCAAGGGCGCATTTACATTTGTGTCGACATCCTCTTATGTGCGCCAAGGTGCAACTTTTTCCCTGTTGACACTCATTGTCGTGCGCCATTTCCGTGCGCCATGGGCGCATTCTTTTCATTGTCGACATCCATTTCTGTGTGCCACTTTCCTGCGCCTTGGCGCATACATTCTCATGTTGACACTCATTGTTATGCGCCATTTCTGTGCGCCAAGGGCGCATCCATTTTGCATTGTCGACATCCATTTTCGTGCGCCCCTTTTGTGCGCCATGGGCTGAGGTTTGAAATTCTTTGGTTTCCATATTCTTCCGCTTGTCTATATCTACCCGGGGGGAAGATATATACAACAATTTGGTGACTCAACGGGATCACCTGCCTGCTAGGTAGAAGATTAGTGGCCCTTTTAGAAATCCATTGGGCATGGAGTCATAAGCAATACTTGAAACCAACTTGATCTCTGATCCCGAGCCTGAAATCACAACTCCTTCTCCGACAGCACTTTGAACTGTAGAAACAACCTGAGAGCAACGAAACCTGTGCCAAAGCACTTAGGGAAACTGAAACCTAACTACAACAAGACAATGTGCAAACGCACTTAGAGGAATTGAAATCTAAGCTAATATTTACAAGGGTAGAAATTTTCTCTTTTCAGTAGAAATGTTTAAGATAGATTCCGTTGACCAGAATCGAAAGTTCTTCTCCGTCCAATGTAGACAATTGGAAGGCATTACTACTCTTACATCCTGTGACCATGTAGGGGCCACTCCAAATGGCATCAAACTTGGAATGCCTTCCTGGTTTGCCCGATCTGCATCCCATTTCAGAACTAGGTCCCCTTCTGGAAGGTCCTTGCTCTTGCTTTCTTATCAAACCATCTTTTCACTAAGGCCTGATCTTTCTCAATTGTTTGAACTGCATGTTCTCTAATTTCTTCCAATTCCATCAACTCGCATACCTAGCCTCCATTGGTTCGAACTCACCAACTCCAACCGCTTCATGAATTCTAATGCAGGTAGTTCTAATGATATAGGCAATACTGCCTCTTTTCCATAGACCAACTTATAAGGGGAATTACCTATAGACCTCTTTGGTGTTATTCTGTCAGCCCATAATGCTGATTTTAGCTTGGTATGCCATGTTCTTTGATTTTCATCCAGAGTCCTCTTGATGATTCTTAGCAAATTTTTGTTTGTGGACTCTGCCTGTCCATTACCCTGCGGGTAATAATTTGAAGAGGTGCTCAAGTAGATTCCATTCTTAACAGCCCATTCTGTAATTTTGGAACCTATAAATGCCAATGCATTGTCTGATATGATAGTGGACGGCACACCAAACCTGGTCACTATTCCTTCATAAAAGTCTAGTATGTTAGACTCATTTGCTTCCTTGAGCGCTACTGCTTCGGTCCACTTGGTGAAATAGTCTGTTGCCGTGAGAATCCACTTGTGGCCTTGGCTTGAGTTTGGATTAATGACCCCGACGAAGTCCAATCCCCATTGCATAAATGGTTGGTCAACCAGAATTGGGTGCAATGGAAGTGCTGCTTGTCTTTCTTTGCCTGTGAAGAGTGCACATTTCTTGCACTTTCTTATCCATGTATAGCAGTCACTGAAGACTGTCGGCCAATAATACCCTGCCTTCATTATTTTGAGAGCTGTTACTCGTGGGGAAAAATGTCCTCCAGAATCTCCATCATGAAAATCTCGTAACACCCTCTCAATTTGACTTATCCCAATGCACCTCAATAGAACTCCATTGATGTCTTTCTTAAACAAAACACCATCAACAAGCACATATGGAATGGCTTGTAATCTGAAGTATCTCCTCTTTGCTTTGCTCATTTCTGGAGGGCATAGGCCTGTCTGTAGGAAGTGTATCATATTTTGAGTCCAACAAGGAGTAGGCATGTCATCATTTTCTTGTTCTTGATCATCCTGTAGTACCAAGGTAGTCTCCTTTTCATCACCAGCTTCAACTTTCTGACTCAAGGCTAGCTGCTCACATAGTCCCTTCCCACGTACTAGTTTGGTGACCTTGATCTCGATGTCATATTCCATGACACGAGTTATCCATCCTGCACGTTTCTCATTCAGATCCTTGTTTAGAAGGAAGTCCTTGACTCCCGCATGAGAGACTAATAATTGGATCTTGTTGTTTGAGACTAGGTGCTTGAATTTCTTTAAGCTTCTGATTACCGCAAGGACATGCTTTTCAATGAAAGAGTACCTATTTTCGTATTCCTCCAAGCTTTGACTGAAGAAAGCAACTGGTTGTTCTAACCCTTCTTTGTTTTGTTGTACCAGGATTGCAGAAATTGTGTCTCCACCACCAAAGGCATATAGCATGAATTCCTTAGAGAAGTCTGGATTGACGAGAGTTGGGGCTTGAGATATAGCCTCTTTTATTGCCTCAAAACTTGCCTTGCCTTCAGATGTCCACTTAAATGCCATGCTCTTCTTTAACATCAGTGTTATTGGCTTCGCAAGAGCTGCAAAGTTTGGAACAAACCTGCGGACAAAATTGATCCTTCCCAAGAAGCTTTGAAGAGCCTTCTTGTGACTTGGCAATGGCAATGCTTGAATTGCTTCAACTCTTTCTGGGTCAATCGCCAACCCCTCCTTTGAAACAATATGGCCTAGAAGTTTTCCCTCGTGAGCCAAGAATATGCATTTTTTGGGATTCAATGATACCCCAAATCTTCTACACCTCTGAAATACTTGCCTCAAATGATAGAGGTGATCCGCTGCATTTTTTGAGAATACAGTGATGTCGTCAAGATATATCAAAACTATTTTATTGATCAACCCCTTGAATGCCATATCCATTGCCCTTTGGAAAGTGGCCCCAGCATTTGATAGCCCAAATGGCATCTTCTTGTAGGCATAGGTCCCCCATTTGGTGGTGAAAGCTGTCTTGAACTGGTCATCTTCTTTTACCATCACCTGATTATACCCTGAGTAGCCATCTAGGAGAGAGAACCTCTCTGAACCGGATACTACTTGCAATATTTGTTCCATTGAAGGAAGTGGGTAATGATCTTTGAGAGATGCCCTGTTGAGGTCTCGGAAATCTACACACAACCTGATTTCTCCACTCTTCTTCCTGACCGGAACCAAGTTTGCAACCCAGCTTGAGTGCTTGATCGGGAATATAATGCTTGCCTCTATCAACTTATTTAGCTCTTTCTTCATTAGAGGCTCAATGTGAGGGTTGACCGGTCTCTGTTTCTACCTGACGGGATTAGCATCTGGATCCAATTCTATGGTATGTTGTGCCAAATTTGGATCAAATCCTCTCAAGTCTTCGTAGCTCCAAGCGAAGACATCTGGAAATTCTTGGCAAAGTTGTATGAAATCTGATTTCTCCTGTTCAGTGGCCACTTTTCCAATTTGAAGTGTTTTGTCTTCCCTAACAGAATTAGCTCGAATCTTCTCTCTTGACTGTATGTTTGCTTTTTCCTTACGAAACTCGGGTCGTTAGGGTTGAAGATAGACTCAATGTTACCAAACCCTTAGGAAGCTTGTTCATCCGCACTGTACTACTTGATCCCCATCTTTGCTGCTCTAATCTCTCCTGATTCCTAGCTGAAAATTCAGCCTCTTCTTGTAAGAAATTGACGATCTGTTGATCGTTCTCAAACACCTGCCAGCTTGTGTTGTTATCTGGAACTGCTGGCCTCACAACCACATGGATGTGTGGCTGCATTTTCTCTCCTGATGTTGTCAACCACATCAAATGTCGCTCCAACTGCTGCGAGCCTATCTGCGGCTTCATTTTTCTTCCTGGGTATGGATACAATGTTGAAAGCTTTGAAATCCTCAATGAGGTCCCATACCCTATTCTTGTAGCTCCTTAGCAAGTCGTTCTTTGTAGCATGTTGTCCCCTAACTTGGTTGACGATTAGCTCGCTATCTCCAAACACCTGCAAGTTCTTTATGCCCCTTTTCCTGGCCCAATGAATTCCATGAATCAATGCTTCGTATTCAGCCGTGTTGTTTGAACAGGAAAACTGGAAACGAAAAGCTGAAAAATATTTGATGTCTTGTGGTGAAATCAACATTGCACCACCTCCAGCACCTTGTCTGCTTCTCGAACCATCGAAAAATAATTTCCAAACTTTGTTTTCATCCTTTTGTTGAAAGCCGAATGATGCCGGGAATGGGTGAATTTTCTTCGTGTATACAATACACGCCCAATTCAGATTCTTCAATTTCCTTGTATGGGTCAAATTCATGACTCTTGTTTGCCCATTCATCCAAAGTTAAATCAGGAATTCCCTCGACCTTAGTACCTGTTTCTAGATCACTTGAACACTCCTCCTGATCAAAAACCGAGCAATTTGCATTGATAGGATTTGGTACATGAGGCTCAATATGGAAATGGGCAATTGGTTCTGACCTGATTGTTGCTTTGGCTCCATACCTTGTCCTAAAAATCATGTGTGACCAATCTGCAGATAAATATCCACCGATTTTTGCAGTGAAGTCTCTTGATAGACACAACGCAAAGAGTGGCGGAAGGTCAATCACAGACACATCTTGTAGAACTGTAACATTAGGACAGGAATGTAGTGTTAGGCTTAACCCTTTGATGACCCCAACTGTTCCTACTGCCGTTCCATCTAGCTGTACTACTCCTTTCAGCACTGGCTCATATTTCAAACCCAGCTGATCCGCTATTTGCTTCGGCATCACTGAACTACTTGCCCCAGAATCAATCATGCAGTTGTGTACCAAGTGGTTTCCAACAATCAACGAAACATAGAATGGTGGAGGCTTCAAATTTTTCCTTGTCTGGCCCCCATCATGTTGCACTGCATTAGTGAGAACTTTCTCATGTCCCTGGTTTGATACATTTGTGGCAGACCAATTAGCCATTGCAGCTTGCAATAAATCTCGTTGCCCTGGGATCGCCAGTGATTCCCACATGGAAATGTTCACATGTGTCTTCTTCATTTGATCGATGATGTTGAAGGGGGATGAATTGTCCTTTTGCTGTCCCTTGCTTGGCGCAACCTTTTCTGGAGCTTGAACAGGTGCATGTGTTGCTACAACAGGTACCTTAGGTTGATTCTGCACATTTGGAGCTGCGTTTGGTCTACGACCCTTGTTGTGTAAGAGTGGGTTGAGAAACAACTGGATTACATGGTTGTCCCTCTCCTATATTTCTCTTCTTTGACCGTGTGTTGGCAGCCACGCCTTGAAAAGGCTGTTGGTTAACTCCACAGAAGTCTTCCGTTTGCCAATTTGCCAATGTGGTTTCTGTTGGAGGTCCTTCTTGTTGTGTTTGTTGCTGTTGATTCTCCTCCTGGCTTGGTTCTTGAGCAACACCAATGGTTTGCACCATCAAGGCCTGATTCAGTGCACCATTGAAACATGCTGACTGATTGTGAGGTAGATTGCAAGGGTAACACCAGTCGTACTCCTGTGCCATGTTATTTTGTGTTGGAACCAAGGCTCTTGAGGACGTCGTTGCATTTGGATCATACGGTCGAAATGGCCTGGCAGCTTGAGGCTGTCCTTGGTTCTGGTTTTGATTTGCAGCCTGAGGTGGTGGTCTATTTTGTTGGTATGGGGGCCTAGCTTGGTACTGTGCTTGAGGCTGATATGGTCTAGCACTTTGAGCTTGCTGTCTTTTGATAGTCACAAGCTCATTTCCAAGGTTCTGCAATTGTTTCATGACCTCCTGCAATTCCTTTGAAGTATTTGAAGAAGTCGACGCCTCATTATTGCTTTGATTTCTAGGAGTTGGAATGGGATTCAACTCTGGTGCTTGACTGGTTGTAGGATTTCCCATGTCTGGATAGAGAGGCATTGGTGGCCTTGGTGCAAGCTTTCCGGCTTGGATCAAACAGTTCTCTGCTCTGATCGCTGTGTCATAGGACCCTGGCAGCGTTGTCCCTCCCATTGATTGGATCATCATGGCTATGTCTGAATTTATAGCCTTTAAGAAATAAAGGAATGCTCCTTCGGCAGTTGGTCTAACAGCTATTGGGATCCTGTCCCATGTCCGTTGGAACCTGAAGTTGAAGTCTGCCATTTGTTCGTTAGGAGCCCTTTTGATTGTTGTCAGCTGTTCCAACAGGGATAAATTGTCCGCCCTCTCCCCGAATTGGCTGCAAAGAGCAGAACAAAGTTGGTTCCAATTCGTAATAGACCCTCTTTGTAAGGCTCCTAAACCATTATAAGGCCTTGCCTTTGAAAGATGAAGCCAACAACTTGACTGCAACATCCATTTCATTTATTTCGTGGATTGCACATGCATTAGCAATATCCTGGATGTGATCAATAGGAGTAGTATGATTTTCTCCTGTAAAATAGGGTATATTCTTTAGTGCTGCAATTGGAATTTGATTCTGAGCATTTAGGGCAAGTGGACTACTACCCGTGAAATTGACAAAGGGATTCGGTGGTAGATGCGCCATTATGATTGGCCTAAGAACCCTGGTTGATGCGAGAAAAGGCCTACCAGGTGGAGGTGTAGACAAAGTCCTGTTAGGCGGAGATGGTGATCTTTGTGGTCTTCTTCCTCTCCTTCCTCTACCTGGTGATAGTTGTAAGTGGAAAAATAGCCCCTCTTCTCGAGTATTAGACCTGGTTCGAATTCTTCTCATATGCCTGGGAAACTTTTGCTGCTACACCGCTGAATTCTACCCCTTCGGAGTCGCCAGATGTGTTAGAAAGTGAGCCTCAAAAGGCTAGATCCCGCCAAGTTACACACCAAACACGATGATATTTAAAAATGGAAAAATTGAAAGACCTGTATTTTTGATATTTTAGAGTTTGGAACTTGATTCGGAATGACGACCCTGAAAACCGTAAATGCCGGACTTGAAACCTGAAATCCGAAAATCAAAAAACCATGAAATTTTGAAAGTCAAAATCTCAAAAATCTAAGAATACCCTTTTGAAGATTACCCCCAGATCTATCAGCTGGTGAAATTTTGACTTGTTTCGAGCAAGTTAAGTCCTTGAAAATCGATTTCAAAGTTCAGCCTGGAAGGTGAAAATATGAAATTGTAAAACCTGCAATTTTTTAAGTCCGAATTTCTTGAAAGTTCCTTCGAAACTGTGGAATGACACGGGTCCCACGGCGTGCCAAAACTGTTGGTGTCGAATCACAGCACCCCTAGGACTCTGCAACGCGATCGTTTGAGACTCCCAGTGCGATTGCACAACATGGAGCTTTTCCCAAGTGTGGGACCTCGCGAAATCGGAAAAGCTCTCCGGATGAAGGCCGGCTCCTATTCCTCTGTTCAGATGCACCAATGAAACGCAGAGGTTTACCCAAAAAACCTAATCTAACTACCAAGGAGACAGGGAGAGAGAAATGCATGAAAATAAACCTAAGCTAAGGAGGTGATGCACCGAGGAATGAAGAACATATGTTTTGCCAATTAAACACAGACCACAGAAATGCAATGCAAAATCATGCACAGATAAACATATTCACAGTGAAAGATCAGGAGGATGCAAAATGAAACACATAGAGGGTTGAGAAACATCCACAGTCATGCATTTATTTGCTCTGAAGGTTGATACAATACACTGCAAAAAATGCCCAGAGGCAAAGGTGCATTACAGTTTCAAATGGGAGGTTTGAGCTCCACAACTCCACCTGCCAAAGAGAAGAAGGGAGGGGCAAAACAAGAATGTCCAACCTTTAGAAAGAAGCCCCTCCTTACAATTTATAGGAAGAATGAGAGAGAGAAGAGAGAGAAAGTCCAAATCTACCCCAACCACCTCAGGTTGTATCTAATTCATCTCATTATGGTGGTAGGTGAGGACCATATCAAACCCCAAAAGTGGCAAACTGTATTTTGCATTTTTAAGAACTTGTTCCCACCCAATTAAAGATATCCAGTCGTAGTTAGGTAGAGGACGCCGTAGGCTTTCCGAAAAGTCCAACCTTGTGTGAATCGGAGCTCCCAGTCAAAAGTTATGGCCATCTGAATATCTGGGTCGAGTGGTTCTGCTTCTGTCGGCCTTTCGAGAATGTTCGCGCTCTTCAAGGTGCGCCTTGGCGCATCCATATGCATGTTGACAATCCTTTTCAGTGCGCCAAAGGCGCAAATATGTTTGTGTCGACAACCCCTTTTGTGCGCCAAAGGCGCGTTTGTTTGCATGTCAACACTCTTTTTCGTCATGCGCCAAAGGCGCAAATATGTTTATGTCGACACATGTTTACATGCGCGCTTTCCACGTGCCAAGGGCGCAACTTTTCCCGTGTCAACATTCCTTTCAGGCGCAAGGGCGCATTTACATTTGTGTCGACATCCTCTTATGCAAAGCGCCAAGGCGCAACTTTTTCCCTGTTGACACTCATTGTCGCGGCGCCATTTCCGTGCGCCACGGGCGCATTCTTTTCATTGTCGACATCCATTTCAGTGCGCCACTTTCTGCGCCTTGGCGCGCATACATACTCATGTTGACACTCGTTGTTATGCGCCATTTCTCGCGCCAAGGGTGCATCCATTTTGCATTGTCGACATCCATTTCGTGGCGCCTTTTGTGCGCCATGGCTGAGGTTTGAAATTCTTTGGTTTCCATATTCTTCCGCTTGTCTATATCTACCCGGGGAAGATATATACAACAATACTAGTGACAAGGAGTGAAGGACAAAAACACCTTTTGACAAGTAAAAGATGGTTTTACGAGGTTTTGGTAGTCATAAGCACCCATAATCAGTCTGCGGTGCCCTGCAAGTGCCCTGACCCACCTGCACACCCCCCCGTCCAACATATTCCTCCATCTTTGCATTTTTCTAGGTATTATGCACGACAATATGCACTTTGGATTTTCCAGTTCATCACTTGGCACAACCCAGATTAGTTACAAAATAACTAAGTTATTTTTTCTTCTTATTTTCACTTAGGGTTTTAAATCTTAATTACTTATTTGATTGAGGCTATTCCATACTTCATTGTTAATTCATCTATTGCTACATTGTAATTAGATTCACACATATTTTATTTATTTGTAATAATTTTGCTTAATCATTTGGTGAACTCCGACTCTTTTACGATTAAGATCCTAATTACATCTTGCATTTTTCTTCAAATCTTATCATCATGGATATTTTTATTCATGATTTCCTTCTCATCAACCCTAAATTAAGAGCTAAAATAATCCTTTTTGGATACGGATCACATTCCTTATGATATTCATCCAGATACAGTATATAACACATTTGTAGATGCATTTTCTCCGCACATTGATTTTCCATCTAATAATATCGCCAATCTTGTTTTTGATGATGATTCATATTAATAATGTGGGTGTCAAACGAACAATAATCAATAATGGGTTTGAGCTCAACCTTTGTGTGCTATCATTCATTGAAAATCTCAGCCTTTTTGCTGCTAATGTTAATCCTCATCCATTTCTCTTCACACATATGATGCTTCTATTCGCCCATGCATAGGCCATATCACTTTTCCTATCATTGTCAGGCCAAATTTTTTTCCTACGGTCTTCTTTGTTATTGAATTCCTAGTGTAGACACCAAAATTGGGTCACACTCCCCTTGACCCCTCGTTAAATAATCAACTTGAACACACTCACCTAACCATGGCCCCTTGCACCCCACACTAATATTAATTTAATTAAATTAATCCATGTCCTCACAATATTTATTATTTAATTATCCTAATTAAGATAATTCCCACCCTACCACCTTACCTAGACACCTCACCTATCCACCTCACCCTAAATCTATTCTTAGTATGTTTCCATAACTAACTAAGACCTAATTAAACCCTAAAAATAAATGCCTACATCCCCTCTAACCACATTCCCACATAAGAAAAGGTAACTCCCGCTCTTGCCTGGATGAATAGAGAGATCTGGCAGAAATCATTGCCATGATCTCCTATTTTTAGTAAACCTAGGGAATCCTACCTTAATTGATGTTGGTCACCCTTGAATCGATGCGTTGGTCAACCAGAACCATCGTCGGTTACCTTTTATTCCCTTTGGTAACCTTATTTCAAGGTTGGCACATTTTGAGAGCAAGGAAGGAGAGAAGAGCTGCATGCAAACAAAAAAACATCCTTTTATGCATCTAGACATTCATAGCCATCACCAGGATCAATCATAGAGCCATTGCATTCACGGGAGCACTTCAGAAATCACCGCTACAGACCATACATGTATCCTCCAATCAACCACCTCCACCACTCAACCATCAAATCCTTAACACAGTAAGTATGGACCTAACCAGTATGGTTTATTTTAGTTATTAATCTTTATTAATCTTGTTATTAATCTATTCTTTGCATGCTTATTGCTTCATCACCCACTTTCCTGTGAACTCAAATATCCCTTCACCCATATCACCAAATCACCTATTCTCACCTGATGTATACTTTTGAGCATACCTAAGACCTCTACAGACCTCCCCATTCACTCTCCCAAACTTTATTTGACCTCAGATCACCCCTGCCATTTAATCTATTTTGAGTTTCTTTTACCTTGACCATACCGATGCCGGTTATCCACAACCGTCATCGGTTCTACCTAAACCGACATTGATCACATTTAGCTGATGTCGGTCTCTATGTTTTACACCTTGACCAAGAACAAACCCAACAATCACCCTACCAGTTGACCTAAATAACCTAGAATTAGACCCTGATCAGTCCCAGTACCTTGATAGACACCTCACCTCTTAGATCTAACTATAGCCTAGCCTGTTGTGATTAGATTTTCTTATTGTACTTGAATGAGATACCTAAATCATATCAACTATAGTAGGAATTTTTTTATTTCTCGCATTAACTTGTTTTATACAATGGATTGACACCATCTAGGAAGTATCACACTTCTCGGAACTAGCCTACGCTAGGCATTCCACTATCATATATCATTTAACTATATTTTTATGGTTTTGTTTTCTATTACAGGTAGTTCCTCCTAGTCAAAAGGAAGCTCTTACATTCAGCTATGGATCAAGAAGTTGGAACACACACATCAACCATCAATTGACCAACATGTAACAAGTATTCCTTCTTGGCCCTTACCCTTATCTATTTTTTCATTTCGAAAAGGTGAAGAAAATGGTGAAACATTTTGGCACACCCGATGGGATCCATTAGGGGTTCTTTTACATTTATTCATTCCTAGGTGAAATTTGTGTGTTTATTTCCCTTTGAAAATCTTCCACATTAATTTTCTTCTTTTGAAATCATTCTCCTTCTTTCTATTGTCTAAAAACAATCATGTTTTTGGTGCTTTAAAAAGAACACACCTTCCTTTATTTTGCATTGCATTAGTGAAAGAACATCCCTCTTCTTGTTCATCTCTTGCTACATCGAATATTACACTTCAATTTGGGTTTAAAACACTTATATTACATTCTGATTTGTTGCATTATTATCTCACATTAAAACTAAGGGCAACCTATATGCTAGAATTCATGCCCAATTGATGGTTGACACAAAGAATCGTAAACATCACATTTTTCTATTTTTGCGTGTCTTACCAAACTTGCACAAAATCAAATATACACATCTTTCTTAAACAACATCTTACCTGGGAACATCTATCAGTGATTACATGATCTGGTTGGTAGGTACTCCCCAGTCCATTGCATGTATCGAGTCATCATCTCAGAGGACAGCCCGCCCCTGTCATAACATACTTGAAAGCCCTCCTTTTAGATATCCTTCTTTGTAGGAAACCTTCCCAACCAAAAATTCTATTCTAAATACACATAGTCAGTCCTAAATAACATAAGCTAAACAAACATAAGAAAATCATTGTTAGGATCGTGCTTTTTCTTAGTGTTCTTCTTGGTTTGTGTTTTGAGGTGTGAGACTACGAATCTCCATTTTTCTTCTTCCTTGCACACTCCACCATCATAGTTGGAGTATTCTAACTTTTTCTGAGTGTGTCAAGGCCCCATCTCCTCATTCTCGGCTTTTAAGTTTGATTCTTCACTTAATTTAATTCACAAAACCAATTTTCTTCATTTCTTTCTAATTTCATAGTCACCGACGTTGGTCTAGCAACCGTTGCCGGTTCACATTTGACCATCATTGGTTAAACCCTAACCGGTGTCAGCTTCTGGATTTCTAGTTACTTTACCTAGAATAGCTTTCATCACTATTTTTGTTGTTTCTGGCCCTCAGGGCATCATCATATTTCTCCCTTGTTGATACTTACTATCATACACAGTTTCCTAGTACAAATCCAACATTCCTACTTCATTCTTTGAGACTGGTTTTCTTCCACAGTGACTGGTATCGGTTCCAACAACCGTCATTAGTTTCCCTTAACCATCATCGGTCAACCTCGATCGCGTAATGCACACGGCCAACTCGACCATCGTCCGATGTCTATGTTTGATTTTCAAAATCTAGACATTGACAGATTCACCTTCTGAACCCCATTATTCTCTATTTTTACTATTATTTGTGTCATCTACAGAATACAGTCTTACCAGGTCAACACTTGTTCACATGGTGCTGACTCGCATCTAGACTAACACCCTCATATTCCATGCTAGTCGTCAACCACTCCCACCTAGTCCCTCACCACCTTCCATCCTATCACCCATGGATCCAACCTTACCTACCACCATTACTATAGGCGATGAAGAATTTAAACGAATCCTTGATCATAATCTCGTGGCCTTACATTTCTACCTTTCCCACTCTTCCACTTGAGACTCCTCTAGTTAGTTGATATACGACATGCTTGTATCAATCTCTCCTACCCTTATTCCTACTATTACATCATCCCCTAATAATGCGGCATTACCCTCACCTACTTCACCCTCGTAGTTTCGTAGCTAGGACCTATAACCGCATGATGCATGGCTCGTAGTTTCCTCATGCATGTTGTATCTATTTTCCCTCACAACCACCCAAACCATAAGACAATCTACACCCATTCTCTCATGAATACCCATTTCAACACAACCACCCATGGTGTCAATGACCCCTACTCCATTCCAAAATCTCATCCTCTCCATCCCACAAACAATGCCCCCAATCACTACCAGAGTCACGATGACCATCCCACCTATATACACCTACTATCAACAACTCCCTACCTCATCTCTGTCACCCATTATAGATATGTGCCTTCTATGTCGGTTCCTTATTCTCAACATCCCTATCGGTTTCAGATCCACCTCCTTATGCCACAGAGGTGTCCCCCATCACAACCTACCAATGACCTCATCAAGTTGATGATGGAAAATATGGAGACACTAGAAGCATCAATTTCTAGCTCGTGTAATTCCCTCACCTATGATGAAGTTTGTAATGAGCCTATTCACCCATCCATTTCCATTCGACCATACACCCGTATATGGGAGATGCCAAAATCACAATAGAAAAGAAGACCCACAACATAATTTGCGGTCCTTTAAACATGGGTGTTACCTAATTTCCACGATGATGCTTTACTTTTGAGGACTTTCCCAATGTCCCTAACAGACTCGCATTGACTCGGCATGGTGGAATACCAAGACACTCCATTTACTTGTTCAATCAAATATCCCAAGATTTCCTAGATCACTTCTCCATCAACATTGTCAAGAAGGTTACCATGAAAATCTTTATTCCACACGAAAATATGACGATGAGTCTATTGCCAACTTCTGTCGCTTCACTGGTGCAACATCATTAACCAGCTCACATTCCAATTATCTCAAACCGAGCTTATAGAACTATTTACTCAGGCATGTGTTAGCCACATCTCACCAACCCTACAGGTGAAAAATTTTCACACTTTCGACAAGGCATTCACCATAGCACGGAAATTGAAAATTCGTGCTATTGAAGAAAAGAAGATTCAACTTCATAACAAGAACATCATGTTCAAATCAAATGATGCTTCTTCATCTTTGAAACCCCAAAACAACTATTCAAATCCCAAAGGGTCTGCTAATGTTGTAGTTCTCAAAGCTGGTCCCCCTCATCAATCAAACCTAGCCAAACCCCCTTCTAATCTCTCTCATGTCCAAGCTTTCCAGTTCAGACAAGAACAATGAAAGTACACTTCCTAGGAGAATCTTATTCTTCTTTTTTGGAAACTCTTGTTAAGGCTAGTTCCGTTACCCTTCCACCTATAAAAATGCATACTGGTTTCAACCCTGAGTGACCCATGCCTGTGTGGTATAAGGAACATGAATTTTACAATTATCATCATGTTAAGGTCATAGTGAAAATAACTGCATCACCTTCAAGAATATCATCCAAGAAATGATAGACAATGAAGATCTAGTCTTGGATAGCCCAAATGCACCTGCTAACCAAAACTTGCATATCTTCAAGAAGTCATTCCCTAATCATGCCCCATCTTCCAACCAAGCTGGTGATACCTCAAACAATGATAGCAATGTCTCGTGAGGTCCACACTATTTTCAATGATATACCAGTTGCTTCCCAATTGCCTCATGTTCCTTCCATAGATGAAATCTTAGCCCGCACTCCCCTACCTACACCAGAATCTATTTCATCTACTCCTCTACCCACAAAGGAACCCCCTTCATGTTCCCCTTCACCCGTGGATGAGCCTATAATCAGCATGCCACCTTTAACCCTCAAAATTTTGAGTAGTTATCAATGATCCTACTCATAGAAGATGCGGTGTTCACCGCCTACACCATCACAAGGCGAGCCTACTTTAGCTAGCCCATCCTCTCCTCTACCCATGGAGGATACTATAGAAGTACCACCACCTATAGATGACCATTCACCATTAGACCTTCAAGATCCTATTGATATGCTTTTGGCTCTCTTACCCACAGAGTCCGAGGCTAGCCATTTCTGTATCTCAAACACATTTTACGGGGATTGCCACTCGGTCCACGTCGGCTCCGCTTACAATAGTACCATTCTCATGCTTGGTCGATCACCTGGACTATGTTGATAGAGCCTTACTTTGGGGGTGTCTTCTACTTCCTGTTTCAACACAAATGCAGCTATCACTCACTGACACCTCCACTATCTATCCAAAAGTGTTTCGAGCAACCAAACCAAACACAACCACAACTATTACAATACCTTCCACGACACCACTCATGGCCCAACTCACACCTCTACCCATATCCCAACATGCATCTACACCCAAACCCATGCCTATATCATCTCCCTTGCCTAAACCTATCACTACCTTAGGGGTCATACCAATAGCTAGCCTTACTCACCCACCCATCAAATTAGATTTAGCTACATCTTCCAAAACTAACACCAAACTTAACCCAGCCCCTAAAAAGAAGATATAATATCCTAGATCTCATACCTAAACCTCACCAACCACACCCTTATCACCTTCACCCCTTGACCTTAGCCAAGAAACCCCCATCCACCAGTAAACCAAGAATGCAACAACCCATTTCCCCATCATAGACCTCTAATATACCCAAGAAACCCACACAACCTCCACCCTCACCCGTAACCTTCTTACCACCCATACCTCCAATACCATCAATAACTTCTTCACTACCCATGACACTTCCTTCTCTTTCACTCTGTGCAACCCACACCATTTACCTCCATAGCACCTTAGTTACCCCATGGGTAACCCACTTATTTTATCATCTGTTTTCCTCCACATCTTGTGTGCTCTATCACCTTTACCTAAGGAGATGTAACCTAAAGCCAAAAATCCACTACCCTCCAATAAGGTAGTTAAACCAACCACACCTTCTATTGCCAGTTCATCTACCATGCCCCTACCCAAGCAAATATGACCAGCACCTAAGACCACACTACACACCAAACTAGTAACCCAACCTACTCCTACTCTTGTAAAGACTCTTCCTTAAAATTCAGCTCGCGCACTGTACCCAAACCCACATTCTCCTCCCATTGTGATCCATTAGTAAGATCGTATGCTAAAATCCTAACCAATCTCCTTAAAACTTATGTCATCACATTACCACCTCTTAGATCTTATGAACCACTCAAACCAAAACCAAAAGGGTTTGATGAAACCAAAATTTGTGCGTACCATCATGTGCTAGGACATAATGTATAGAATTGTAAGGCTTTGAAAACCGCTCTTGTCTAATTGTGTCCTCTTGAAGAAAACTTTGACGATGATGATATTCTTGATGAGGACTCCAATTCACCTTCACCAATTTCCACAGATCTTCCCTCATTACCTACTTATTGACCAAAATCTCCACCCCCACAACTCTTAGATCCATTCCCGAGATTCGAAGTTAACATGGTTTGCATAAGAGAGTTGGCCAAACCACCACAAGGATCGTATCCACCACTAGGGTTTTTTCCCTCTTTCCGCTATACCTTCCATGACACAACCTCTTCATCCACCTCCTCGGATTAACATCATTAACATTGCCACTCGTGCTCGTAAAGACAAGGGAAAGGAGATTACAAGTGGCCCATCAACCAACCTGATACCAAACATATGTTCTGTATCCACACCCAAAGTCATCATTCAAGGTCTGCATATCCCATTTCCGATGGGGTCACACATCGAACAATGCTAAAACAACTACACCAATCCCCCTCAAATTGTCTTTCTACGACCTCATCCAAACCTCAGATTCACATTGCAAACCCTCATAGAGGTCCTTCAATCTATTAAAGTCTTACCAAATGATCCCACACCCGTAGCTTCCATCATTACCCCTCACCACGTAGCCTCTCTCACTAGGTCTTCACCTTCCTCTACACCTCCACCCACTCACCAAGTGCCCACCCTCAACTTTGTAGATGAAGAGATCACTCCATTCTATTCTGATGACCCTGACCCTAATATTTTCATCTCTATCTTTATCAATAATATATGTATACAATGCGTTATGATCGATAGTGGTGCTAGTATTAACATCATCTCCTCCCATGCATACGACCAAATGAAAATACCGCCCATTGCATGTATGGTAACCCCATTATGTTGCGTTCCTTAAATGACACCATGACCTCTATGGTAGGTAATGTTGTTCTCCATGTCGGGCCGTAGGCCCTCGCACCATCCCGAAATATCCTATGTCCTAGAAGGAGATTTCTAGTATAACTTGCTTCTTGGCCGAACCTTAGATCCATGCTATGGGTTGTGTCCCTTCGACATTACATCGATGACTCAAATTTCAACACAAGGGACATAATTACACCATCCCTACCGACCCATCACCTTTTAAGATCTGTAACATGATATATCAACCCAATGATGTACTTACATTGGTCAAGGCATCCGCCACCACAACCACTTCACCTCCACCCATGACCCCATCCACCAAAATTGCCACTACTTTTACTACGCCTAACCTCGCTATCCCTACAACAGTTGTAACCTCTACCTCTAGCACCCATGTTTCCCCTTCATCTAGCGAGCCATCTACACCTGCTACCCACATACCAACTACCGATCCCTTAGAAGGTGTTTTTCAACACCTCACTCTGGGGAATACTACCTATACAATATTGATACCTTCCTCACCCCACAAGAGTACGGGAATCTACGTCAACACCCCAGTTATGAAATTCACATTGGTGACATTTTCCCTTATGGCCCTCCCCACCTTCACACCAATATAACGTATGGGGACTTGATATGGCAACCTATAAAACCAAACCTCCATCCCAAACCCAACCATTTTCCTCCGACCTACACTCCCTCACTAACCGCCGTTTCACTCACACTTTCCTCCACCGGTGCACATGGAAAGGATTTGGCTTTAGTTTTTATGAACAAGGCCACCACACTGTCATCTCTTGTACCTCTCATAAACACAATGACTGTAGTGGCATTGGTTTTGATGCTCCATCTTCTAAGAAGGTTTGCATCGACCTTATTCAGATGAGAAATCTTCCCCCTCTCATTCACCCACATTACCATCCTCACCCACGAGTCCATATATCCGAATCTATACCTCCCGATTTTTTTATTCATAAACACGATTTACCCGGGATTGCTTGACCTATCAACGTGATGGCGAGTCTCCCTCTTCTCTCCCATTCCTGTATCTTAACATGATTGATGATGATACAACTTCAATTAATGTCATTCAATGTCAGGATGATGAGTCCATCCTCACCTACCTTAGTGCAGAAGAATCTTATATGCACCGGTCGTTACCCTCTGAGATGCAAACCATGTTGAATGAATCAACCATCAAAATCAACATTAATACTTAGGAAAACCCACACATCCTAAAGATCAACCAATCTTTAGATGCTACTGAACATGAATCCTTCACCTCTTTCCTTCAGGACCATAGCAATGCATTTTCTTGTTCCTATATTGATATGCCTAGTATCAATCCTAAAATTGTGGTTCACAATATCATAACCATTCGTGATGCCAAACCTATCAAACAAAAGATGCAGAAAATGTGACCTCACATTGCTCTTCCGGTCAAAGAAGAGCTTCAATTCCTTCTCTCAGTTTCCTTCATTCTACCCATTGATTATCCCCAATGGATTTCTAACATTGTTCCTGTCATGAAAGCGACAGGGGGACTCTGCATTTGCATGGATTTTCGTGACCTCAACCTCACCTATCCCAAAGACGATTTTCCACTACCAGGCATTGACTAACTAGTTGATCTCACTACTGGCCATGAAATACTATCACTCATGGATGGTTTCTTGGGCTACAATAAAATATTACTAGCTCCCGAGGATCAACACAAGATTGCCTTCATCACCCCTTGGGGGACTTTCTGCTATCGAGTCATGCCCTTTGGTCTCAAAAACATTGGTGCTACATATTAGCGGGCCATGAATTACATCTTCCATGACATCATGCATCACATATTGGAGGATTATGTAGATGATTTGATTTCCAAATCCAAGCATTGAACCAGCCACCAACCCATTCTTAAATTCATCTTTGAACTCCTCATCAAATATTGTGTTCATCTTCAACCAAAAAATGCATCTTTGTGGTACTTTCTCGGGAAACTCCTAGGTTTCATCATTTCTTTGTGTGGCATAGAAGTTGATCCTGCTAAAGTCAAGGCTATCCTTGAAATTCCACCACCCACTAATCTCCATCAACTTTGCAGCCTACAAGGAAAATTGTAATCAATTCATCGCTTTATCTCCCAACTTTTTGATCATTTATCAACCATTCCATCATCTTCTCAAGAAAGACGTTTCATTCAAATGGGATGATGACTGCCATAAAGCCTTTAAAGCCTTGAAATAATACCTACTTTAACCACCAGTGCTCATTCCTCCTAAGGATGACCAGCCCTTCTACCTATATATTTCCCATTGACCATTCTCTAGGTGCCATGCTCGCTCATCGCGACAACCAACACCGAGAGAAAGCAGTTTATTACATAAGTCGTACCCTTCTTGACTACAAAACTAGATATACCCATGTTGAAAAACTTTTCCTAGCCTTAGTTTTCATCGCCACCAAACTCGCCATTACCTACTCAACCACAAAACCTTCATCATTACTAATACTGACCCATTACACTACATGTATGCCAAACCTTATCAAAATCAACATGCCACATGTTGGCTTATGCTTTTGGATGACCTTGACCTTGAATTCATCCATCAAAATTCCATCAAAGGCCAAACTATCACCGACCAATTAGCCGACACACCCATTTCTGGGGATCAACCCTCTAACTTTGACTTTCCGATGAGTCTATTGCTACCCTTTCCTTGGATGAACCCGCTTACCAAATAAAACTCTTTTCGACGACTCCAAGTGTTAGCATGGGGGTGGAGCTAGTGTTATCCTCATTCCACTTGATGGTGAACCTATGCCTTTGTCTTTCAAACTTGATTTTGATTGTACAAATAATATTGCTGAATACGAAGCACTCGTATTAGGTCTCTAGGCTACTTATGCCTTAGATGTTAATTCAATCAACATCTTTGGTGATTCTCAGTTGGTCATAAACCAAGTCAATGGTATATACCAGTGTCATAATGAGATAATTCAAAAGTATAAGCATCATGTGGACATAATTTTGACCACCTTCGATCGTTACGCACTTCAAACCACCCCATGTTCTACCAATAAATTTGTAGATACCATGGCCTGCTTGGCTTCTCAGATACCTGCTTCGCCTGCTGACTCTAAAATATTTGTCACCATACAAAGACTACAATCACCCTCTTATTTTCCTCGTGAAGTCTACTCTATCGGAACCGCCGCCTGCACTCCAAGTGACTTTTGGTATAAGCCATATAAAAACTATCTTTCCTTTCCATTTTACCCACCGATCTCACTCATAATGGACAATGTGCCTTTCTTAAAAGTGTCTCCCATTATGTCATCATGGGTGGTCTTTTGTACAAACATGGTTTCAACAACATTCTCTTGCGATGCCTTACTAGTTCTGAAATTCCTTACACCATTAAGGAAGTCCAAAATGGAATTTTTGGAGGCCACTTTAGTGGTCTCACTGTCATAAAACACATTCTTTGACTAGGCTATTCTTGACCAACCCCTGAACCGTGACTGTTGCGATTATGTCAAATGCTGCATAAAATGCCAAAGCAACATGTTAATCTCCATCACACCCCTAGTCATGCCTTACAGGTTGTGCGAGACCTTTGGCCTTTCTCTCAATGGGGTTTAGATCTTTTCGATGAGATCAACCCCCATTCTTCACAATGCCACCAATGGATCATAACCACTACTGAATATTACACTACATGTGTAGAATCCATTCCCCTCATTTCCACCAAAGTTGAGAAAATATGTGAATTCATCAACCATCACATCATCTGTCACTTTGGTGTCCCTCACTACATTATCACGGATAATGGAAAACAATTCAAAAATAAAACCCTATGCAAACTATGTGATGTTTTTGGCATCCAACTCAGTTTCTCATCACTTTATTACCCGCAAACCAACATTCAAGCTGAATCAACCAATAAAACCTTGAACAAAATTCTTATGATGGTGGTCAATGAGACTGGGAAGGATTGGCATACACACATTCCTTTTGCCTTGTGGGCTTACTACACTAGTATTCATACTTCGACCTTTGCTGCCACCCCCTTTTCTACGGTCTACGATGATTGAGGCTGTTTTACCTCTCGAAGTCTATATTCTATCCTCTCGCATATCACTAAAAGACATGCTCAATGACGATGACTTTCATTAGGATCATTTGGCGCAACTTGAATTATTAGATGAATGTCATCTCAATGCCCTAGACCATCTCCAAATCTACCAAAAACGTATCAAATGTGCCTATGAAAAACATGTTCACAAATGAACCTTTCAAGTCGATGAGCTCGCCTACTGAAGGAAAATCAACATGTAACCAAAGAGGAGAAAGTAAATGGGGAAATTTTCTCCTAATTGGCTTGGAACCTATATAGTCACCCATGCCTATGGATCAGGTGCTTATCATTTGTCTTCACTCGAAGGTAAAAAGTAACTTGATCCCCTTAATGCCTTGCATCTTCAACCATTTTATTGTTAATATCAAGTCCTATATCACTTTATGTCAATTGATCTCTCATCCCTTGAGCATTTTTCACCTTCCATTATTGCCCATTTTGAGGATCCTCGACTAAACAAGAATCATGTGATTACCCATCACCTTTTAGCCTTGTCTTCAATATGAGTACCATGACTCTACTCATAGCATGATTCTCATGGATACTTTTCTTCTTCTTCAAGATGGAATCCCATGGTCATTCATCACTCAAAACCACCTCTTTTATAGTTAATCTTTGTGTACTACGATCTTGTCTTCTAAAACAAGAACCTAATCATCATCTATAATCATGTCTATGAATTAAACATCTAAAAACAAAAATGGATATAACTCCTTGAGTCAAACTTCCAAGAAAAGATGACTCCCTCAAAAGGGACATATCTTATTTATATTCTACCACTATCAATAGACTTCTCCTGAAGGAAATCTATATACAATCATTATAAAACTATAATAAATATTCAGAAGCTTCCCGCATCGATCAACTTCACGAAGACCTCAAGGAGATAATACATTCATCCCATACAAAATTCCCGCATCGATCAGTCTATTAAAAACAAAAAAATCAAGAAAAAATAATTTTTTTGTCATGGACTTGCCTATTTTGGATTCTGGGTTTCTTGTTCTGAAATACATGTCATCGTACACTAAGTTACGCTAAACCTCTCATTCTCACCTCCTTGTATTTTTCACCTAAATTCCTCGTTACTCAAGGGACTTTCCGTAAATGTGAAATTTCATGATCATGTGACTTTTCTTCACCCTTAAAATAGTCCATTATGCAAGGCTGTAGGGTCTTACGTTCATAGGCCCATCTAGGGTATGGTAGACTCATTAGGGTTCTTATCAATTAAGCAACTCTTTTACCACCTCTTACCATTCACCTTCCTCATTACCTATTGATTATCCTATACAGACCAAATCCTCAACACATGTATTTAAAAATCAATCAACCATACCTACAACCTAAACTCAATCATGCCTATGACCTACATCACCCATGCCTAACACCTATCAGACCATTCCGCTATTTCACCCTAATCTTCCCTAGCTTATGGGAGAACTACATCGGCCTGAGGTCCCTTTTCATTGGGACTATGTAGGCAGCACTCTAAGGGCATGGGGCCCTTGGAGGTTAGCTTGGCCACTCTCTACCCTAACCAATTCCCTCCCCCTTTCCTAGTCACATTCTACCCTAGTTAGTTTCCTTTTTATATCAATAATTGGAAATTAAACCAAACAAACAACAATTGCTTCACATCTTTACCATCATCACTCATACATTCATTATGTTTACTTTTTCTTTACCATTATCATGCATTTTACTACAAAAAATCTTAACATGATCCAAATCATCATTAATTGCACAAATTAATGAATTAAAAACTCAACCATACCTAAGTCAACCTGACTCAATCCATGCCTATGACTTGACTCCATCATGCCTAAACCAACTTGAATCCACCATGCCTACATGACCCTGACTCCATCATACTTAATTCACATAGTTTCCATCACATACACAAATAATAATGGAAATTAAAACAAGTACACCATCCATAGTATAAATATCATCATCTATAAATCATGACATCTGTGTATACATACATATGTACACAGATACAAATGAATACAAAAATATCAAAAACCCTCAAGTACATCCTCGAATGTATTTAGCACGTAGGTCGGTATATCATCAAAATAAATATACAAAACCCTCATGTACATCCTCACCATCTTTGGCACGCAGGCCAGTATATGATCAAAATCAATCAACCCTCATATACATCCTCACCATATTTGGCAAGCAAAGCAAGTATATCACGAAAAAAAAATATACAAAACCCTCATGGACATCCTCAAGCATCTTTGGCATGTAGGTTGGTATATGACCAAAATCAATCAACCCTCATATACATCCTCACTCTCTTCAACACGTAGGCTAGTGTATATAAAAAATAAAACAAATACATCAAAATGGAGGTCCACATGGCTATTAGGCATCATTGCACCGGATATCCTCCATCTCTGTCTCGGCTCCTATATGATGGCCTGCTAACATCTCACCACCCATCATGGGTCATGGCTAGGTCTCGATTGGTTCATCACCTAGGATCTGGCCTCCATGAACTACTAGCCTCACCACTCGACCCTATCTCGGGGCTCGCTGGCCCCCTATGCTCTCCATACTATGGGTGCGCAACTGGTCCTCTCACTCGAGGCTTGTTGTGCCCTATACTCTCCATAGGATAGAAAATCTATCCCGCGCCATTAAAATATCTTGATAATACCTGGCCTCACCTAGGGCATCCCACAATCTGGCTATAGGTACTTTCTATGGTGGCCCCATTAGCCCTCGACCCTGTCCTCGTGCTCGTGCCTATCTAGAGGGCCCCTGTCCTATTCATGCCTATATCTCGTGTCTCAAGAGTCACACCTTGTTCAGCAGGTGGCCAACTAGCCCTACAAACCTGTAACATGTGCCTATAGGGTAGCCACCTGTATCCCATCACCATCACCACCTTATGCAGCAGTGCTCGTCCCTGTGCTATATGTTCTGTAAAGTTGCCACCGTGCCTCTCGCACTGTCAACTGCCCATGCACCATCCCCAATTGTGCAATCAAGGTAGCCACCTACCCATGTAGGGCATCCCTTTGAATAGTGATGGTGGCTAAATTTGGCTGCCTAAGTCTCGATGGTATTTCTCGTAGGTGTACAGTCCACCACTTTCTATATCTCGTCGCTTACTCCCGGCATCATCAATCTATTGGTCTCTCACAAGCTCCTCCTACCCTATAGGCACTGTCAGGTGCGGGGCGTAAGAAATGACCTCTCCATGTCATCCCTCTTGTACTATGGGAATGGTGGAGGTATATTCTATGATAACTCAAACTATTGTCTAACCCCTGTCTACGGTATCATCTCATGCTCTCCAAAGACGTCGCCCTCTATCCATCTGAGTAGTTGCAATCCATCTAGCTCCATGACCATCTACCCATATGATGGATAACCCACATAGGGCCTCCAAATGATGTCTATGCCGAACAACCCCTCTAGTAAACACCTGTAGTAGGTGACATCATGAGTCACCATGTTCGCGATACTCTCCAATAACATGCACCCATCACCCTTAACCCACTCGAACAAAAATTGGCTTGAATGTATCAATCGAGGCATACCAACTGGGCGCGCACACACACAATGTGCTCATATGCCCAACAATGAAGTAGGAAAGTGCAACATAAGCTGAACCTCTCGTAGCCTCCCATATGCCCATAAATCCCTATATAACTACACTAGTAACACTGGTGCCCATGCAAAATGAGTCTGTCCACCATAATATCATGTAACACCCCCATCAATGATCATGGGAATCTCTTACCCTTTGCATATGAAAGTGAAAAATAGCAGACTAAATCCATTAGCAACACTACTAGCCTAGTCTCCTCTGGATGAGCCAAGTACATCTCTCCATAGCTCATGCTAGCGCTATGAAACCTCATCTCTGCCAACCCCTTGCCAAAGACTATCAGCATCAACTCCTCAGATGCCTTTGAGGAGATTGAATATACCTACATCCCCAATATTGGTAACCGCAGGATCCTGTACACATCCTCCAGGGTGACTGTGATCTCACCCATCTAGTAGATGGAATGTGTTGGTCACCAAATCCCATTTGTTGATGAGGGTGACCATCAAAATTAGCTACTGAGACTATATCGGTAAAGTAGTGTCGACCCAATCAGGCCAACCTCTGCAACATGCCGCCAATCCTCGATTGTCGCACCTCCTCTAACCGTTTTGATCGGGGTAGCACCCTATCTCACATCCACAGCTGGTCTCTTGCCTACATCCAACAAAACATCACATTAATACACCTTGATCATACCCACAATCACTCTTGACACTTCACCTACACCTATTACCCTCCCTCTTTTTTTCTCTAGACAACTTACCTTCTTATCACATATTCTATCTACCCACCCCAACCCTCACCCACTATTAATCATACCATACCTCTTTCAACCTCTTACCCATGCTCTATTTTTCATCACCACAATCTTTTTTTCCCACTATCTATCTCACCCAACCACCCTAGGGATCTTTTGGCCCCTTTTTCTCCACATGATGACTGGTACTAGTTACTTCTAACTAACCACAGTCTATCCCAAACCGGCATCGGTCACCTTATCTGTGACCGGTACCGGCTCGAAACCACCGACGTTGGCCACCCCTTGACCTACACTGGTCACCGTCGCGTAAAAATATGCGACACCCAAAACCCCCTTTTTCCTAAAACACTCCTTTTTACCTACCCATTCCTACCTAAATCTACCCTAAACTCCTCCTCACCCCTTATTCACCTAACCACCCCTCTAACCATTCCTATATTACCCTGTTTGCCTTCCCAATTTCAAAATCCCTTTGCCCCCAAAACCCATTTTCCAAATCATGTTTAGGGTCCCCCCGGGGGAATTTTTTCTAACTCTCTGTCTGGCAGAAGAAAGAGCAAGTTCGAAAAAGGGTGAAAAAAAAAGGGTGAAAAAGTTGCAAAAAAACAAGCTTGGGCTAGAAAAATCATGAAAATTGGCTAAGTCCTAGTCGGGCGGGCCCTTAGAGACAGTTGGGACGTCGGGCGCGAATCGGCGAAAAGCCTCGAGGCAGCGGGCGCCTTGGGACATTGGGACATGGGGACGCGTGGGATGTGAAAGGGTGAAACCAGCCAGAAGGTAAAAGCAAAATTGACTAAGCTTTTGCTAAGCAGGTTGGGACATACAGGCCGTGAGGCGTGAAGGCGTGAACCACCGGATCGGCGAAAAGAGAACTTTCACCTTTGGGACAGTTGGGACATAGGGACGCGTGGGGCGTGGGGAGAGCCGAAGGAGCGAGAGCCAATCAAATCACCGTGTCTTCACCTCGAAAGAGGGATAGGGAAGCCTGAATCGGGCGGATCGGAGGAATTTGTCCCGAGGCAGTTTGGGACAAGCCCGGGCCAAAAGGGACGCGAGGGACGTGAAAAGCCGGCGCGAGCCCGTGAGCCGAATCGGGAAAGCGCCACGTGTCACGAGGAAAACGTCCAAAATTTCAAAGGGCAAGGTTTGAAGCGTTGGCCCGAGCCAATAAAAAGAGGACACGTGTCTAATGGAGCAGGGAAGTGTGGAGCTCGGGGAGGAATTAGAGAATTTGGCAAAAGTTTTGGCCAAAAACTAAAAGGTAAAGGATGACCCCGCGCCCTGTCCTCGACGAGATCATGCCACGTGTCCCAGTGGCGGGGCATGGGGAAAAAATGGGAAATTTTCCAAAATTACAAAAAGTCAAAACTTTCAAGGAAAACCCACGGGTAAGGGAAGGAGAGAGAATTGCTCATCCAATCAGTGCCCGACACGTGTCGTCCAGGTGGCGGAGCGCGGGAAAAAATTTCAAAACCCATTTTTACTGTTTTGTGCCCTAAATCTTCAGATCGCCATATCTTTCGATCCAGAGCTCGGATTTGCACGTTCTTTATATCATTGGAAAGCTTATAAAATTCTCTACATGATTCAGGGTCAATCTTGAATTTTGGTTTAGTATGGAGAGAGAAAGTTAAGAAACGGCTCTGACGCGTGTTCATGGCCAGAAATGACATTTCAGCGACCAAATTTAATACAGAATGGGTCGCATTCTCCTCCAATTTGGTCAAAAATGATAGGGTATGGGTTTGTAAGGTCCTCCATGCTGATTTAATGCATTTGTAGTCAATGAGGAATGGGCTCCCACGTTTTTGTACGTTTTCTCTCTCCTGGGCTCGACCCATGCAATGTAAAAGCAGATTTGGCTCATTTCAAAAAGGTGGAACACTTTTTGGCATAGCAATCTTCTTCTTTCACCTCCAGCAAGTGATTTTTGCAAGAATCAGACCTCTTCAAAGACTGTAACAGTTTTTACCTCTCTGAGGTTGTAATGCAATGGTTTTGACATTGGAAATGATAATGCAAGCTTTGTGAATGGGTTTCAGTCCTTTGTTTGTATTATTTGCTTCATTTCAGATCCTAAATTATATCTTATCAGTCTGTGTATGTTTTATGTTGCAATCTTTGGTTTGTGTCTATTTGCATGACAAAAATATTCACCACTCCTTTTGGTGCATCACCATCTTTAGTTAGTTTCAATTTTTGCATTTTTATCCCTGTCTCCTTTGATTTAGAGTAGGATTAGGATCTGAACCTCTGTAGTTGTGCAAATATAGATCTAAATCAGAGGAGTTTGAGGAACCAACCTCTAATCTGGAGATTCCTCTCTCAGTTTCACAAGTCCCACACTTGGAGAGAGGTTTCCATGTTGTGCAATCACCTTTGGATGCTAAGACATCAATTTAGAAGCTTGATTGCATCTCCGGGGGTCTTTGTGATTTTGCACTAATAGTTTTGGCATGGGTGGGACTAGAGGTCTCATTTTTATTGCAGCAAAGTTGATGTGCATCTGCTGCAATTTTCTTGCTTGAAAAGAGCTATTATTTGCATATCTGGCGACTCCAAGGGGAAGAATCAACTGGTTTCAGTAGTGCAGGCCTGAAAACTCATGAGAAGAGTCACCACAAGGTCAAGAGTTGGAGAAGAAGAAGTGTTGTTTGAATACCTGCAATTATCTCCAAGAAGAAGGCAAAGAGGAAGAAGGATTCAAAGGTCTCCATCTCCACCAAACAGAACTCTCTCAACTCCTCCACCTAGTAGGCCTTTCATTCAGTCAACAAGGGTTTTAAGACCAATTAGAATGGCACAAAACAACCCCTATGTCAACTTCACAGGCAGCAGCCCACTTGCCCTCAATGCACAACATCCAATTCCTATTGCAGCCTTGAAGAACATTCCCTACTTCTTGGAGAAAATCGGACTACTCAGGTGATCATGTTAAAGATATTGCTAACCTTTGTGCGATCCATGAAATCAATGAGATGCAAGTGGGTGTCAGAGTTCTTGGCATCTTCATTCAAGGTAAAGCATTGCGATGGTTTAGGAGCCTTGGAGCTGGTTCTATCACAAATTGGAATCATTTGTGTATAGCACTTCATGAGCAATTTGGAGAAAAGGAGACAACTTGTCTCTTTTGGAGCAGTGACAACCATCGAGAGAGCTCCCGATGAGCGGTGACCGATTTCAACTTCAGATTTCAAAAGACTTGGGAGAGAATTCCAGTGGCAGTCAGGCCAACAGCAGAAGGTGCTTTTCTCTACTATCTCAAAGCTCTAAATTCTGATATTTCTATGTTGATTCAGTCCATGGGAGGCATAACTATCCCTATGGCTTATAGCATTGCCATTAGGGCTGAAAATTGTTTGATCCAAGCTGGCAAACTTGCCCCTAGACCTCCCATGCCATTGTTTCCAAGTTTAGAGAGTCCAAACACCAATCAAGCACCTAATTTGGCTCCTTCTCCTCCTAGAAATCGAGTTCAAATGAAGCTTCCACTTCATCTCAAGTGCCCCAAATGAGCTTGAGAAGTCATGAAGCAATTGCAAAACCTAGGCAATGAGCTGGTTACTCTCAAAAGGCAGCAAGCCCAAGGTTTTAGACCTTCTTATCAACCCCAAGCTCAGCCTAATAGGCAGCCATACCAACCACAAAGGCCACCTAATCCAGTTGCAAATATGAATCAAACAAGGCCTCCTGCCAATAGACCATTTCAGCCCTATAATCCAAATGCCATATCTGCCTCTAAGGCATTGGTGCCAACACAAAACAACATTGCCAGGAGTATGATTGGTGTTTTCCATGCAATGAGCCTCATAACCAATCCATGTGCTTCAATGGTGCTTTGAATCAAGCATTAATGGTGACAACTCTTTGGTGTGGAGGGTGAGAGCGAGTCGAGAAACAACCAACAACAAGAAACATTCCACAAGCAATCAGCCCCAAATGACACCACATTGGTAAATTGGCAAGCAGAGAGGATTTTGTGGCATGACCAGGAGTTTCTCAAGGTGTTGCAGCCAACACAAGGTCAAAAAAGGAGGAATTTGGGTGAAGAACAGCCATTAGCCCCAACCAATCCACTGACCTTCCATGGCTCCACAAATGGTTGGCAAAGCAAAATCAATTTCAAATGCCTGAGGGCAGCAAGAAGCCCCTAGGCCAACTCAAATACCAGTTGTTGCTGCCCACATGCAAGGAGTGAATGTGCAAACCAAGGGACAACAAAGAGATCCTTCATCACCATTCAGTATCATTGATCAGATGAAGAAGACAAATGTTAATATATCAATGTGGGAATCCCTATCTATCCCAGGCCAAAGAGATCTGCTGCAAGCTGCCATGAAGGACTGGCCAACTTCGAATCAGCAAGTTCAGATGCAAGACAAAGTGCTTACAAATGCTGCCCAGCCTGAGGGAAATCATGGAGGACAGCAAGGTAAAATGTTGAAGCCCCCTCCTTTCTATGTTTCATTGATCATTGGAAATCAGCTAGTGCACAATTGCATGATAGACTCGGGGCAAGTAGCTCGGTAATGCCTAAACAAATAGCTGATCAGCTAGGGCTCCAGTATGAAACAATATCCAAAGGGGTAGTGCAGTTGGATGGGACAGCAGTAGCAACAGTTGGAGTGATTAGAAACTTGAGTCTTACCTTGCATGCATGTCCAAATGTTGTTGTTTTACAAGATGTATCAGTCATAGACCTTCCACCACTCTTTGCCCTATGCTTGTCGAGGGACTTCTGAGCCAAGATTGGGGATATTTGTCTGCTTGATTGGTCACACATGCGTTATTCAGAATGAGGTATGGAACTAAGGCTACAATCAGGTGAACCTATTGCAAACTTCCACATTGAGCCTTACACTCCAAGTCAGATTAATGCCAATTGCTCAGCATTTGATCAAGAAGATCACCCAAGCACTGATGAAGCTGACACTAAGGTTGGAAGCATCCGGATCTAACTCTTGATGAATGGGCAAACAAGATACATGCATTTGATCCTTATCAAGAAGTGGAAGAATCTGAGCTAGGGGTCTATTGCATACACGAAGAAAATCAGCCTATTCCTAGCATCACCAAGCCAAACCACAAAGATGACAATGAGGTATGGCAGCTGTTTTTTGATGGATCAAGGAGTAGACAAGGTGCAGGAGGTGGAGCTATGCTTGTTTCACCTCAAGGAGTAAAGTACTATTCAGCTTTTAGATTTCAGTTTGCATGCTCAATAACAACTGCTTGAATATGAAGCCTTGGTGCAAGGGATGCATTGGGCAATAAAGAAGAAAATAAAGAACTTGCAAGTCTTTGGTGATAGTGAATTGATTGTAAATCAGGTCAAGGGACAGCATCTTTGCCAAGAATGATCTACTCAAGTGCTACTGAGAACAGGGTGTGGGACCTCATGGAAGATTTTGAGGTTTTGGCATCAAATCCATTCCTAGGAAAGAGAATCAAGCTGTTGACCAGGCTTGCAGCAGTAGGGGCAGCCTTTGACATTGTGGAAAGCATTCAACAAGACAAGGTACAGCCAAACATCCACGTGATTGTGAGGCCTTCAGTGCCGGATAACAATGTTAGTTGGCAAGTGTTTGAAAATGACCAGCAAATCATCCATTTCTTGCAAGAAGAAGCTGAGTTCTCAGCCAAGAATCAAGAAAAATTGGAACAGCAGTATGGTGACCAAGTAGTACAGCTGAGAACTAACAAGCTGCCCAAAGGACTTATCACTTTGGAGTCCATTTTTAACCCTAATGATCAGTTTAGAAAGGAGAAAGCAAACATTCAGGTCAAGAGAGAGGATTCAGTATCCATCTTGGTAGAAGAGAACAAACCATTGCAAATTGGAAGGATGACAATTGAACAAGAAAGGTATGAGTTCATACAGTTGTGTCAAGAGTTCCCTGACGTGTTTGCTTGGAGCTATGAAGACTTGAAAGGTTTTGATCCCAACTTAGCTCAGCATACCATCGGGTGGATCAAATACTAAGCTGTCGGTAGAAACAAAGACCAGTCAATCCACACATGGAGCCTCTCATGAGGAAAGAATTGGACAAGCTGATTGAGTCGAGGATCATATTCCCAATCAAGCATTCTAGTTGGGTTGCCAACTTAGTTCCAGTCAGAAAGAAGAGTGGAGAGATCAGATTGTGTGTTGACTTCAGAGACTTGAATAGAGCCTCTCTCAAGGACCATTACCCACTCCCTTCCATGGAGTAAATCTTGCAAGTTGTGGCTGGCTCGAGAGGTTTCACTACTTGATGGCTACTCGGGCTACAATCAGATTATGGTGAAGGAAGAGGACCGAGTTCAAGACAGCCTTCACTGACCAAATGGGAACTTTTGCATACGGGAAAATGCCATTTGGGCTGTCAACGCTAGTGCTACCTTCCAAAGGGCAATGGACATGGCATTCAAAGGTTTGATTAACAATGTGGTGCTGATTTACCTTGATGATATCACTGTTTTTTCAAAAAATGCAGCAGACCACCTCTCTCATTTGAGGCAAGTCTTCACGAGGTGCAGGAGATTTGGAGTGTCTTTGAATCCTAAGAAGTGCATCTTTCTTGCACATGAAGGAAAGCTCCTTGGCCATATTGTCTCCAAAGAAGGATTAGCAATTGATCCAGAGAGGGTTGAAGCCATAAGAGCACTACCATTGCCAAGCCACAAGAAAGCCCTTCAGAGTTTCTTGGGAAGGATAAACTTTGTTCGGAGGTTTGTCCCAGATTTTGCAGCCCTTGTCAAGCCCATCACCAAAATGTTAAAGAAGAGCATGGCTTTCAAGTGGACAGCAGAAGGCAAGGAGAGTTTTGAAGCAATCAAAGAAGCCATCTCTCAAGCACCAACTCTCATCAACCCGGACTTCTCCAAGGATTTCATCCTCTATGCATTTGGAGGTAATGACACTATTTCTGCCATTTTGGTACATCAGAACAAAGATAATGATGAGCATCCAATTGCCTTCTTCTTAGGAGCCTAGATGACTATGAGGTGAGGTACTCTTTTATTGAGAAGCATGTACTTGCGTGTAATCGAAGCTTGAAGAAATTCAAGCATTTAGTCTCAAACAACAAGGTCGAGTTGCTGGTCTCACATCTTTGGGGTTAAGGACTTCCTCCTCAACAAGGATTTGAATGAGAAAAGGGCAGGTTGGATCACCCGTGTCATGGAGTATGACATTGAGATCAAGATCACCAAGCTGGTAAGAGGAAAGGATTGTGTGAGCAGCTGGTTTTGGGAAGCAAAAGAAGTATGCAATGAAGAAGAGGTTGTTTTTGTGAGTCGGGACAGCCATGAGCCAAGTGGCAATCAAGAAGAAAGACAATGCTGCCCCCACTCCTTGCTGGACCCAAGGTATTATACACTTCTAGGCACGAGGCCTATGCCCTCAGGAGATGAACAAGACCCAAAGGAGACACTTCAGATTGCGAGGCTGTCCGTATGCCATTGTTGATGGAGTTTTGTTCAAGAAAGATGTGAATGGAGTGCTTCTTTGAGATGCATTAGCACAAATCAGATTCAAAGGGTGTTGGAAGAGTTTCATGGTGGACCAGTGGTGGTCATTTTGCACCAAGAGTGACAGCTCTAAAAATCATGAAGGCTGGTTATTATTGGCCTAAAATCTTGATGATTGCTATGCATGGATCAAGAGGTGTAAGAATTGTGCATTCTTCACGGAAAAGAGAGACTTGCTGCCCTTCCATTACATCAATCTCGGTTGACCAGCCATTCATGCAATGGGGTTTGGACTTCATTGGAGTCATTAATCCCAATTCAAGCCAAGGGCACAAATGGATTTTTGTGACCACGGACTACTTCACCAAATGGATGAGTAGTAGCACTCAAAGAGGCAAATGAGTCTAGCATCTTAGACTTTTATGAGGGGATAACAACAGATTTGGTGTACTGCTACAATAATCTACGATAATGCATTGGCATTCATTGGATCTAAGGTAGTGAGTGGGCTGTCAAATGGTATCTACCTAAGCACTTCATCAAACTATTACCCTCGAGGTAATGGCGAGGCCGAGTCTCTACAAACAAGAACTTGTTGAGGATCATTAGGAGGACTCTTGCGAGAATCGAGAGGTCTTGGCATACCAAAGCTGAAATCAGCCTTATGGGCTGATAGGATAACTCCCAAAAGATCCACGGGTAACTCTCCATTCAAACTTGTCACATGGAAGAGAGGCAATCTTGCCCATGTCACTTGAGTTGCCAACATTGGAACTCATGAAGCAGCTGGAGTTGCTTAGAGTTTGAGCCCATGGAGGTGAGGTATGCGAGTTGATGGAGCTGAGAGATCAGAAATAGGCATCCCAAGCAATGGAAAGGATCAAGCTTTGATCAAAAAGACCTTTGATAGGAAGGCCAAGGATAGATCTTTTCAAGTTGGAGATCTAGTGTTGAAATGGGATGTGGATAGAAAAAGCGGGAAGGCATTCAAAATTTGATGCCATTTGGAGTGGCCATACATGGTCACGAAGTGCAAGAACAACAATGCTTTCAATTGGCCTCATTGGATGGTGAAGAAGCTGATTCGAGTAAATGGAATCTATCTCAAGCGTTGCTTCTAGAGGAAATTCACTACCTTGTAAATATTAGATTAGATTTTCATTCCTCCAGTGCTTGTGCACATTGTTTTCTTTGTAGGTTAGTTTTGTTTTCCCTAAGTGCTTTGGCACAACTTGCTTTATCCATGGAGATGTTTTGCGAGTCCTTGCTTCCATCAGGTGATATTCCATCTTCCTCCTTACACATTAAGTCGATTTGGGGTTCTAAGCAGAATATTTGATGACTCCATGCCCGATGGACTACTTGAGCATGGCTGGTATCTTCTACCTAGCGAGGAGGTAACCCCATTGAGTCACCAAATTGTTATCAAAATTCACCCCAGGTAAATTTGATAACATGCATCGAAATACTCAAGTCAGGAAAATAGATTGATTGAGGCAAAAAATCATGTTTAGGGTCCCCTCGGATTTTTTTCTAACTCTCTGTCCAAGAGAAAGAGCAAGTTCTAAAAAAGGGTGAAAAAGTTGCAAAAAACAAGCTTGGGCAGAAAAAAATCATGAAAATTGGCTAAGTCTAGTCAGGCGGCCCTTGGGACAGTTGGGACGTCGGGCGCGAATCGGCGAAAAAGCCCGAGGCGGTCCCAGGATAGCGGGGACATCGGGGACATCGGGCCGCAAAGTGGGAGCTTGGGGCGAAGCGAAGTCGAGGCGAACCGGCGAAAGGTAAAAAAAAACTAAGCTAGCTTTGGCGAAAGTTTGACGGGACATGGACATTTGGGACATGAGCAGGCGTGAGGGCTAGGAAGGGCGTGAAACCACCCGGATCGGCGGGAAAGAAGAACTTTTGCCTTTGGGACGGTTGGGACAAGGGGCGTGGGGCGGAGAGCCAAGAGGAGGCGAGAGCGAAGCAATCAAATCACGCCACGTGTCTTCCTCGAAAAAAGAGGGACGGGGAGGGAAGCCCGAATCGGGTGGATCGGAGGAATTTGTCCCAGACGAGTTTGGGACAACCGAGGGCCAAAGGGCGCGAGGGATGAAAAAGCCTGAAAAGGCAGGGCCGCGAGGATGAATCGGGAAAGCGCCACGTGTCACGAGGAAAGCGTCCAAAATTTCAAAGGGCAAGGTTTGAAGCGTTGGCCCGAGCCAATAAAAAGAGGACACGTGTCCTAAGGAGAAGGGGAGTGTGGAGCTCGGGGAGGAATTAGAGAATTTGGCAAAAGTTTTGGCCAAAAACTAAAAGGTAAAGGATGACCCCGCGCCCCTGTCCTCCAACCAGATCATGCCACGTGTCCCAGTGGGGGGCTTGGGAAAAAATGGGAAATTTTCCAAAATTACAAAAAGTCAAAACTTTCAAGGAAAACCCACGGGTAAGGGAAGGAGAGAGAATTTCTCATCCAATCAGTGCCCGACACGTGTCGTCCAGGTGGCGGAGCGCGGGAAAAAATTTCAAAACCCATTTTTGCCTGTTTTGTGCCCTAAATCTTCAGATCGCCATATCTTTCGATCCAGAGCTCGGATTTGCACGTTCTTTATATCATTGGAAAGCTTATAAAATTCTCTACATGATTCTAGGGTCAATCTTGAATTTTGGTTAGTCTAGAGAGAGAAAGTTAAGAAAATGGCTCGATGCGTGTCATGGCGAAGTGACATTTCAGTGACCAAATTTAATGCGAGAATGGGTCGCATTCTCCTCAATTTGGTCAAAAATGATAGGGTATGGGTTTGTAAGGTCCCCATGCTGATTTAATGCATTTGCGAGTCAATGAGGAATGGGCTCCCACGTTTTGTACATTTTCTCTCTCACAGGCTCGACCCATGCGATGTAAAAGCAGATTTGGCTCATTTCAAAAAGGTGGAACACTTTTTGGCATATGAACTTCTTCTTTCACCTCCAGCAAGTGATTGTTGCAAGAATCAGACCTCTTCAAAAGATTGTAACAGGTTTTTACCTCTACGAGGTTGTAATGCGATGGTTTTGACATTGGAAATGATAATGCGAAGCTTTGTGAATGGGTTTGAGTCCTTTGTTTGTATTATTTGCTTCATTTGAGATCCTAAATTATATCTTATCAACTGTGTATGTTTTATGTTGCAATCTTTGGTTTGTGAATTCCCGTCCCGTGCCCTAGCTCAACGTGGTCGATTATACCCAAACCAACATCGGTCATCTATCCCCAATAAACTATGATCAACTTACCTAGACCGTCACTTGGTTATGTATGACCGGCATCGATTACCTATCATACTCTTGCCCCTACCCTTTCCCCATTTCTGACCCAACTTAACCAACCTAGCCACCATTTGACCTTACCCACCCTTATCAAACCAACCTCCATGCCTACATTACCTATACCGATCTTTAATTGTGTTTAGGGACTTGTTATTTTACCCATACCTCGGCCCTACCCATTTCATGACCTAGCTACTTGGACCTGGAACATTGTTAGTGACTTGTGAACTCATGTGCTCGCTATACCTTATGACACTATTACCCATGTTGTTTGACCTAATGACCTTACCTTGCCTCTTACCATGACCCTTTATCCTAAACCAACCTTTGGTGTACTAGAACATTACCAAACATTCCTACACTGACCTACAAAGTGCTTCCACACCATATCCTATACCTTGGATACCGGAATCACCTCAACCTTGTTTGGATAAACCTATCGACATTTATATAATGTAGAGTTTGCATGCTCTTCAACCCGCATCTTGTGCTGTAATTTATACATGTGCATGCATTTAAATGTTACTACCTTTGACCCTGGCCCATTCGGGATTACCCGATTAGACCTTTACCCCATTACCCCGTTTTCCACCCTCCTCTTCATCACATCCATGTTTTATCAAACCAATCACCGATTTTGTCTTCTACCACATCAGTTCCTTGTTTGAGGGGGATCACCTTCACCCACACATGGGGAAACCACATCTTATTTTTGTCAGCATCGCTTACCAATACAAGCTATGCAACAAAAAGGGGAAAAATGTAGACACCAAAATTGGGTCACACTCCCCTTGACCCCCGTTAAATAATCAACTTGAACACACTCACCTAACCATGGCCCCTTACACCCCACACTAATATTAATTTAATTAAATTAATCCATGTCCTCACAATATTTATTATTTAATTATCCTAATTAAGAATATTCTCACCCCACCACCTCACTTAGGCACCTCACTTAGGCACCTCACTTAGACACCTCACCTAGCCACCTCACCCTAAATCTATTCTTAGTATGTTGCCATAACTAACTAAGACCTAAATAAACCCTAAAAATCAATGCCTACATCCCCTCTAACCACATTCCCGCATAAGAAAAGGTAACTCCCACTCTTTCTGGATGAATAGAGAGATCTGACAGAAATCTTTGCCATGATCTCCTATTTTTATTAAACCTAGTGAATCCTGCCTTAATTGACATCGATCACCCCTGAACTGAAGTAAATCAACCTGGAACCATTGTTGGTTACCTTTTATTCCCTTTGGTAACCTTATTTTGAGGTTGGCACATTTTGAGAGAAAGGAAGGAGACCAGATCTGCATGCAAGCAAAACAAGCATCCTTTTACACATCCAGACATCCAGAGCCATCACTAGGATCAATCATAGAGCCATTGAATTCACGGGAGCACTCCAGGAAATCACCACTACAGGACCATACATGTATCCTCCAATCAACCACCTCCACAACTCAGCCATCAGATCCTTAACACAGTAAGTATGGCCCTAACCAAGTATGGTTTATTTCAGTTAGTAATCTTTATTACTCATGTTATTAATCTATTATTTGCATGCTTATTGCTTCATCACCCACTTTCCTGTGAACTCAAATATCCCTTTACCCATATCACCAAATAACATATCCCCACTTACCGTATACTTCTAAGCATACCTAATACCTATACTGAGACCTCCCCATTCACTCTCCCAAAATTTATTTAACTTCGATCACCCCTACCATTTAATCTATTTTGATTTTCTTTTACCTCGACCATACCGACATCGGTTATCCACAACCATCGTTGGTTCTACCTAAACCGACATCGGTCATATTTAGCTAATGTTGGTCTCTGTGTTTTACACCTTGACCAAGAATAGACCCAACAATCACCTTACTAGTTGACCTAAATAACCTAGAATTAGACCTTGATCAGTCCCAATACCTTGACAAACACCTCACCTCTCTAGATCCAACTATAGCCTAGCCTGTTATGATTGGATTTTCTTATTGTACTTGAATGAGATACCTAAATCATATCAAATATATTAGGAATTTTTTTATTTCTCGTATTAACTTGTTTTAGACAATGGATTGACGATGTCTAGGAAGTATCACACTTCCCAGAACTAGCATACACTAGGTAGTCCACTGTCATATATCATTTAACTATCTTTTTGTGTTTTTTTTCTATTATAGGTAGTTCCTCCTAGCCAAAAGGAAGCTCTTATATTCAACTATGGATCAAAAATTCATAACCCACACACAAACCATCAACTCACCAACATTTAATAGGTATTACTCCTTGGCCCTTACCCTTATCTGCTTCGCCATTTTGAAAAGGTGAAGAAAACGATGAAATACCTAGTTCATTATAATTGCTTACTTAGTAGACCATGACTTAATACCATGCAAGCATTACCTTCTATAGTGCATCGGTGTCTTAAGTTTTTACATGAGGGCGTAGAATACATAATCCCTAGTGATCCTTAACCATTTAAATATTGCAGCCATGACCCAAACACTACATTTCCTACTCCAACATCCGATGCAACTAATGAACCACAACCGATGGATTCTCTCGAATTTTTGACACCACTTGAAGGTGTTGTTTACATGTTAGATGTAGCCCTACCTACATCGTAGCCTCCTCCTACTTCTACTAATTCTACGGTACTTTATCATAGGCTTGTCCAAACATTAGATTTCGTTCCACTTCATCTTCTCACGAGAAACCACCATTGGCATGACCTTCTTTCACATTCACACTTTTCATGAACGAATCTTATTGGCAGCACATTCCAGTTGATCTTACTTATTCGATACTATATGCACACATGACATATTGGCTCGGCTAGGGTTTACAATGCATGAAATATTTCCACCACCTCATAATCCTCATCTTTATCATAGATTTATTCATATTATTGTATCTCATGGTCTTATCATCTTTTACCTCAATTTATTTCTCACATGTTCTCCTCACACTTCTCTACTTACACTCTGGACCATCCGAGCTTGATTACATTCAGCACACTAGACCTCGATCATACCGATATCTCATTCCCCATGCCACTTGGCCACATTTTCATTTACAATGACTCATTCCTTGGATATTAAGAAAACATTACTCATTGGTATGCACACGGATGTCCATTACCACTATTCACTCATAAGGAATATACCATGGGGATGTACGATTTACGCCTCAATGGATCTTTTTGGACCAACTTGACACAATTGATTATCGGGTCCGATACATCTCCATTCAAATTTGACAATGACAATGATGATCTCCTAGATGATGTTACTATATTTCTCTCATCATTACACACTTAGGGGCATCATACTTATTTTTACTCCCTCGCTAACATTGCTAAGTGTCTCACACTCTCACAACTTCACATCTACTCTTTCACATACAATATACTCATATTGATACACTCGTGTTTCATCATTCTTTAATGACACACTCTCATGATTTGGTTCAAACTTGACTGTTGAGGGCATACTATATACATGAAACTCACACACTAAAAACTACACTATATATTACATACTACACATTCATCTCTACACAACATCTACTCTACTCATCCATGACATATATTTCTCGCATCTACTTCTACACGCCGCACTCATTTCCCTATGAATCACTCTAATCCTACAGTTCATACTCGAGTATTGGGGGTTTAAATATAAAATGAAATTCACCATAGTCACTCACTCACTCAATCGATCACACACTCTCTACACTCTACGATTGATCGATCACATATTTCTAGCGCACATTCAAACTATTTACTCGATGACACATTGTCGTTTTACGGTTCATTATTGACTGTTAAAGGGGAATGTATAAATGGCCCTCATCTCATGTATACACATCCAATTAGGGGGAATGTGTCTCCTATCATTCAATTTATATTCCATTACATCTCAACATGCTATCCCATTTTTTATTTATTTATAAAATGGGGTAGCCAATCAAAATTTTCATGAAGAACCTGTTTGTGAATGAAGAACCAATTTGTGATCCATTTTTATCCAAGGATTGCTTTAAAATGCCTTACTTGATTTCTGAACTATTTTTCAGGGTTTTTGTTATTTCAAGTTAACCCCTCCTAGATTGATCACTTAAAATACACGTAGCACTTTAAATAGGATTGGGAAATTCAAACTTCTATCAAATTCCACCTCTCCAAAGCGCTAACCATTGGAATTTTAAAAACCCATGGGAGGATCAACTAATCCATTAACGGGTTATATTTAATATGCCGCATAACATTTATTTGGTCATTAATTTCAACATCATGCATAAGATAAGGGCCATGTGGAAAATATCAATGGCCAAGGTAGAGACATGTGGCACCATTATGGCTCTCCTCAAAGGTTTTGGGCTCCACAGATGTCAAATCCCTAGAACAAGCAATAATAAATAATCATGTCAGATTTGGGAAACATCCAAACAAGGTTCAAAGGTCAAATGATAGGTAGTGTAAATATAAGACACCACACGGTGTAAAATCAATGGTCCAAAGAAGACATGTGGCAGAATTCCTTCACATTCCAAACCGATGTACTCTAATGGATCTCAAGACCACATAATAAGATTTCTTTCAAAATGCTTTGAGTCCGAATGGTCTGGAAAGTCAAGGAACTATACATGGAAGAATTTTTATGGAGCCAAAGAAGAAGTCCGCCCAAATAGAAGTTGCAATGTGAAGTAATAAAAATGAAAGGAAAACACAAAGTAAGAGAGATATGACATGAAGCATATGTGGAGCCTTCTTACTGGATCACCTTTCACACTCTAATATGATGCTAGGAAAGAAAATTATGACAAAAGGAAATTGTGAGGAGTGTGGAACTTTCCTATTGGCTCATGTTTTGTAGTAGTCAGAAGGGGATATCAAAGGTCCGATACCACATTGGTGTGTGGACCTTTATCATTGGCTCACACTTCACAGTGAGCATAACTAATAAAGGGTCGAAGCCTCATAGGGGCCTATACATTCAAGAAAACATGAAATAGAGGATGAAAAGTGGCATAATTTTGTCCTACCTCAGGTCGATAGACTCCAATAGATATCAAGCCTTGGAATGACATTAATTTGGTAAAGGGGTCGAGTTCACAAGAGGGAAAGGGAAATCAAAAGGTCGGGGAAGAAGACACATAGGTAAAGCTCAACCTCGCAAGAAACTAGAGACCAACACATGGCAAAGTAAAATAAAGTAACACATAGATAGAGGAAATCTCTGAGGGTAATCAAATACTGTCATGTGTTGCTCTCCTATTCATCCCGACATACAAATATTCAAATGGCCATAAGTTTTTATCAAGAACACTAAATCACGCAAACTTATTCTTGTTGGAAATGTATCTTCGATACATTCAATTTGACATAATTTTATTTAGATATTTATGGTGTTTGGTGGGATAAAGAGGAAAAATATTTTGGGCCATTAATGTGTAGATTCAACTAGATCAACCACACATATTTGATCTGATTTGGCATCCTTCCTTCATCTACAAGCTAAAATAGACATTTGAAGGCACATCTAATTACATTCAAGGAAACTTTTTAGGTATTGGTTTACTATTTTTAGTATGAGGTTCAAGCAGTTTTGGGATTTTTCTCCCCCTTCTCTACAAATGTAAACTATTGCGGCATTAAAAAAGGTTGGAGATTTTTACTTGAATTAGATATTAAAGTCATAGAGACAAAAATTGTGTTTTCTATTTCACTCTTGAAGAATATTAAAGATATATTTTACAAACTTTTTGTTGTGGATGAATATTTTTCATTTGAGGTATTTTTCTTAAGTTAAATGCACTAAATGGTTCTTTTTTTTAATATCTAGTTCATTGAATATACAACCAGTTATTACTATCTGATCGCATGTGATTATATTTTGATCTGCATTTGCTTAAGTGAAAACACGTTCCTGTCTATTCTCTTCTTATTCTTCTGAAATTACTCATGTCTTTCTTCTTCTTCTCTCTTTACACACCTTCCTTTCTAATAAGAAAAAATCTACTAGGATGAGATCCCAACCCCGAATGGTTAGATTAGTGTAGATATTGTAAATAATCTTTTGCGTGCATTTGATTAGTAATAAAAAGGGTGTATCCCTGTATTTGAGAATGGAATATGTCACATATACTATGGTTGAACATCACATTTTGTCTTTGACAAAATATCCAACCAACAATTTCTGGCTACTTCGCTGGAGAATACAGACAAGTAAGATTAATCCTGCTATACTATTGGCAACTCTATATTTGATTTTTTCTATTGTTTCTTTCTAGAGTCAACATGAAAATAAGGGTATACACTCAAGCTAGCCAAGCTAGAGGTGAAGTTGATCCTTTATTCGATCTGCTACAACAACATAATTTTAATCGAATTTTTCACCTATGTGTAGGAATTGTGCTACACAAGATTTAAACACATCTGCTACTTGTAGAGAATTGTTTTTGAGTGGTACTCACATTTTTGCATAAAAAAATTTCATGGTTGCAAAATAACCACAAGCTCTAGTCCCTACGATCTAGCTATTGATTGTCTTGCATTGGTATAACCACCGCATGATTTTCCACGTGGGTTGTGCAACAACTTCCCAAAATTCAATGGTGATATAAAACAACACCCATATGAACATATAGCTAAATTTTTGTATCTTTTGGAGTTCGAGAGTGGCTCATGAATATGTATCTATTTGTTTGTTCATTAAGACACTCTAGGTACTACCGCAGAATGGTTTTATCATCTCCCACCGTGCATCATTCATTGGGTATGAGAACATGGTTTGAATCTTGATTCAAACCCACATAAGATTCACATGCCCTAGCGAACTCACAAAGATGAAGAAAGAGTCATGATGCGATTTAATGGCCAAGTGATACTTTCTCCTAAGCATACAAGTGTTGATATGTGATTTCTTGTAAAGGATGTGTTCCTCGATTCAGAAATCATGCTTGATATATCGAATTTCTTGCAGATTGCAGATCTTGACTGAGTCAGAATTTGAATAGACTCTTTTATTTATTTCATTTTGTGTCTGAATATTAATCTGATCACGGAATGAATTATAGAGATATTCATCTATAATATCTAGACTTGGATCAGTGGAATTGATCCAAGTAATGCTTTAAATCTGTTTGTGATAAATTAGATCACAGACCTTGAACAGGTTGCAAGGTATGGAAGCATTGATTAAGCTGGTCAGGAGTATGACTCAGGCTGATCTTGAGAAATGAATTGGTTCCCGATATGGAGGTATATCTGGAAGGTCTCGGTCGTGGACCAAGTAATAATTCTGTCATGTATATTCCTGTAGCCTAACGGCTGTATAGGAGTGAATCCTGTTCGGAGATGCATGATTTTAGGTCTTTTCTTGGCATATAAAATGTTATACCTAACTGGAATTATTAATGGTTAGTAACCTAAAACTAAAACCTAACCTAGGGGTTAGATTAGTGTTAATCTAACCTAGACCTAGGCTATGTGTTAATATCCTAAGTTAGTATCTATGTGTAAATTGGTTAGTATGGGTATTACCCTAAATTCTAACCTAAGATACTAACCTAACTAATGAGGAGATTATGAAAAGGGGCCTATGGAAGGGAGTGCGAACCATGGGCGGCGTTTTCTATGGAAATTAATGCTGGGGATAAGGATGAGGGACAGGTCATGGCGGAGGTTTAGGCGACGGCTAACCTGTGCAGACGTGGCAGGTCGCTAAGTTTGGAAATGAGCATGAGTTGTAGTTGGACTGTCGCCAATTCTGGCGGTCGGTGGAAGTTGAGTTTAAGCGGGAAAGTTGGTTTAATGACATTCAATGTTCTAGGGAGACGAGCTCGGAACTCGCGAGAAGGCATGCAAACGGGAAGTTGAAGGTTTGTTTGGTTTGTCGCGATTTTCGGTCTTCTCTCTCTCTCTCTGCTTGTTTACTGGTTCTTCGCACCAGTTCTCCTTGAGTTGCATGGCAAGAATGAATTTCTCTGGCTCTTTTCTCTGTCTTGGAAGATATATATGTGATGGAGACAGCGAAATTTTGTTGGTCGCTTTATCGAGGAAAAGAAAAGGAAGTTTGAGCTCTTCCTGTGGTCTGCTTCGGAAATTTGATCAAAATACAGGCATGTTAGGCCCTAACCTTTAAATATCTTGCTGTCTTTCAAGTGCTTTCATTAGAACAACTCTGTTCAAATGTTTTGTGAAAATTAGATGAATTTTCTATGGAGATCTTGTTTGATTTTTGGCACTGTATCTCTTCTGGTTCGATTTTTCAATTTCCTCTTGATGGGTGTTTATTGAAATCGAATTTCGGCTCTATTTGCTTTGAGTATTCATTCTGGCTTATACATGTGAGGTATTTATTTATAAAAGTTTGAGTGTTCGGCCTGTTTGGCGTGAGCCCTTAGAATATACCTGTGTGTAGTATAAGACCACTGTATGTTTTTGATTTGTGGTCATTGTTTCTTGTTATGGAAACTGTATGGAATGATTCTGATGAATACTGTAAGATTGATCAGTATTATTGCTTCTTTGGGAACTCTGTCGTGGGATTTGTTGACAGCGACTAATGATACTTTCGGGTTTCATTTTTTTTCAAATTTTTGGCTTGGAACAGGCAACTGTTGTGTTACCGTAGTCTTTACGACCCAGCGGAAGTGTTTTCCTTGTTATTGTGGAAACGGGATTATTGTTGACTGTGTATAATATTGTTACATCTATACTTTATTATAACGACTCAGTGGAGTCCTTGATTGAATCATATATAGCTATCTACTGTTGTGGATGTAGATTCATCCTTGTGTTTTGTTATTTGATTTCGTGGAAGCCTTATAGAGAAAGGAACAGGCCTTCTGACCACGGTTATTTGTAATAAATAATGAGTATAGATTTCCTGGGTATGTATTGCATTTCTTTGTGAAAGCTGTTTGAAAGTTTCAAGCGGCTCAGTTGATTTCCTTGCTTGAAATGGGTATTCGATTTGCTTCACTTGTTTCATTCTGAATGTTTGCCATGAATGGCATAGATGGATTTATCAACCAATTTCATAGTACGTTGCTGTAGGGTTCAGTGGTTATGAGTACAAAACCATTAACAGTTTACAGTGTGAATATATAGATTTATACTGTTGAGAATTGGATGACTCGAGGAGTCGATTGAATGATTCATTTTATTTTTGAGCCGAATAAAGTTAAGTTGTTGGTATTTTATGTGCCGGCGACTTAATGGAATAACATGTATTTCGATCTTGTTATTGCGATTGGAATTCCTTCGTGTTTCAGGGATTTTGAGGTACAGATTCTTAGGTGGACATGTACGTCTTCAACCTGTACAAATTTGTGTAAAAAGGTTGGCAGAGTTCAGTCGGGTTCTTGGTTTGAAATCAGAGATTAATTTGTTCGTCTGATTCTTATTATGCTTCGTTGATGAATATCAGTATGAATTCATATGCATTTGCTTGAATTGTTACCTCCGTTTGAATCATTTGGAATTCTGGAAAGGTAGCTGGTACTTCTGTCTCTTTCTGAACTTGACTTTGGACACTGTCTTTGTCACTGTTGAGATCCTTGAGTATGGATGACTGTTTCGTGTTCCGACCTTGTTTGGGTAAGTCGCGAATATCACACTAAGACTTGCATGCGCCAAGGTAAGGATCGATTGGTTGTATTCATTTCTTTTACTTCAGTCCGATTTGACCAAGAATAAGATGCTATGAGCATGATTTGGAAATGATTTGGAAATTGTGTGGTCAACATAGCATAGTCCCTAGGAAACCTCAAATTGCTTATGCTATAGAGTTGTTGTTTACAACAATACGCTTGAAGTTTCTTGATTTCGAACTTGGTTCGAAAGCCTTAATGTGCTTAGAAGAATCTAGTATTGGACTTCAGGTTGATTTATGGATTGATTGATGTGTTAGCTGCTGTGCAGGAGTTTTGCTGTGTTTCTATTTCTTGATTTAGAACAGCGATCTTGCTTGTGGCTTGTTTAACTTGTTCATTTATATACTGGTTGAATGTTTTTATATGTAAAGACGGTACAGTGATGAACTTATGTGAAAGGAAGTATGAATGGATAGGTTCTTTCTCTTCCTTTATTTAATACTTGTTGATATTTATCTAACAGTGGGAAATTGTTTTGTAACATATTGGTGGAATTCCGAATTGTTATGTTGTTCCCTTTTGGAAGAATGAAACGATCTGACCAATGTTGTGATTTTGGATTCAATGATTGTTGTGTACATTCGTTCCTTGATTCTTTTAATATTTGATGAAATATTAGAAAGTGATTAAGACTATTTGTAACAATGATAGAGTTACATATTTGTAATCATTCTGTATTACAAGGACATAGTCTGAATATGTTTACTTATTTGGATATTTGATCTCATTTAAACAGGGTGTTTAATGAAAACAATTGATGGATTGCAATTGTTTTAAAAGTTAGTGCTTATCATGCTCAGTTCATTGAACTGACTCATGTTGACTATTTTTGCAGATGGTTGCCGTAAGAGGTAAAAGCAATGCAGATCTGACAGGCTGATCAGATTGTTTATTTGATTTATAATGAATTACAGCTTGATTTTATAGATGTACTATATGTGAAAAGATGTTTCTTTTCCGTTAAGCATTGTATCAAGTATGTTGTTGCATAAAATGTAATTGTATAGTTTTGAAAGGAATGGAAATAAGTGTTTGATACTTATGTGTTGTATTCTATTTCTGAAAGTTGACCTTCTTCGGTTTATGTAACGAAGGGGCATTGTTATCATTGTATAATATGGATGCTTTTGTGATTGACAATGGAAGCTTGCAAGAAAATGAGATTGAATTCTTATGAGTATTTAGAAGTTCTAATCTGTTCTAGCGAAAGCAATATTGGAATTAAATATTTGTCTTTCTAGAAGATAGGTTAAAAGTGAGCCTAAAAGAGAACGCTAAACAAACTGGATTAAATTACTAATCCCTAGTCCTAAGTATGACAGGACAATATTAAATTGGATTCTTAATCATTTATATCTTTATACTAAAAAGTATGATATAAATTCAGTTAAGAGAACTGATATGCAAACAAATGGAGTTCAGAAGGCAATCTCAAGCAAAGGTTATGAGATATTGTCCGATTCTGTTGCTTTAGAATCAAGTGTATTCTAATGACTCCTTGATGAGAACTGACCGTAATACCTCTACCATGTAATGGGTTTTATAGAGGAGGGTCGTCTTAAGACGAAGAATCCAGGGATTTGGAAAGGCTAACCTTAGGGAAAAGTCTTTAAAAGTAATTTAAACTCAAGTGCGTAACGCTGGTTACTGAGTAGATCTTTTCGAGGCGGATTTAAAGGTTGACGACATAAGTCAACTGCAGAGTTGTACCTCCGAGAAGATTAGGATCTTCTCGAAGTTACAATAATGCAGATGACTTATGGCGACACCCTTTGCATTGATCGCTAAGATTTACACTTGATTTCGCACGAGTTACCCGGGACCGATTAAGAACGTGGTCATGTTATAAGGCTGCCTCGGAGATTCGGGGTATCATGACACACTGGTTGAACTGCAAGGTTGAACCAGTATGTCATCATATCCCTAATCCTCGTGGGCATCCATATAACATTATCACCTTGTTAATCTGCCTCCGAGTGATTCAGTTGTGAAAGGAAGGACTGACGGTAGTCAGTATAAGACATTCTATATAACATAAGAATGGGGTGAAGGACGTATTCCAGATTGACGAGTATGCCGTTAAGGAATACGAGACATGAACAGTATGTTTCAAATCTTTGGCCAAAGTATCGCAAGCTGCTGATTGCGTTGTCCTAATTCACCTAGTCTAAGGGATGAGATGCCGATGAATAAATGTAACAATTATTCAGTTAGATTCCTTGGACAGAGCATTCTGAATCCCAGATTAGGGAAGAGAACCGCAAGAGTAATGTGTTAAATAAAAACACCGACTCTTATTACTCATGAATAGATCGGTAGATTACCGAGTCATGGAATGAATAGATCGGAGGTACTCCGAGTCATTACAGCTGCATATGGTTGTCTGTTATATAAATGGTTATTTGAATTGTGAGTTCTAAATTATGTATTTGGAACCAGTATGCAATTATCAAAAAAAAAAAAAAAAAAATGACTTGTTCTATTGTCTAAAATGAGGATGTTACATCTTGGTATCAGAGCTGAAGGTTGCAGCTCTTGGACCTATTGAGTCCATAATCTGATAAAAACCTGAATTTTTCTTGTAACAGAAAATGGTTAGAACAAGGGGGAACGTTGCGAGTAATGCTCCACCTGAAGGAGGAGCGGCAACAACCCAGAAACTTGATGAGATCCTTGCTGCCCTGTTGGACACAAGAGATCGCTTAGCTGTGCTTGAACAGCAGGTGACGGGAAATGAGGAGGATGAAGAGGCTGATAATAATAATCAGCAACCTCCTGAGGACAACCCCGAAATGGGTGTTGATGTTAATGCTGGAAATGCACCTGTCCAACCAGAAAACAAAAAGGCCAGATTGGCAGCAGAACTCACTAATGATATAAAAAGGATAAGTCCACCTAAGTATGATGGCACCACATTAGGAGATGGAGCTGAGAACTGGCTCAGCGAAATGGAGAAGTACTTTGCTATAAGGAACTTCTCAGAGGAAACCAAAGCTATTTGGGGAGCCTATCAGCTTTCTCACGAAGCGTCTTCGTGGTGGGATAGCCGAAAAGCTGAGCTAAACATTGATGAGACCAACATTACTTGGGATCAATTTAAAGGCTATTTTAGGCAACGGTGGCTGCCACAACTTTTCTATGATCAGAAAATGACAGAATTCCAGAACTTAGTTCAAGGGAAGCTAACGGTAACTGAATTCTGGGAGCGGTTTACAAAACTCCTCAAGTATGTACCGCAGTATCAAACTGACGAAAAGTTCAGGATACGGAAATTCATCATGGGATTGAATCCTGTGATAGGGGGAGAGGTCGATGTTCACAGTCCAACCACTATGGAAGGAGTTGTTGAAAAGGCCATAAGGCAAGAACAGAAATTAAAGGCTATTTCTGCTCATAAGGAGGAAGTGCGGAAGAAGACTGCAAACCCTTCTTCAACCTCTCTAGCACCCAGAAAAGGACCGTGGAAAAAGTTTGGAAACAAGAGTAAGTTTCCAGGAGATAACAATAAGAAAGCAGCAGTAAATAAGCCTGCTGGAAATATAAGGGATAATTTTGTTAAAAATTATAATAATGGACAGAAGTCCTATGGAGGACAGCGTGACAATTACAAGGCTGGAGGTAATGCTGAGCCTAAGAAGGGACCTGTAGGAGGCTGCTACACTTGTGGTAAAGATCATTACGCAAATCAATGTCCTTTAAAGAAGGATGATCGTAATCAGCAGCATAAGATACATGCCGCAAGAGCGCAAGCAATTCAAAAGCAAGCAACACCTATAGAAGTTCCGGGTAAGTTATTCGGCATACCTGTCACTATTCTTTTTGATACAGGAGCTACTGAATGTTTTATTTCTAATAAACTTGCTTCTAAACTTAAAAGAAAAGCTGGGAAAATGGATAAATCTTGGACTGTAGAGTATGGTAATAATTCTGTTCATACAGTGAGTATGTGTCTCTTTGGAGCAGTCCTTGATTTACCTAATTTCTCCACGGAAGTTGATCTCTATGTTGCACCTTTGGGATCGTATGACATTGTCATCGGTGTTAATTGGTTAGCTGACCATAAAGAAAAGGTAGATTGCTATGAAAAGAACATAAAATGTTTAGATGATCAGCTGGAATCAGCAGAGATTCAAGGTGTGAAACGAGAAATTTCAGTTAGAAAGCTGTCAGCTATGCAGCTTAAAAAGGCTAAGAATAAAGGATGTACTCTTTATGCAGTAAAGATATCTGAATCTTCAGAAGAAGATGGTGATTACATGAAGCAAATTCCACTGTTACAAAGTTTCAGGGATGTTTTTCCTGAGGAATTACCAGGGTTACCACCCAAGAGAGAATTTGATTTTACCATTGAAATCAAGCCTGGAACTGAACCTATTTCCAAGGCGCCTTATCGGATGACTACTACTGAGTTAGTCGAGCTTAAGGCACAATTACAAGAGCTTTTGTCTAAAGGATTGATTAGACCAAGTGTTTCACCTTGGGGAGCACCTGTGATATTTGTGAAAAAGAAGGATGGAACACTAAGGCTGTGTATTGATTATCGGATGTTGAACAAAGCAACAATCAAGAACCGATATCCACTTCCTAGGATCGATGATCTGTTTGATCAGATGCGTGGAGCAGCGGTTTATTCTAAGATAGACCTTCGATCTGGTTATCATCAGTTAAGGATTAAAGAGGAAGATATTCATAAAACAGCTTTCCGAACAAGGTACGGACATTATGAATTCACAGTTCTACCCTTCGGATTAACTAATGCACCCGCAGCCTTTATGAATTTAATGAACAATATTTTTCAAGAATACCTGGACAAGTTTGTGCTTGTATTCTTGGACGATATTCTCATTTATTCTAAGAGCGTTGAAGAGCACAATGAGCATTTGAAGATAGTTTTGGGAATTTTGAGAAAGAGAAAGTTGTATGGTAAGTTATCCAAATGTTCTTTCTTTGATTCAGAAGTTCACTATTTGGGTCATGTCATAAGTAAAGAAGGAATCGCTGTAGATCCTTCAAAAATAGTGGCAATAACTGAGTGGCCTGCACCAAAGAATGTGCACGAAGTAAGAAGCTTCATGGGTCTTGCAGTTACTATAGAAAATTTGTAAAGGATTTTTCTAAGGTAGCTGCACCAATAACTTCATTGCAAAAGAAGGATAAGAAATTCATGTGGAATGACAAGTGCGAAGCGGCTTTCAAAAGTCTGAAAGACCAGTTGACTTCTGCACCTATATTGGCTGTACCAGACCCTAATGGGAATTTTACTGTTGTAACGGATGCTTCTGGGGAAGGCCTTGGAGGTGTTTTGTTACAAAATGATCAGGTCATAGCTTATGAAAGTAGAAAACTTAAGTTACATGAGCTGAATTATGCCCCTCATGATTTGGAACTTCTGCCATTGTTCATGCGCTTCAAGTCCGGAGACACTATTTACTTGGAAAACCTTTTGAGTTGAAACCCGATCACTTGGGACTGAAATATATTTTTACTCAGCCCAATCTGAATGCCAGACAAAGAAGGTGGTTAGAATTTTTATCACAATATGACTTTGATATTAGCTATATCAAAGGGAAGGAGAATAGAGTAGTTGATGCTCTAAGTCGTAGGAGGCACATTTCTGCTCTTATAACATTGAGAACTCAGTTTAAAGACGAGGTAAAAAGTGCCTCAGAATCAGATGCATACTTCCAGCAAGTAAAAGCAGCGCTTGCTGCAGAACCTAAGGATAAAAGGTATGAAGGTTTTCATTTTGATAATGAAGGAATCTTGCGTTATGAAAATAGGGTATATGTACCTGTGCTGAATGATTTGAGAAAGAAGTTGTTAGTTGAATTTCATAATTCACCTTTCTCTGGACACCCAGGTATCACAAAAATGCTAGCTGATTTGAAACAACAATACTTCTGGAAAGGTATGAAAAAGGATGTGATAAATTTTGTGACTCATTGCCTGGAATGTCAGCGGGTGAAGGCAGAGCATATGCACCCTGCTGGACTGTTATATCCTCATAGCATACCGCAGTACAAATGGCAAGTAATAACCATGGATTTTGTACAAGGACTACCTATGTCCAGGAATAAGCATGATGTTATCCTGGTAGTTGTAGATAAACTGACTAAGGTAGCTCATTTCATCGCTGGAAATCTAAAGGATGATTCACCAGTGCTGGCCAAGAGGTTCGTACACGAAATTTTCAGATTGCATGGTGTACCAGAATTGATTATATCTGACAGGGATCCTAGAATGACGTCAAGGTTTTGGCAAACGCTTAACGCAGCCCTAGGAACAAAACTAAACTTCAGTTCTGCATATCATCCAGAAACGGATGGACAAACTGAGAGGGTAAATCAAGTGTTGGAGGACATGTTGCGAATGTATTGCATGGATCAACAGTATAAATGGGAAGAATATCTTCCATTAGTTGAGTTCGCATACAACAACACTTATCACTCATCTCTAAAGATGGCACCATTTGAAGCACTTTATGGAAGAAAGTGCAGAACCCCTGTAAGTTGGGACAGTGTTGAGGATAGAGTGGTAATTGGACCAGAGATTCTCACAGAAATGGAAAAGTAAGTTAAGCTGATTCGTGAACGATTAAAGGAAGCAGCGGATGACGTAAGAGCTATGCTGACCTTAAGCCGGGTTGATAGAAAGTTTGAGCTTGGGGATAAGGTTTTCCGCGTGTTAAACCCGTAAAGAGTTCTATAACTTTTGGCAAGGCTGCCAAGTTGTCACCACGATTTGTGGGACCTTTCGAAATTGTCGAAATAATCAATCCTGTAGCTTATCGTTTAGCATTGCCACCTGCTTTATCTCGCATGCATGATGTTTTCCATATTTCTTTGCTTAAGAAGTACGTTTCAGATCTGTCACATGTTTTAAATTGGAATTCCTTGCAGGTCCAAGACCCAGGAATAATCGTGGTTAAACCCACACGAGTACTGGAAACTCGCCAATTGCACTTGAGAAATCGTGATATTCAGCAATGTAAGGTCCAGTGGGACCAGTTTAACGAAGAAAGTGCAACTTGGGAAAACCTGGAAGAGATGAAAATTGCTTTTCCTTCTCTTTTTGCAACAGAATGAAAACTGTTGACAAAGATATACTTTTATGAACTGATTGTTTTAAGTATTTATGAAAGCCAGATTAAGGCAGACTTTATTCAGGTTGAATAAATGTGTTGTGACATTGATTTCTGAAACTATTTAATATGGAAGTAGTCACATTGTTTGTGTACTAATAAATTGATTGACCTGAAGGTTAATTTAATATGTAATTCATCGGGACGATGAATCTTTTTAGGAGGGAAGCATGTAACACCCTGAACTGTTGTTACTTTCTCCTAAGCATACAAGTGTTGATATGTGATTTCTTGTAAAAGGATGTGTTCCTCGATTCAGAAATCATGCTTGATATGTACTGAATTTCTTGCAGATTGCAGATCTTGACTGAGTCAGAATATGAATAGACTCTTTTATTTATTTCATTTTGTGTCTGAATATTAATCTGATCACGGAATGAATTATAGAGATATTCATCTATAATATCTAGACTTGGATCAGTGGAATTGATCCAAGTAATGCTTTAAATCTGTTTGTGATAAATTAGATCACAGACCTTGAACAGGTTGCAAGGTATGGAAGCATTGATTAAGCTGGTCAGGAGTATGACTCAGGCTGATCTTGAGAAATGAATTGGTTCCCGATATGGAGGTATATCTGGAAGGTCTCGGACGTGGACCAAGTAATAATTCTGTCATGTATATTCCTGTAGCCTAACGGCTGTAGAGTAAATCCTGTTCGGAGATGCATGATTTTAGGTCTTTTCTTGGCATATAAAATGTTATACCTAACAGGAATTATTAATGGTTAGTAACCTTAAACTAAAACCTAACCTAGGGGTTAGATTATTGTTAATCTAACCTAGACCTAGGCTATGTGTTAATATCCTAAGTTAGTATCTATGTGTAAATTGGTTAGTATGGGTATGACCCTAAATTCTAACCTAAGATACTAACCTAACTAATGAGGAGATTATGAAAAGGGGCCTATGGAAGGGGGTGCGAACCATGGGCGGCGTTTTCTATGGCAATTAATGCTGGGGATAAGGATGAGGGACAGGTCATGGCGGAGGTTTAGGCGACGGCTAACCTGTGCAGACGTGGCAGGTCGCTAAGTTTGGAAATGAGCATGAGTTGTAGTTGGACTGTCGCCAATTCTGGCGGTCGGTGGAAGTTGAGTTTAAGCGGGAAAGTTGGTTTAATGACATTCAATGTTCTAGGGAGACGAGCTCGGAACTCGCGAGAAGGCATGCAAACGGGAAGTTGAAGGTTTGTTTGGTTTGTCGCGATTTTCGGTCTTCTCTCTCTCTCTCTGCTTGTTTATTGGTTCTTCGCACCAGTTCTCCTTGAGTTGCATGGCAAAAATGAATTTCTCGGCTCTTTCTCTGTCTTGGAAGATATATATGTGATGGAGACAGTGAAATTTTGTTGGTCGCTTTATCGAGGAAAAGAAAAGGAAGTTTGAGCTCTTCCTGTGGTCTGCTTCGGAAATTTGATCAAAATACAGGCATGTTAGGCCCTAACCTTTAAATATCTTGCTGTCTTTCAAGTGCTTTCATTAGAACAACTCTATTCAAATGTTTTTGAAAATTAGATGAATTTTCTATGGAGATCTTGTTTGATTTTTGGCATCAGTATCTCTTCTCGGTTCGATTTTTCAATTTCTCTTGATGGGTGTTTATTGAAATCGAATTTCGGCTCTATTTGCTTTGAGTATTCATTCTGGCTTATACATGTGAGGTATTTATATATAAAAGTTTGAGTGTTCGGCCTGTTTGGCGTGAGCCCTTAGAATATACCTGTGTGTAGTATAAGACCACTGTATGTTTTTGATTTGTGGTCGCTGTTTCTTGTTATGGAAACTGTATGGAATGATTCTGATGAATACTGTAAGATTGATCAGTATTATTGCTTCTTTGGGAACTCTGTCATGGGATTTGTTGACAGCGACTAATGATACTTTCGGGTTTCATTTGTTTTCAAATTTTTGGCTTGGAACAGGCAACTGTTGTGTTACCGTAGTCTTTACGACCCAGCGGAAGTGTTTTCCTTGTTATTGTGGAAACGGGATTATTGTTGACTGTGTATAATATTGTTACATCTATACTTTATTATAACGACTCAGTGGAGTCCTTGATTGAATCATATATAGCTATCTACTGTTGTGGATGTAGATTCATCCTTGTGTTTTGTTATTTGATTTCGTGGAAGCCTTATAGAGAAAGGAACAGGCCTTCTGACCACGGTTATTTGTAATAAATAATGAGTATAGATTTCCTGGGTATGTATTGCATTTCTTTGTGAAAGCTGTTTGAAAGTTTCGAAGCGGCTCAGTTGATTTCCTTGCTTGAAATGGGTATTCGATTTGCTTCACTTGTTTCATTCTGAATGTTTGCCATGAATGGCATAGATGGATTTATCAACCAATTTCATAGTACGTTGCTGTAGGGTTCAGTGGTTATGAGTACAAAACCATTAACAGTTTACAGTGTGAATATATAGATTTATACTGTTGTGAATTGGACGACTCTGAGGAGTCGATTGAATGATTCATTTTATTTTTGAGCCGAATAAAGTTAAGTTGTTGGTATTTTATGTGCCGGCGACTTAATGGAATAACATGTATTTCGATCTTGTTATTGCGATTGGAATTCCTTCGTGTTTCAGGGATTTTGAGGTACAGATTCTTAGGTGGACATGTACGTCTTCAACCTGTACAAATTTGTGTAAAAAGGTTGGCAGAGTTCAGTCGGGTTCTTGGTTTGAAATCAGAGATTAATTTGTTCGTCTGATTCTTATTATGCTTCGTTGATGAATATCAGTATGAATTCATATGCATTTGCTTGAATTGTTACCTCCGTTTGAATCATTTGGAATTCTGGAAAGGTAGCTGGTACTTCTGTCTCTTTCTGAACTTGACTTTGGACACTGTCTTTGTCACTGTTGAGATCCTTGAGTATGGATGACTGTTTCATGTTCTGACCTTGTTTGGGTAAGTCACGAATATCACACTAAGACTTGCAAGGTGCTTTTGCAATGTAAGATCGATTGGTTGTATTCATTTCTTTTACTTCAGTCCGATTTGACTGAGCATGATTTGGAAATACTGTGTGGTCAACATAGCATAGTCCCTAGGAAACCTCAAATTGCTTATGCTATAGAGTTGTTGTTTACAACAATACGCTTGAAGTTTCTTGATTTCGAACTTGGTTCGAAAGCCTTAATGTGCTTAGAAGAATCTAGTATTGGACTTCAGGTTGATTTATGGATTGATTGATGTGTTAGCTGCTGTGCAGGAGTTTTGTTGTGTTTCTATTTCTTGATTTAGAACAGCGATCTTGCTTGTGGCTTGTTTAACTTGTTCATTTATATACTGGTTGAATGTTTTTATATGTAAAGACGGTACAGTGATGAACTTATGTGAAAGGAAGTATGAATGGATAGGTTCTTTCTCTTCCTTTATTTAATACTTGTTGATATTTATCTAACAGTGGGAAATTGTTTTGTAACATATTGGTGGAATTCCGAATTGTTATGTTGTTTCCCTTTTGGAAGAATGAAACGATCTGACCAATGTTGTGATTTTGGATTCAATGATTGTTGTGTACATTCGTTCCTTGATTCTTTTAATATTTGATGAAATATTAGAAAGTGATTAAGACTATTTGTAACAATGATAGAGTTACATATTTGTAATCATTTTGTATTACAAGGGCATAGTCTGAATATGTTTACTTATTTGGATATTTGATCTCATTTAAACAGGGTGTTTAATGAAAACAATTGATGGATTGCAATTGTTTTAAAAGTTAGTGCTTATCATGCTCGGGCCATTGAACCGACTCATTTTGACTATTTTTTGCAGATGGTTGCCGTAAGAGGTAAAAGCAATGCAGATCGACGAGGTGATCGATTGTTTATTTGATTTATAATGAATTACAACTTGATTTTATAGATGTACTATATGTGAAAAGATGTTTCTTTTCCGTTAAGCATTGTATCAAGTATGTATGTTGCAAAAAAATGTAATTGATAGTTTTGAAAGGAATGGAAATAAGTGTTTGATACTTATGTTGTATTCTATTTCTGAAAGTTGACCTTCTTCGGTTTATGTAACGAAGGGGCATTGTTATCATTGTATAATATGGATGCTTTTGTGATTGACAATGGAAGCTTGCAAGAAAATGAGATTGAATTCTTATGAGTATTTAGAAGTTCTAATCTGTTCTAGCGAAAGCAATATTGGAATTAAATATTTGTCTTTCTAGAAGATAGGTTAAAAGTGAGCCTAAAAGAGAACGCTAAACAAACTGGATTAAATTACTAATCCCTAGTCCTAAGTATGACAGGACAATATTAAATTGGATTCTTAATCATTTATATCTTTATACTAAAAAGTATGATATAAATTCAGTTAAGAGAACTGATATGCAAACAAATGGAGTTCAGAAGGCAATCTCAAGCAAAGGTTATGAGATATTGTCCGATTCTGTTGCTTTAGAATCAAGTGTATTCTAATGACTCCTTGATGAGAACTGACCGTAATACCTCTACCATGTAATGGGTTTTATAGAGGAGGGTCGTCTTAAGACGAAGAATCCAGGGATTTGGAAAGGCTAACCTTAGGGATAAGTCTTTAAAAGTAATTTAAACTCAAGTGCGTAACGCTTGTTACTGAGTAGATCTTTTCGAGGCGGATTTAAAGGTTGACGACATAAGTCAACTGCAGAGTTGTACCTCCGAGAAGATTAGGATCTTCTCGAAGTTACAATAATGCAGATGACTTATGGCGACACCCTTTGCATTGATCACTAAGATTTACACTTGATTTCGCACGAGTTACCCTGGGACCGATTAAGAACGTGGTCATGTTATAAGGCTGCCTCGGAGATTCGGGGTATCATGACACACTGGTTGAACTGTAAGGTTGAACCAGTATGTCATCATATCCCTAATCCTCGTGGGCATCCATATAACATTATCACCTTGTTAATCTACCTCCGAGTGATTCAGTTGTGAAAGGAAGGACTGACGGTAGTCAGTATAAGACATTCTATATAACATAAGAATGGGGTGAAGGACGTATTCCAGATTGACGAGTATGCCGTTAAGGAATACGAGACATGAACAGTATGTTTCAAATCTTTGGCCAAAGTATCGCAAGCTGCTGATTGCGTTGTCCTAATTCACCTAGTCTAAGGGATGAGATGCCGATGAATAATGGTAACAATTATTCAGTTAGATTCCTTGGACAGAGCATTCTGAATCCCAGATTAGGGAAGAGAACCGCAAGAGTAATGTGTTAAATAAAAACACCGACTCTTATTACTCATGAATAGATCGGTAGATTACCGAGTCATGGAATGAATAGATCGGAGGTACTCCGAGTCATTACAATGTGCATATGGTTATCTGTTATATAAATGGTTCTTTGAATTCATGAGTTCTAAATTATGTATTTGGAACCAAAGATGCAATTATCAAAAAAAAAAAAAAATGACTTGTTCTATTGTCTAAAATGAGGATGTTACACCAAGATTAATAAAATGATCCATAAAATCCTCAAAGACGTGCGATTCCTACTCTCGAAAATAAAAAGTGCTTCTTTGTCAATGCATAACTTCTTGAAGTGAGTTTTTTGCTGAGAAGATCCAACATTCCCGACGTGGCCACCGTATAATCGATAAGCAATAAAAATAGAACATTATTTTATCATGGCTAGTAAGATCAGAAGAGATTCTTCCAAGGCTAAGAATCTGAATACCTCTCAAGGTACCACTGATCCCATGATCCAGAGAATGACAAATGATTTATTGAATCAAGAAGCAGATGTCTCAACATGCATCATCCACTCCTTATAGGAATATCCCTAGGAGGAATTTCAACAATAAAAATGGTGTTCATGCAAGAGATAGGAATTATTTTCTCGCGTAACAACCTAGATTAGCCATTGATGCTCCTCCTATTAATGTAACTATTGGGGTGATCAAGGAAGAGGATGAATAAGTAAACCATGAGGTTAATGATGCCTTTGAAGATTCTTGTTACACTAATGAATCATTTGATGAGTCAACTCGGTGAATCCAATATAGGTTAATTTTAATACAAAGAAGATGATTACGAGGTTAGTGGTCAATATTTTACTGTTATCAATCGATCTTAGAATCTAAGGAAAGAAGTGGAGAAACCTAGTGAAAAATAAAATTCAATAATTATTGCTAAAAGGGGAAATCATTTACCTGTTCAACCAAAGGAGAAACTTGCTACCAAGAAAGTTTTCACCACTTCTAATCCTCCTCCTTCCCCTATTCCCAAGACCAGTCCTCCTAATGCAAAAGAAAGTATTGAAAGGTTTTCACCTTCAATCATTCCCTCCTACACCACATTTGATATCATTGATCATGCTAAAAGAACTAAGATTCAGATGTCTGAGGCGGAGTACCTCAAGTTCAATCTGTGCAGTTTAAAAGGATTTTCAAAATTATTAGAAGAAAATATTCCATACCACCTAATGTCATGTCCAAATTAATCCTCCCTAATCATGTAATCCCCTCTTCTAAAAATAATATGGTGTTAACCTCCTCTTATAAGAAAATTGAACCATTTTATTTTTCCTTACTCATCAATGGTTTCAAACTCAACAATTACATTATTGATTATGGGGCTTCAGATAATGTTATGCCTGTAAAGGTAGCTCATGCTTTGGGACTCACTCTTACAAAACCATTTGGACACTATTGCTCCCTAGAAACCAAACAGTCCCGTTAATCGGTCAAATCAAGGATGCACAATTTATATTTTCTATGTTTTTGGAGAGAAGGGTCAAGACAACTATTTAAGTCAGTAGATATTTCAACAACTTATGGTATCTTTCTTGGGAGAGGTTTTGTAGGGATGTAGGTAGAGAAATTCATATGGATTAGAAAAAGGAAAATCCTGGTCAATGGAACCATGTGTGTTCTTGAACATGAACCTCAAGATAAATATTTGGTCACAAAGTCTGACGATCTTAAGGCTCAAATCATTTTTGAGGATGACAGTTTGGAGAACTAATTCATGACCTCGGATAAGGAATTCACTTCCATTTCATTCTCAGAATTAGAATCCAATGTGATATTTACTTTAGAATTTGATGGTAATTGCTCAACTTCTAGATTTGGTGTAGTGTTAATTTCTCTTGAATTTGAAATCTTTCCTTTTTCATTCAAATTACAATTTGAAAATACTAATAACATTTCTGAATATGAGGTGTTTTTGTTAGGGTTAAGGATGATGAGAGAAAAAGGGATTAGGAATCTCAAAGTGCAAGGGGATGTAGATTTCATTGTGAATGTCAAGAATGTCTCATCGTGTGAAGAATGATCGGTTGAGGCATTATAGAAATAAGGTTTGGGATTGTATTGAATATTTCGATGCCTTTTCGATCAAAGCAATACCTAGAGATCACAATGACAAGGTAGACTCCCTTGTAGTGTCTTCTTCATTACTCCTTCCTCATCCCGAGTTCAAGGAAAACAAATATACCATTGAGATAGTCTATCAAACCAATATCCCGATAATTATTCGCATTAGTAAGTCTTTAATGACGATCAAGAAATTTTAACTTTTTATAAAAATTTAATAATTTCAGCGAGCTCTACTTTGAATTTTCCATATCAATTTTTGTGAATCCATTTATGATTCACAACAAGAGATCAATGGAGAAGTTCTCCAATGAAGGGAAAAAAATCCCCAAAGGCTTTGTGTCTTTAGAAAGGATTTTTGACAAACATGATCAGCTCATTTAAAAGAAGAAATAGTCTAAAGCTAAAAGAAAGTTCATTTCAATTTTGAAGAAATACATGGATGTTTTAGTATGGTATTACAAGATTTGAAATCTTTCAAACTGAAATATGTACAACACAATATTCCTCGTAAAATGAATGCTCAGCCGTACATGCAAAAATAATGTCATTACAACCCCAATATTTATGGAACCATTCTTATAGAGATTCGGAAGATGTTGGACACGAGGATTATTTTTCTAATTCATCATTCCACATGGGTTACCAACATTGTTCCTCTACACAAGAAGAATGGAGAAATTTTTATCTAGCATTGATTTTCAAAATCTCAATCAATCTTCACTAAAGGACAATTACCCTCTACCTATTATGGATCAAGTGCTACAAATAGTGACAGGGTCAGAAATTATTTCTATGTTAGATGGATTTTCAGGATACAATCAAGTTGATGTGGAGAAGATCAACACAAAATTACATTCACTACCCCATGGGGTATGTTTTCTTACCAGAGGATGCCATTTCAGTCTATTAATGTTGGAGATACCTTTGAAAGGGATATGGATCTAGCATTTATAGGATTGATGGAGAAAATCATTATGGTATATCTAAATGACATTATGGTCTTTTCCAAGAATAGGCATGATCATTGTGACCATCTAGAATGAGTTCCGGTAAGGTTTCGACAACACAATATTTCTTTAAATCCAAAGAAATCAATGTTTGGACTCACAAAAGATAAATTACTAGGACAAATCGTGATGAAATAAGGAACTAGGATTGAACTTGAATGGGTTAAATCTATACAAATTTTCACCCTTCCTACAAGTAAAATAGATGTGTATTCATTCTTTGGGAAGATTAATTTCTTGAGATGGTTTGTTCCAGATTTTTGACAAGACTCCACACATTGTTGAGATGATGAAATGTAAATTTCCATTCGATAGAATGCCAATGGAAAAATTCCCTTTTATAAAATTGAGGAATCTATTGCTCATGCCCCTGTCCTTGTATGCCCATATTTTTAAAAGGATTTTATCATGTATATCTACACCTCATTTCATACAAAGTGTCTACTACACTAATGCAAAATAATTCCGAAGGAGTTAAATCTTTACGAGTTTCCTTTGAAGGATCATAAACTCAAGAGGCCCCATATTGAAAAAAATTCCTATGGCATGGTTTGAGCAATAAGACATTTTAGGTATTACATCCTAAATTCTCATACATTGGTTCTTGTCCCTAATATAGCAAGTAAATTCTATCCCCACTAAACAAGATTTAGGTATTCAGTGAGGTAATTGGATTGACAAGGTACATGAATATGATTTATAAATCAAACCTGAAAATCTTAGTGTGGAATAGGTTTGTGTCAATTAATCTATGAAAACAACCCTAAAGAAGAAGCTCACACAACTAAAGAAAATCATGAAGAAGTGCCTATGGTACTTTTTGTGAGTACAACGAACGAGTGGTATTCAAATATTGCTTTATTTTTGACCTATGGATAATTCCCTAGACATTTGATCCCTAAAGAGAAATGAAATATAAGTTTATGGTCAGCTAAGTATGTGCTATGGGATAATGGTTTGTACAAAAGAGGAATTGATGGAGTATTCCTTCATTACATGGATAAGATTCAACAAGGTAAGCTTCTGGAAGCATTTCATAACTTAGCATGTGAGGACATTTCTCATCATCTATTACACTCACAAGATCTTGTGAGAAAAATACTATTAGCCACTCTCTTTCAATATGCATCCACATGGGTAACTAAGTGTGAAGCTTTCTAGCAATTTTTGGTCATCCAAAATTGACAACACTTCCCCTAAGGCCAGTGGTAATTGTAGAACCCTTTAAGCAATGAGGAATTAAGCTAATTGGAGCATTAAATCCTTAATCTAGTTCTCGGGCATGGTTATGTTTTGACCTGTGATTGATTACTTCAAAAAGTGGGTCTAATCCATCTCAAGTAAAACATTCTAGCTATGAAGTTGTATGCAACTTAATTAAAGAGAATATAATACTTAGGTTTAGAGTTCCTCATAAGATTGTTGCTGATAATGCTTATAATTTTTCTTATTATGAACTCACTAAATTTAGCCACAGTTAAGGGATTATTTTGGCTCACTATTTTGATTATTATCCTCAAGGAAATGGTTAGGTAGAATCAAGTAATAAGAACTTGGTAACTATAATCAAGAAGTTGGTTGATGAAAATCAATAAACCTAGCACAAGGCATTATACGATGCATTGTGGGATGATCGTATTACTCCAAAGAGAGCTATTGGGATGTCACCTTTTCAAGTGTTGTATGGAGTTGATGTAGAGATTCCTATCTCCTTGGAATTTCTGGCCTTGAGGTTGGCCAAATTGATTGAAGATGATACTTTCCAAGAATCTATTGAAAAAATAATCATGTACTTGACAGAGTTGGAGGAAAGTAGGTCTAAAGTTGGTTCTAAGATCATGGAGCATCAAGAAAAGGTCAAGAAAGTGTTTGATAAGAAAGATAATAAGTGGAATTTTTATGTTGGTGACCTCGTTCTATTATGGGATAAAAGAAGATATCCGAAAGGAATGCATGGTAAATTTTATTCCCGTGGAGAGGATATTTCAAGATTTCTTAGTCATGCAGTGAAAACGACTCCTTCTTCCTCACAACAAGTAGTATCTCAAGATTTTTCATCAGTAGTGCAAGTTATTCTTGCACTATATCATGGTTTTCTCTTTCTTTTTTGTGTTTCGTTTTTACATTTGGTGTGTTTAATTTTTGTTCCTTTGCTTTGTTTTTTTTTTTTTAAATTATGTCTATTTTCTGCTCTTTTCAACTCCATAGCCCAATGGATTGACACTTTAGAGATATGGAATTCCTCTTTCTTCAAAGTATCAAAGAAATTCCCTAGTCAGAGCCAATGTTATCCCATTTTTGAGTTTATTGATAAAATGGGATAACCAATAAAAATTTCATGAAGAACCTATTTATGACCCATTTTTCATCCAAGGATTTCTTTAAAATACCTTACTTGATTTATGAACCATTTTTCAAGGTTTATAATATTTCAAGTTAACCCCCTCCTAGATTGATCACTTGAAATATAACTAGCAGTTTAAATAGGCCCGGGGGTGTTCAAATGACTATCAAACTCCACCTCTCGAAAGCACTGGCCATTGGCATTCAAAAAAACCCATGGGAGGCTCAGCTAATCCATTAGCGGGTTATATTTAATAGGCCATGTGACATTCATTTGGCCGTCAATTTTAATACCTAGTTAAGATAGGGGCCACATGAAAAATATCAATGGTTAAGGTAGAGACATCTTGTTTCATTCTAGCTTTCCTCAAAGGTTTCAGGATCCATAGGTGCTAGATCCCCAAAATTAGCCACAATGAATAATTTTTTCTAGTCTCGGGCAATAGCTAAACATGGTTGAAAGGTCAAAGGAAAGGTGGGGCAAATATAAGACACCACATGGTGTAAAATCAATGGTCCAAAGTGGACACATTGCAAAATTTCATCACACTTCAGCCGATGGGATCCGATGGATCTCAAGCCCACGAGAATAAGCCAATTTTGAAAAGGCTTTGGGTACGGATGGTCTAGAAAGTCAATACACTATACGTGGCAACATTTCTATGTAGCCAAAGATGAATTTTTCCCAGAGATAGTTATAATTTGCAAAGCATTAAATAATGAAAGGAAAAAGAAGCAAGAGATATCTCACATTAAACATACTTGGAGGCTTCTTACTAGCTCACCTTTCGCACTCTGACATGATGCTGGGAAAAAAATTATGACAAAACATTGTGAGGAGCGTGAATATTTCCTATTATCTCATGTTTCACAGTGGTCGAAGGGCCTATCAAAGGTCTAAAAATACATTGGTGCGTAAATATTTTGCATTGGCTCACACTTCATAGTGAGCATACCGATAAAGTGTCAAACCCTCTTGAGGGCTGCAAATGTAAGGAAATATGAAATAGATGCCAACACGTGACATCATTCCATCAAACCTTATGTTGGTAGAATCTAGCAGATCTCAAGCCCCAGAATGAACAAAATTTGGTAAAGGAATTGGGAGTGCAAAAGGGAAATGGTAATCAAAAGGTCGGGGAAGGCATATATAGGTAAAGCTCGACCTGATGCCAACCAGAGACCAACACATGGAAAAGTAAAAGAAATTAATGTTGGTCTTCAAAATTTCACTTGTGTCTTGGATCTGGAAGATCTAAGCTATTTGAGATCAAAATGGAACCATCTCCAAGTTCAGGACCTTTCGTTGTTGAGACGGATCTCTAAAGAAGGCCAGTTCCTCTATCTATTTCTATTGCATCGCCTACTCCTATTGCTAAAAGGGAAAAATAAGCTAATAAATGCCAAGCGACCATGGATAAAAGAATAACATGAAAATAAACTACACTAAAATGTGATAACACCAGAAAATGAGGGATGAACACTATATGTTTTAAGTGGGAATGAAAATGGGATGCGTGAAAGGAGGCTAGGCACAAGTAACACAACTGAAAAACACGTTTACCATATCATTCTCATGGAACAAAACTAAATAAGGAACTGCAAGGGACATGTGGTGGCATAGTGAAAACACAATATAAGAGAAAGGCAAGAAGAATAATTGTAAACACGTTAGGATAGAGAATAGTAAAAACGATGCTTTTATTACTTCCAAAAATGCATAGAATCATTACAATGGCAAAAGATACCGATATCCATAGGCATGAGCCGATCTAGAGGTGTGTAATTCAGAAAACAAAAAATATGAATTCCTTAATGAAAATGTGGAAAGATCCAAAGTATCCAACATTAATAATGAGCCCAAATCTTACATTTATAGATGAATCTGTGTAAGGAGAAGAGGAGGGAAAACCTAAATTTGAAATACAACCACCAACAAGAAGCATTCAATGCCTACAAATCTACCTGAGAATCTATCAAATGCACTTCCCTAGGTCTATTTGGCATGTTGGAGGAGGAAGGAGGGAGGATCATATCAAATTGGGGTGGTTGAAGCAATCAGATCTACTTATTAATGCCTAGAAATACGTTTTCCCATTTCTCACCTACCAGTCCGCCAAAATTTGAATTTGAATGTATAACACTATGGATCATGTCAAGAACTCTCGATAAGTCAAAGTGTGTGCTGATCAAATATTTTTAGAGAAATATATGGTCTGTTAGAGGATGTCAGAGGCGTATGCGCATGTAAGACACGTTACGCGCGGTGAATTGGTTGAAAGGATAGCTAACTATGCAAAATGTTTTATTGTTTCTACCATGCATCACTCACTCGATTTTTTGTAATGATTCGGCACCCTATTAGTGCACTTTTACTAGTTGTGTGTGGCACACTCAAGCAAGTAAGAAGATGACCGGGTATAGAAGGATGCAAAAGAGGGTGTGAGGGAAGGGTGTGCAGAATAAAATAGAGGAATGCGTAGAGGAACGTGCACACAACACGTGTAGGGAAATGAGGATAGCTTGTGAGTAGAGAATGCATGGTCAAGGGAAAACAAGTACAATATGATGTATGATCACGCATGACGGTGAATGTCTTCTAGAAAGAAGGTAAATGCACATAAGACACGTGTAAGGGGAAGACAAAATGAAGAAGAAAAGGAAAGGAAGGGAAGAAGGGGAAGCGCACAAGGGTACATAAGGAAAATAAGGAACGTGCCAAGGGAACTTGAGCGTGCATAACCTCGTAATGAAGAGCTCAGAGCCGAAGATGTATACAAGTTATCCAAATCACTAGGAGATTTATTTGGATAATAGTTTTGGTGACTTTCAGGGCCATCTTCTTGCTAGATGAAGGAGATCAGTAGCCTGAAGCATCCATTGGGCATGGAGTCTACTATGTAATCATTTGAAAACTTCCCCTGAAGTCACTTGAAGGATCATTCTTGAATCAATTCTGACTCTTGCAAATTCCAAAAGAACATCTACATTTTTGAAGCAAAAAGGATATCATGCGTAGGAAGCATGCAAAAGGAAAGAACTATGTATAAACAAACAATGTGCACATAACACACTTGGAGGAATTGAAATTAATCTAATATATATAGAATGATACAACAAATTTAATGGAAGGGTTTGAGATAGATCCCATTTATTGGGATCTGCAATGCACTTCCATCAAGATGAGTTAACTCAAAAGAGTTAGCCTCTTTACACGAACTGATGATGTAGTGGCCACTCTAAAGTGCATCAAATTTTGGGTGGTGCCCTAGTTACCTCTGTTAGCATCCCATTTTAAGAATAAGTCCCCAAATTTGAAATTTTGAGGCCTAGCCCCTTTGTCAAAACATTTCTTTGTTGCTTTTTGATGATATTCTAGCTTGATCATGATAGAGTTCCTTAGTTCTTCAAGATTCACCAACTCTTCCATTCTAATTTCTCTCTAATCAGCGCCCTCAAATTCTAGTTGCTAGGAAAGTACCAATGATTTCATCTCTAGTGTCAAAGAAATGGTAGCCTCCTTGTTGTAGACAAGTTTGTAAGGTGAAGGTCCTATTTTCTTTTGATTGTGAATCTATCTACCAGAGCACGCGTGAGACATTTGTATGCCACTTTGTCTTTGGTGATGTTCATTTTATGCCTCATGATTCTAATCAGGTTTTTATTTGTTGAATCTACCAAACCATTTCCCTGAGGGTAATAGTTGGAATAATTCTTCAGGTAGATGCTCAAATTTAGTGCCCAATCAGTGATTTTAGTACCAAGGAAGGATTTTGCATTATCAGAGATAATGGTTTGAGGGACGCCAAAACTTGTGACTATACCTTCGAGAAAGTCAAGGATGACTGACTCGGTTGATTCTTTGAGTGCATCAGCTTCTATCCATTTGGTGAAATAGTCTGTAGCTGTCAACACCCACTTGTGTCCAATGCTTGAAGGTGGATTGATCATACCTATGAAGTCAAGAACCCATTGCGCAAAAGGATGATCCTCTTGGATTAGTGAGAGAGGAAGTACGCCAATTTTTATTTCTTACAAAGAAAGTGCATTCCTTGCATTTTGTGACCCACTTGTGTGCATATGCAAATAGGGTAAGCTAGAAGATTCCTTCCATTATGATTTTTATTGCTGTAGTTTTGGTAGAAAAGTGTCCACTAGAGAATCCATCATGAAATTCTGCTAACACTTTTTCACCTGTGCACCGTTGATACATCTTAATAGCATGCCATCAAAAATTTTCTTAAAGATAATTCCATCAACCAAAACATAAGGGATAGATCATAACCTCATATGTCTTCTCTTTACTTGTTCAAACCAAGAGGGTATGTGCACTCGAAAAGGAATGTGATCATGTTCTTCATCTAGTCACACATGTCAAAGCATTTGTATTTTGCTCAAGTTCTACATGCGGTTGAACTTCATCCGAAATAATGAAGTCTCAAATTCATGCTACGCATTCTCAGCAATCTTCCTACAAAGCACGCTACCTCTTACCGCTTTTTTGGATTTGATAGTTATGTCATATTCCATGATTTTGGTCACCCATAGTGCTCTATTTTAACCGATCTTTTCTCCATGATGAAGTCTCTAATGAAGAGTGAGAGACTAATTATTTTATATGATTTTTGGTGAGAATACTTTTTAATTTCTTGAGCATAGTTTTGAAAATACATGATTCTTTGTGTGATGTGTATCTTAATTTGTAATCCTTTAGCTCACGGTTCAAGAAAGCCACTGTTTGTTCCATCTCTTGTTCATTTTCTTATGTTAGGACAACAACAACAATAGTATCAAGTAGCATAAGCATAAAGGATGAAATCCTTGGAATAATCTAGGTTGATGAGTGTTGGCATGCAAGAAATTTCTTTCTTGATTTTGTTGAATATTTCTCTTCCTTCTACTATCCATCTGAAGGCTATGTCCTTCTTGAGCATCAAGGTGATGGGCCGAACTAGTCCTATAAAGTTAGGGATAAAACGCCTAACAAAGTTGATCTTACCAAGGAAGGACTGTAAGGATTTCTTGTGCGTTGGTAGAGAAAAAGCTAGGATGGCTGAAACACACTCAGGATCAATTGTGATACCATCCTTTGAAACTACATGGCCCAAGAGCTTACCTTGCGCCACCGTAAAATTGCACTTCTTGGGGTTAAGAGACACCCCATACTTTCTACATCTCTCAAATAATTTCTCCAGGTATGTCATATGATCTGCGCTATTCTTTGAGAAGACTGTTATGTCATCAAGGTAAACCAAGATGAACTCATTGATGTAGCCTTTTAAGGAAATATCCATAGTGCGCTAAAATTTATGCCACGTCCCGATAGACCAAAGGGATTTTTTTGATACACATATGTTCCCCACTTGTTTGTAAACACCATTTTCGATTATTCCTCTTCCTTGACTAGGATCTGATTGAAACCTGAATACCCATCTAACATTGAGAATCTTTGTGTGTCATTCATAATCTGCATAATCTTCTCCATTGAAGGAAAATGATAATGATCCCTTAGAGATGCCTTATTCAAATCTTTGAAATCAACAAAAAGTATAATTTCACCATTATTTTTGTGCACTGGAACTAAATTCGTGACCCAAGTAGATTATTTGATGGAAAAATAATCTTCACCTCAATGAGTTTAGATAACTCCTTTCTCATGAGGGGCTCTATCTTTGGATTGACTAGCCATTGCTTTTGTCTAACAAGCTTGACACTAGGATCAAGGTCAATGGAGTGTTGAGAAACACTTGGATCAAAACCTTTGAGTTCTTCATACTCCCATGAGAAGATATCACTTTTTTTTTGAAACGAGAGAGAGGAAGGCCTTTTTTAATCATGTGTGCAAGCCTTATTGACCAACAAGTCCTTTTCACACGCAATAGTGACTGTGGAGTAGTCTTCTTGTGTAATGCACATATAATTTTCTTCACCATTGAACTCATCATCAAGGATAAAAGTTTTTCTAAGGTGACTAGCCCTTTAGGAAACTTGTTCATCTTTAGTTGTATTTCTTGGTCATCATATCTGTCATGTAAGTCAGCTTGCATGCTTGATGAGAACCCAACTTTATTTTGGATGAACTAGATGATCTACCTCACTCGTCAAGAACTTACCACTAGTGTTATTGTGCTGGGATGGATGGCGTGATCACCATATTAATGTGGCGATTGTTTCCTATGAAAATTCCTTCACAAGAGAGAACTATGAACCAAGAGCAGACATTTGGTCGGCCTCCTTATTCATTTTGTGTGGCACCACCTGCAGTGAGTTTAGAGAATCAAATATCTTAAGGAGGTCCAAAAATTTGTGCTTATAATATTTGAGAAGCTTATTATTTGTTAATAACTTATTGGTAACTTGATGGATGACCAACTCTATCCCCAAATATTTGTAGCACCTTAATCTTCTTCTTTTCAAAGCAATCAGTAGACCATGCACCAATGCCTCATATTCTACCACATTGTTGGAGCATGTAAATTGTAGCCTATGCATGAAGAAGAATTTCTAATCCTTGGGAGAAATGAAAACAACTCTTTCTCTCGTGTTGTTCTTTCTTCCGGAACCATTAAATTATAACTTCCATAGGCCAAGTTCAACTTCATCTTTCTTGAGCACATGTGGCAACACATCTTCTTCTTCAAGAATGTAGTAAGTACCAATCCCAGTTTCATAAGCTTCTAGTTCTTACATATATCGATCAAATTTATGGTGCCTTTCGCCCATTCATCAAGTATTAGGTCAATAACATAGGGTGGAAGAGGATGCTCTTAACGAATGAAGTTTTTTCTTAGATTAGATGATTGGCTTGGAGATGGGATGGGACATATGGCTCTATATGATTTGAAAATATAGGATCATCTTGTATGATAAACTGGGTACCATACCTTGTCTTGAGTAACATATGAGACCAATCATAAGACAAGTAACCACCCACTTGAGCAGTGAAATCTCTTGATAGACATAGGGAAAACAAAGGAGGTAAGTCAATGATTGACACATCTTGAGTAATTGTTAAACTTGGACATGCATGAAGGGTCAACTCAAGATCCTTAATGACTCCTAAAGTATTGATAGTTGAGCCGTCAAGTTGTAAGAATCCTTTAGATAGGGGCTATACCTAAGACCTAGGACATCAACTATCTTCTTGGGCATAACAGAGGTACTAGCACCCGAGTCTATCATGTAATTATGGACAAGATGTTTGCCTATGATCAAGGACATATAGAAGGGTGGGGTTTTAACCACCTTACTTACTTGTTTCTCCTCTTCTTGGTAGATGTTGATAGAAACACATGACTTCTGTATGGATAGATCAATGCGTGGGAGTTGTTCCAGAGATTCATGCAACATATTCGTTGAGATGGAATAGTCAGGGCATCCCACATTGTGAAATTTATATTTATCTTCTTCATCTAGTCAACAATGCTTTGAATGAAAGACCCGCTGACTTGTGCATTTGAGGAACAACCTCCCTTTTTTACTATTCAAGCATGGAAGCTATATGGAATTTGTAGTACATTTGCGACCTGTTTAGGAATTACAAAACTATTGGCTCTAGAATCAATCATACAATTGTGTACCAAATGGTCACCAATAATTAGCGAGATATAGAATGGTGGAGGTTTGTTGGGCTTAGCATATATTTTTATTTCAGGTTGGCATAAGCTGGTTACCATTGTTACTTCTTGACTTGAGGATCTATTAGTAGTGCCAAAGATGTTCAAAGCCTCCCGTAACAAGTTCCTCTGAGAAGGAATCAAGAGTGCATCCCACATTGTGACACTCAAATTGGTCTTCTTCATTTGCTCCATGATGCTGAATGGAATCACTCCCACTTTGCTAATGCCTTTTGGGGAATTGGGGTATTTTTTTGGAGAATGCCTATTGGCCATTATGATACTTGAATTCCCATCCTTCTTTTTATAATGATCCAAGGATACTTCCAGTGATTTCTTTCCCGTGCCTTTATCATCTAGTATTTGTGTTGGGTGATGAGAAGTAGATACTTGATTAATATTGGAAGATTATGGATCTATTGCCATTTTCTTGGAATGTGTGTTAGATACTAAGTGGAGGCATCACTATTCAAGCCATAAAAGTCTTCTAATTACCAAGTTAGTAGTGTAGTTTCATCGAAGGTTGGTCTTGGCTTTAATGAGTGGATAGTCGACAGATGATTCTGGAAGCGTGGATATGTTTTGGACCATAAGGGCCTGACTTAGAACTCCATTTGGGTAAATATTTTGGTTGTGAGGCTCAGAACAAGGGTAGCACCACTCATAATATTGAATGAGGTTATTCTAGACTGGAAAACTGGCTTTAGATGAACTGGTAATGGAAGGGTTTCAGAAGTTCAAAGGCTTCACGCTTGTTTCTTGGCTGGTAACCTAGTTTTGGGCTTGATTATTTCCTTGAAAAGGAGGGTGATTTGCTTGATATTGTGATTGAAATGGTCAAGAATATTGGGATTGTTTCCTTTTCATTGCTACAAGCTCATTCTCGAAGGTCTACAGTAGTGATTTGACTTTAAATAGATCATTTGAAGGTCATGATTAATTGAGCTAGATGATTAGATGTTATTGGAATAGGTGTAATGATATGATGATTATTTGTAAGATCTAGAGAAAATGGAATGGGTGGTTGGGGATCTATCTTTCCAGCTTGGATCAAATAATTTTCCACATTTATGGCTATGTCATAAGCATCAGGTAATATAGTCCCCCTCATGGATTGAATCATAACTGCTACATCACTATTCAAAGCCCGTAAATAGTACAAAAATGCATTATTTGGAGAGGGCTTGATGAGTGCCAAAATCCTATTCCAAGTCCTATGGAATTAGAAATTGAAATCGCTCATGTACTCTAGGGAGCTCTCTTTATGGTGGTGATTTGTTCTAAGAGTGATATGTGATCAATCTTATCTTCAAAAAATTTCCGAGCTTCTCTCCTAACTCGTACCATAGGGTTATGCTGCCAATACGTAACCCTCAAACCCATTGAAGTGCTTTCCCTTTGAAGGAAGTGGCCAGAAATTTGAAAACAACATTATCCTCCATGACGTTGTGTATTACGCAGATGCTGGTTACATCAAGAATGTGTTCTACAGGAGTGACATGAGTTTCTCCTGTGTAAAAGGATAAAATTTTGAGTGCCACAACCAGTAAAGGGTCATGTTGAGCCACTAGAAGTGGACTGCTTGCATTGAAAGGGGGAAAAACTTGGTTCCATGCCATAGTAGCAAGAGGTTAATTATTCCTTGATGGAGAAAACATTGTATGGAGGAGTTGAATGTCCTCTAAGAGATGAAGTTGCAGCTAATGGTTTGAAAATGCTTCTACTTCTTCTCTTGGGAGGAGACACGAAAGGTTGATATGCTGATATCTTCCATGCTTTGAAGAAGCTCTTGTCTGAATTCTTTGCATAAGTGAATACAATGAAACTTGAAATCCAGAGAGATAAAGTCACCAGTACTTGATTTATGCTTAATGAGAAGAGAAGTACCAAGTGGTCCCACCAAATGTTCCAAAACTTATGTCACTAAATCTTTGCACCCTCTGAATGGCCAAAATGTGAACAGGACATTTAGTGTGTTTGGGACACATAGGATCACCTTTCAAGCTGTGGGACTTGGGATCGAAGTGAACCTGCGGAGAAGGCCAACATCCTCTTTTTGAACTGAATGCTTTACTACTCCTAGTGTAATAAAATGACCATCTAATCCTAAGCTAACATCTTCATGAGTTTTAAGGAAAGAGATTTTGCAGAACTAAAACTATACTAAGGGTGGTGATGCACCAAATTAAGGGATGTTTAATATCTGGAAGGGTTAGTGTGGGAGGGATTCTTACATCACTGACCACCTTCACCTATCGCAACTCAAAAGGGTACAAAATACCACAAACCAGGGCGTACGTTCCTTCATTAAACTTGAGCATACATAAGGATAGATCAAATTGGATTCAACACACAATTAATTTATCATGAGGAAACCACACATGCATATGTCAAACATCTATTTTTGTAACTAGGGATAATGATGACATAACTTAATACAGAAGGAAAATAAGGTTTTCACAACTGACATAAAATATAGTCGCATTATTCCTTCACAACATGAAATAGATAACCTGAAATAAAGGTAAGATAATCACTCACACTAAGGAATTGTAAATTCACAAAGTAAACATTGATTAACCATTCAACACTGTGTGCGTGTATTTTTGCTTAAGCTAAGTTAGATGAATGATAACTACCACCTAAATAGTTCTATAACAAAGCTAAGTCAAAATCTAAGCACCATCAAGATAAGAGCTAAACAAGATCAATACTAAGCATAATGCATTAACTCTGAACTAAGATCAAACTAGCATGCTAAGGTATTCAAAACCTCTACTCTCTAGATTACCAACAAAAGAAAATGGACCTATGTAGATTCCATGGCAATCAAATTTATTGTTTTAATCTCTAAGAAATTTGGAATGGGAGCTCATCAAAGCATGACTACAAGACCACTTTGATTATTCCCATATGACCAAAGAACTTGGCTAGAAAATGCAAGAAATGAGGCTTAGCTCTTCAAATGGTGAATTTCTCAAGAATAACAAAAGGCTTATATTGTATTTGCTATATGATTTACTTTTGTATTCTCAAGGAATTAGGTGTAAGTGTAAAGGTAGGAGGAGGGCTCATCATATAGCCAAATGGATAAAGTAATCTCTACATCCCTTTGCATTTGGGATAATAGAGATGTTGAGTTAGTTGTGGATAAGGGGGTTTAGATAGGGTTGAGTTAAATTTAGGAGAGCTTAGCTTGTCCTTTAGTGACTCGTGTGGATAAAGGGGTTTATTAATTGATCAAGATGATTAATTAATAGAGGTGCAAACTTATAAAATATTTTTAGAGGAATACTAGCATGATTTAGACTATAGAAGGGGATTGAATCAATTAAATAATGATTTATTGGTTTAATGAGAGGGAAGCTAATTAATTAATAATAATTAATTAGTATAGATAGAAGGAAGGATTTATTAGTAAGGTCGTTAATTAGGAATTTTTGGATAGGTGACTTAATTAGTTAGCATAGTGTAATTAATTAACAACGATAGGAGAGAAGAGGAGCACTTTTGATGATATGTCGCCAATTTGTAAGAAAGGAGGTAATTAACACATGTTAAGTGTTTTAAATTATTCGGGTGTAATTATAGGTGTCTACATTTTCCCCTCTTTTGGGTGGCGTAAGTGACACCACTTCAAAGATAGTAGACGAATGAAATTTTGAAGGGGTAGAAGAAAAAAATGGTAAGAGGGAGAGATGCCCCTCGAGTGTCGATGGGGTGATGAAGGAAGACGATCGACGATTGAAAAAGGTGATAAATAGATAGAAGAATGGGTAGGGGTAGAATTCCTGGTGAAACAGAAGATTAGGGGTGAGAGGAAAGTGATGTAGAAGAAATATGGAGAAGTGGAGAGAAGAACTAGCCTCTAGCCTTTGCATTGGAACAATTTCAATGTCATCATATTGCCAAAAGATCTACGTCATCGGTCCTTATGAAAATATAAGCATACGACAAAAGTAGAATGACATGAAAATCCATACTATGAACAATTGTCCATTGCTTAAAAACACAACTCCATGCAACATACAAAATGTAATGCAATATGAGAAGGAAACAAGATCATTTAATAGGGAAAACAAGTACAAATGCACATATCCAACCCAACAATGGTCAAGATAGTTGTACAAATATTTTGTTATCAAGATGAAGAGGTCCACATGTTTGTGATTGATGACAAGGGTTAAAAATGATGCCTCGAGAAAGGATACATGCAAGGGGAAATGATGATGGACACTGGGTCCAAGTAGAAAGCTTTGTGTGCAAAAAAATAGCACCAAGCAACAAGATGTGCCCCATGATACAAATGAAGAAACTAGCTAGATTTGTGAATGGTTGTGAATCCAGTGATCCATGATTCGTGTTGATCGGTGAAGACGTGAAACAAGCCAAGAGGTTATGGAAAGAATACCATGTGCAAGACATAAGTTTTAGCCATAATAAGCAAAGTTACCTATTTCTGCGGGTTTTTACTTTTTTAGGATTTTGTGGAGAATTTTGCCTTGTTTTTGGATTTTGAAGTGATATATATATATATATATATATATATATATATATATATATAGGTTTTGTGTTGTCTAAATTGTGGTGGACAACGGTGGAGGCGTAGAACAAAAATAGAAGAAATAGAATGAAGTGCCTAGATGCAAAATAAAATTCCCCTGGGGAAAGAAAGAAGACACAAGTGACAAATAACATCCCCAGTATAGTGGAAAAGTAATAAAAAAATTATTTTTAAAAAATAACTATTCAAGAGAGTATGGTTAAGAAGAAAAATCACCTAGGAGCAATAAAAATTGTCCTAGTGAGAAGAAAGGGGTACTAGACAACAAAAAATACCCCAACACGATGAAAAATGAAAGAAAAATAATTATTTAAATAAAATAATTATTTGACGGTGAACAGAGGAGAAAACAACGGTCAAAACAAGCCTCCAGAACCACGACCGGTGAAAAATAGCTTGATATACCCCACCAAGGGAGGGGTAAATCACCACGACCAATTCATTTGTTACCGACCACTGCCGAAGTTTTTACCGTGAGGCTCTAACAATGACGAGGATGATGGTGAGAGCATGAGATCATTTGAGATGAGAAGAAACAATTTGAGGGTATGAGCAAGACGCGAACAATGGTGTCTTTGTGAATAACCTAGCCCTATTCGTCAATTTTACAATTAATGCTCGTAGAAGTAGGAAACTAGGGTTAGAGTCACGTCGAAGCATATGCGTGGGCGCAGTGCACTAATGGTAGTGTAGGTGCCCTAATGGTGGCGCAGCCCCCTTGGAGCATATGCATGCACGTGCGGTGAACCCAAAAACACGTACACGCGCATGCATATATGACACATAGTAGTACACACAAAACACATATGCGCGGGCATGCACACACCACACAATAGCGCATACACAAAGGGCACATGCACACGTGCATGTGTAGGTACCTAGGTGATGCTACAATCACCCATAAGAGGATGCGTGCACACACATGCACCAAAAGGAGGGTGCACATACCATAGGGTGCACACACACCCCAAAGGGTGCATAGTCACACTGAGTAGATGGAGGATAGATAAAAAAATTCCAAAATGGCATTTAGAAGAAAATTAGGATTTTTGGGTTAACCCTAAAAATGATAGGTAGAACTTAGAAGAAATGTTAGTAGCTGACAAATGGAATGATTTTGCAGAGACGTTTTCCCATGCTTCAGACGCATGAGTGACATTCACGCAAGCTAGAGGGGAGCATGCGTAGATGATACTCCTAGAGGCGGTGGGCCTAGGCCCCGTATCTCGGATGCCTTCCATTACTTTGGATCACGGTCTCTACCCGACCGTGTTGGTTAAGCGGTGAAATAGTAAGAGCCAAATTTTTAGGCTCCCTACTAGAGAGATGACAGTGACTCTAGAGGACATGTGGCGGATTCTCCATATACCTATCCTAGGCTCGTTGATCAAGTATACAAGTGACCTTGGGCAAATCAGGGTGGTGGTCAGTGACCTGTTTGAAAAAGATGATATACTGCATGATGGCATGACAGTTTCATTACATGAGTGCATAACGGATCCGACACTACACCGGGGCCATTATACATGATGTCACTTATCAATGGGTTTTTGCTCACTGATAAGATTGGGACATCCTTCCCTAGGGGTTTGATGACATTAGTGCATGAGATTTTCAATGGTGAGCATTATTACTGGGGCCAGTGTATACTAGCACATCTATAATGGGACCTACATCGATTGTATACCACCATCGGAAGATGGTGGGGCCTGCCTCTTTATTACAGATTTGGTCATGGGACCACATAGCTATCGGGCACCCTGTAGGCACATTACATGTCTAAGTCCCAGAGGAGCCATCATATATGGCTTGGGTTTTGTAGGTGATGACATATGAGGTCACCTAGGTAGCTTGTACCGATATCGACGAGAGTTTGACGAGCTGTTAGACAAGGATATTATATGGAGGCCTTATAGGTAGATACAAGTGGCCAGAGGATAGAGTAGAGCTCAATGTTTGTATGGTGGAGAACTTCCTTCTCGGTAGTCGTAGCTACATTATTGAGTTATACAGAGTAGATCGATGTCAGCAACAGTTGGGCATGGTGCAGGGGGTTCCATAGCTAGACTTGTGGTATGCCCACCGAGAGGCCGACCATGGGGCCACACATATAGGTGACCCAAGCTAGGGCCAACTTTTTACAGGTGGTACCACAGGCATGGGACCTAGCTTGATAGGTAAGAGATACGGGTACCACTACCGATTACATGGATTGGTATGCCATTATGTTACCATGATGTTTGACTATTCCAGATGAGGCTTGGGCAGTAGGCACTTGACCACCGTGAGAGCTTCATCATAGTAGTGATGAGAGGGAGGATGCAGTAGCCTATATCCTAAATGATCCATTTGATGGGCTGCCACATGATGAGTAGGATGCAGCATAGGTGTAGGGATTGAGGCCGTAGGGACCAAGATCGACACCGCATAGGTTCCCTAGCTTAGATTATGAAGTAGGGATAGTCCTCGAGACCAAGACAAGGGTAGGCCTAGGGACAAGCCCTCGTGTCACAGCCCAAAGTGGCATGATAGCCACCTTACGTAAGTAGCTACAAAGCAGTCATAGCAAAGAGACTAGGCCGATCCAAGACTTTAGCAAGTGATGACAAGCAGAGCAGGATCAAGCTAGGGCCGAGGCTAGCCAGGAGGTGATATTCACTTTCAACATGATTCAGCAGATGGCAGCATAGATGTCTTAGGTGACGAGCCTATATCAGCAAACATAGGCCCAACTACAACCTATGATACTGGAGAGAGATAGGATGAGAGTAAAGCAAGTAGTGGGTCAGGCTGAGCTTGCCCGAGCATCAAGTAGAGATAGCATCCTTCCGACGCACAAATGGCACAATAGTGACAACTCAGACTCACAGAGATCTAGCTACAGTAGAGGGTAGAGCATCCTACTATAGATCATTATATTATGAGGTAGTTCCGGTGAGTGGAAGACACCTTCTTATGGCCAACAATCTAGTAGAGGGATGAGGTCGAGAGGCCTCAAGCCTCAATGGAGCAGCCATGGGGGCAGTCAATGAGACCGAGTGATGCTCATGCTATGCCTCCACCATGAGATAAACCAACCAGCCCATCTGAGGGATCAAGTCACCCTTGATTATTGTACTGATACATGTGCCTCTTTGATGAAGGCTTATGAGTAGCTTGTGCTCGATGTACAACATTCTTTATGTATAACAATTTTGACATATGCCTCTGATGAAGGTAGTTGTATTCTTTGATCGATGTATATCATCCTTTTTGTATGCCTCAGATGAAGGCATTTTTGATGTATAGTAGCGATGTATATATATATATATTTTTGATACAAATATACCACACACATGTATATATGGACATTTTTGACATGACACATGTGTTATGAGATGATGGACATTGTTTTTTATTTTTGATGGAGTATATGGATATATGGATGTGTTTATGATGTTAGCTGATTTGATTTCACATGTATATGTATCCTAATTTTTGATGTATCACATGTGCTTTGATTTCTAGATGATAGATCTGTAGAGTATATCAAATGTATTTGCTCATGTGATGTGCTAGACTTAGTGGATGGGATGATATGATGATATGGGTGTGGGGGATAGATTTTGATATTTGCGATCCCTCTTCCCCCATTTGGTGATACGGTATGTGATTATTATCTTAGCATTCATGTCGATGTATACTTAGATTTTTATTGATATATGATGTATAGATGATGTTAGATACAATGATATTGATGGGAATATGATGATGTGATAACAAAATGATGCACATGCAACAAGTAAACACAATCAAATGCTAACAAAGAAGATAATGAACCAATACAACAATGTACCATGATTCACCAACATTCAAAAACACACTTTAATATGCACAAGTAAGAATAATTTTGATCTAATCAAGAAAAGATGAATCTTAACAAAGTATGTCTAAGTAACAAACAATACAAATGTACAAACATGAAGCAACTATACAAGCCATCAAGAAAAGCAAGAAACACGAAAATGTAACTAAACTAATGTGAATGTTTTTATAAGATTTGTTTTGTGAAACAATTTTCTATTGTTTTGATTTTTGTGAAACATTTTTCTATTGTTTAGAGTTTTGTGAAACAAATTTTTTTGCATAAACAATTTTATATTGTTTAGGGTTTTGTGAAATAATTTTCTACTATTTAGGTTTTTGTGAAACAATTTTCTATTATTTAGGGTTTTTAACATTTTTAAAAATATTTGTGTGTTTCTAATAGTTTTCCAGAGCTATTAAAAGGTAACCAAGAAAGTGTGGATGCCCCAACGTTAGACATGGAATATACAAGGGAAAATGCCATGCGCTTATAAACAAGAACATAAATTCATAGAAGTGCCCCTGCCGTGAGATGGGGAATAGAAAAAGACCATGCCTTCACAGACAAATAAAAGAAGACAAAGCCAAATCAAGGCTTGACAATATTGGGCTCATAGGGAATCTTGGAGGAAGATGTGGAACTAGCCCTAGGCTAAGTAAAGGTACCCTCCAGATGCAAGATGCTTGTGAACAACAAATCCTCCCAAGGTGCTGGAAACCAGTTTTCACCCAAGGACTTATTCAAAGTGCCACAATTGCATGGTTTGCACTTACGAATGACCTTTTTTCTCTTTTTCCTTTTCTCTTATTTTATTTTTTTTGTATTTTGATTACTTTTACCCTATTTTTGATTTTTCTTTTCTAATCTTTGCGCCATGTTTAAGCATAGAACCACTTAAGGTGCATGGCATTCATGGGATCACAGAGCTCATCACCATTGGGATGGGCAAGTTTTTAGGCTCCCGTGCCATACTTGGCCATGATAACATAAGGTCCTAACCAATGTGGTTCAAAATTTCCTTTCTTCTCTCGTTCTGCCCTTGTGTTGAACTGATTCTCCTTCATGACCAAATCACCAACCTCAAACTGATGAGGTATGATTATTTTGTTGTAATTTTTGGAGACTCTATTTTGATACACTTTGAGGTGATTTAAGGCACGGATGTGCTTCTCGTCTAGGAGCTCTAACTCTTCCATTCTAGCCACTCGGTAATCTTCATCTTTATCAGATAATCCCTAAGAGAGATTCTTAGGGAAGGAAGCTCAATTTCTAACGGGATGATAGATTTTATTCCAAATACCAAGGAATATGGTGTCACACCCGTAGGAGTGTGAATAGAGGTCCTGTAAGCCCAAAGAGCTGGGTGGATTTGTAAATGCCAATTATGACCTGTCTTACTTACCATCTTCTCCATTATTCACACCAAATTCTTATTAGTGGCCTCGGCCTATCCATTGCCTTGGGGATAATATGGTGTAGACCATTTTAACCTGATTTGAAACCGATGACAGATATCCTTTACCATTTTCTTCTTGAATGATTTTTCATTATCGAAGAATAATGGTGCAGGAATGACATCTCGACAAATAAGATGATTCATGATGAACTTGAAAATCTAATCTCCCATTACATAGGTCAAAGGGACAAATTTGACCCACTTGGTAAAGTATTTAGTAGTTGTAATGATGTGGGTGTGGCCATCAGATGAAGCAGGGGTAAGCTTCCTATTAAATCAAGTACCCATTTAGAAAATAGCCATGGGGTGGTGATGGGTCAGCAATTGTGATGGAGCATCGATGAAATTTCCATAATTCGACAAAGTACACACTTTCTTACATAATACATGAGTTGGTTTCCATGGTAGGCCAATAGTATCCTACTCTCAATTTTTTTGGCTAGAACCATTCCATTAGTATGTACTCTTCACACCCCTTCATGCACCTCTTTAATCACTGGACCGACTCTGTCATATGGAGACAATGTAACAAATTCCCATCGTAGCCATGATGCTAACAAGTACCTCTTAAAAGGGTATAGTGGGCTATTTGGTGAATTAGGTTTTGTTTCTTAGAATAGGAGATGTCGGGAGGGAACATGTTGTCTTTGAGGTAGGTAAAAATGGGATCATACCATGGGAAATTGGGACCAATAACATCACAATCCATATAGGATTCTAGCATGTCATTGTACATAGGTGGTGTAAATTTTCGCAAAGAATGGCATGTTGTTAATTTCTAGCAGTAATGCGAGCATAGAACCCATTATTGCCATAGCATTTGTATATTTGTTTTGTTCTCTTGGAATCTGTTCAAATGTGATGCGCACAAAATACTCTTAACATATTTTCTACCAGCTTCTTATAAGGGATGAGTTTATCATCCTAAACTTTGTACTCATTGTTAACTTGCTCGATAATTAACTGAGAGTCACAAACAATCTTAACATGATGAATGTCCCATTTGATGGCGAGCTTCATCCCAGTGATGAGTACCTCATACTCTATGATATTTTTCATGCAAGGAGAACCAAGGCAAAAAGCATGAGGTATGGGGTTGCCAGAAGGAGTAATGAGGACCACACCTACCCCTGAACCATGAAAAGTAAAAGAACCATCAAAGTGTATCTACCACATGATAGATTCTTCAATATATAGTAATGAGGCATCCGATGATCTAGATTCAAAGGTTCAGTGCCTTGTAAAGGTGCTTATACTAATTGATCAGCAAGTACCTATCCCTTGACCGACTTTTAATGCAAAAACTCAAAGTCAAATTCACTTAGTATAATGATCCAATTACCCATTCTACTAGTGAGGGTGGGTTTAGACAACAAGTATTTAAGCGGGTCCAATTTTGATATAATCTTGGTTTTGGTGTTCAACAGATAATGATGAAGTTTTTGAAATGTAAAAATATAACCAAACAATATTTTTCAATTTGGGGATAATTGAGATCATAAGCGATGAGAGTGCGAATGAGGTAGTAGACCACTTTTTCTATGTGACCAAAGTCATATTGGGTGAGCAACACACCAATAACAAATTGAGTAGTAGAGATATAAATTAGGAGTGGCTCACTAGGAGTTAGAGGTATGAGGATAGGTGGATTGGCCAAGTATTTCTTAAGTAAGGTGAAGGCATGTTGTTGCTTTGGTCCCTAGATAAAGGCAACATCCTTTTAAGCAGTGAGTGAACGAATGACACTTATCGGCAAGTGGGAGATGAAATAGAAAATAGCCTATACTTTTCCCTACAAGTTACATAGTTGCTTAATGTTTTGGGAGGAGGCATCTCAATAATAGTAGACACTTTAAAGGTGGTCTACCTAAATTACCCTTCTTGATACAATGAAACCAATAAATTTTCCTGATAGCATGCCAAACACACATTTCTTTGGGTTCAAACAGACCTTGTACTCTCATAGGCATTTAAAGATACGCCGCAAAATGGCAGGTGGTCCTTCCTTATCTTATATTTCCCAAGGATATCATCCACATAGTCTTCCATGATATCATGGATCATATCATGGAAAATTACCGTCATTGCCCTTTGATAAGTAGCTCCTGTGTTTTTAAGACCAAATGACATTACTTGATAACAAAAGGTACCCTAAGGAGTTGTAAAATCCATCTTATGTTGATCTTCATCAGCTATCTTGATTTGATTATAACTTGAAAAACCATCCATAAGAGATAGCATTTCATATCCTGCTATTGAATCCACAATCATATCAATATTTGGTAGTGGAAAATCATCCTTAGGGAAGGCCTTATTTATGTCCCTTAAATCTGTGCAAATTGTGATCCCAATAGGATTTTTCTCGGACAGGGATGATGTTGGATATCCATTCAGAGTAATCAATGGTCTGAATGAATCCTACTACAAGCAATATTTCTAATTCCTCTTTAACCAAGAGAGCCACCCTCGGATGCATCTTTTTGAGCTTTTGCTTAATAGGCTTAGCATCTGCATGTACAACTAAGTTGTGTACAACTAAAGTTGGATCCAAGCCTAACATGTCTTTATAAGACTATGTGAACACATCTATAAACTCTCTTGTAAAGCATGGTGAATGTTTTATTTTCCGTGCCGAGAGTGAGGCTCCCAATTTGAATATTTTTGGGTCATCTTCTGTGCCAATGTTTACATCAATAGTCTCTTCTACTAGTAACTTTGACAAATCCTCCATATGCATAGGATCAAGAGGAAGGTTGAGATCTTCGTCGAAGGATGTCTCCATGATATTTTCATCCTTGGCGTGGTCACTTTTACTATCCTTTGATTTTTGCACTTGTTTATTTGCTAGTGCTTCAAAGAGGTTTTCATTATGCGACTTGGACTTTGATTTTGCGAGGCTTTGTATTGGAACTTTTCCATCGCTTTTTCTTAAAAAAAAAAAAATTTGACCACGAAGCTCAGCTTCCTCCCCGAAGTAGGTGCATGTATCTAAGTCAATATAGAATCCCTTTTTGTGGTCTCCAATGGGGATTGTATCCCGAATGCCCATGAATTCTGCAATAGCTTCATCATTTTCAAATAGATCTAGTGACATATGACATTTTTGGTCCCATTTAACAAGGGAAGGGTAAATGAGGTCAAGTTTAGGTTATGTAGGGGTTATGGTGACGAAAGTGGTAATCATGAACAGGTTCGTTAATGCAAGATCCTCGTATTGCCTATAATGGGAATCAGGTCACTGTCTCAGATAGTCGAGCTATCTTCACGTTCAAAGCAGGTAGCATCTTGATCATTGGGATGTGCCCCATAAGGGTGAGTTCCAATGCCATACCTTTCTATTCTAAAATGAAGGAGAGGCACTCATTCTCGTTGTACTTGCTTATTCCTTCCACATCCTAGACCCTTCAGAGCCCATGGAATACATCATTTGACTAGATTTCTCATATTCAAAGGGTTTGATAGTAAGTTGGTTGAGTATCTTGTGGAACCCAAGTCATAGGTGGATCCAACAAATTTTTTTCAGCTAGCAAGCCTCTAGGTAAAAATGACCCAATAGTTTGCTCATCTCTAGGTCTTCTCTCGAAATGATAATTGGGTCGACCTCTAGTCTTAGTGACAAAGTGAGAGGTATGAAACTAAGACAACTTGCTGCACATTAAATTCTCCACATCTCGTATTACATGTAACCTTCATCTCTCATGAATCAAAAGGAGAAGTTAATGTAGAGGCACCATGGGTGCAAGAACTGAGAGAATCTGAATCTACCCGGGACTTCATAGCTTTAGATTGGAGAGGAACAACTATATCGGGGAGGGACATGCATAGGTACCCTTATGTGTAAAACTATTGAGAGATCTATAGTGAGTGAAGGGATATGAATCTCCTTGTATTGTGATAGTGTGTCCCTCGTGCTTTAGTTTAATTCATTGATGGAACATTGATGGAAGAGACTCGCATGGCATGAATCCATAGTTAGCATAGAAGCATATTGTATGGGATTTCTAATTCCAGACATGAAATTTTTGTAATGAAAAGTAGAACCAACTTCTATGGGCAACGTGATTGTGTCAGTTGACTCCCTTTACATGTTGTCGTAAGCGGTTATGGTAATGATGTTTGACTTGAGGTCTACTTCATTATGTCCCAGTTGCTTAACCAACTTCAACGTGCATATATTTAACCTTGATCCACTATCCACAAGCATCCATTTGATCTTTCGTGGGTAATGAATACCTCAATATATAAAGGGAGATTATGCGTTGTCTTTTCAATAGGGATTTCCCTATGATTAAAGGCAATGTGCTCGGTCGGTACAATTTTTACTATCGTGGCCTAATGATGTGTAGGATCTACTTCTAGTGACACTCCCGACCCCTAAAGAGTTTGGTACAAAATTTCTTTATGTATATTTGATATCTTAAGAGGATCTAAGATTGAAATCTTGGCATAAATTTTCTCAAGTTGTTCTAAGAGGTTGTACCTACCATTTTTCAGTGGTTGATGGAGAGGGTTCAGGAATCATGAGGCGGGCACACCTTGTTACCACGGTGTAATCCTTTCCCTTGATTTGAATGGTGTTCACATGGTCACTAGGAGAGTGAATACATCTAATGAGTGAATCATAATGATTGTTGTATTTCTTGGTATATAAATAATTCACTACTTTATAACTCTAGGATGACTCTCCTTGATCCGGCTTTGAATCTTTTGACTTACCATGTTTGGGGAATGGTTCTTTATATATCCCCATCTTTTCATTGGGTGTCTAAGTTTTTCACTTTTGTCTCCCCATTCTCAATGAGGTCTTGGATGTAGTGAAAAGTCACGAGACATTTGTCTATTTTATGTCCCTTGACATGATGTAATTCGCAATAGTCATGCTCTTTATACCATGATGGTTTTGGAGCATTGTCATTAAAGGGTTGTGGTGTGGGATAAGTCACAATGTGAGCTGCATCCAATTGTTTTAATATAACCAACAAAGGATCATTGAGAGGAGTGAACATTCTTCATTTAGGTGGTGGTTGAATAGGTCCTTTGGTTAGTTTAAAAGGTTGACTAGTTTGAACCATTTGCACGTGTTTGGAATCTGTGATCCCGTCTCCCACCACATTTTTGTTTTTGTTAAATATTTCATCTTCTCCGTAGGTTTAACACTTTGGTTATCCTTAGATTGTGACTTAAGAGTTCATTTGGAAATAAGGGATTTCTCTATTTGAACACCTTTTTCAATGACCTCCTTGAAAGTGCAAACACAATGCATTTGAAGGTGGAAAGCGATGTCTGGATTTAGGTTGGGCACAAAGATACTTACCAACTATTTTTAGGGAATGTGCAAGGGAAGCGACTGGATATCCCTCTCCACCATTCTAAGAAGCTAGCGAATGTATCGTTAGGATGTTGTTTAGTGCCACATAAGTCTGACATGGTGATATCACTTTCTATATTGTATGAGAAGTGACACACAAACCTCTCTCGCCAATTCTAGCAGTAAAAATAGACCCCGAGGTAAACGAGTAAACCACTCCTGTGGCTTGACCTCCTAGATTCTTGGAAAAAGTCAAATGAGATAATTATCACTATAGGACACCTCTTGACATGCCATATAGAAATCCTTTACATGATCTCATGGGTCTCCCTTTCCTCTATATCCACAAATTTCGGCATATCAATTTTTTTGGGAAAGGTTGAAGTGTCATAGCTTTGTCAAAAGAATGGGGACATAGGTCTTCATATTGATATTTTCTGATGCTCCCCACATTGCTCTCTTGAAGGCTTGCGAGTGTTTCTTTCATAGATTGTACTTCTTGTGTAAGTAATTGTTCTTTAGTTGGAGAAGCATGGATATATACATGATGATGCTCCATACTGTCTTCTCCTTGATTTTCCCTATGAAGTTCACTAATTTTGACCTTAAGCCTTGTCTTTTGGACATTATTTCTTGTTTCCTTTTGTACATGAGAGGTTAACAAGGCTAATTGTTGACTAAGGTTGCTAATTTGTTGTTGAATAGTAAATTCTTCTTCCAAAGGCTCCTCTTCTTATTCATATTGTGGAGGTTCTTCAACATTCTCATGTCCTAACCGATTTTATGTGGAACTTTAATAAAGGGTATTCTATGTCCCACTACATTATCGTTTCCCACAGTTGAGGTAGAAACATGTTCATGTGTTAAAATATCCTCCATGTTGATAAGAGGATGCTCCTCATTATTAGTGTTATTTGTAGGTGGGATTGTTTCATGTTTAGTGGGCATTTTGGCCCCCAATTCTACAACCCATGCTAGCATCCTATCCTTGTTTCTAAAAAGGAATTCATCTAATAAGGTGGGGTCAAAGTCAAACTCCGCATGTGGGGATTCCAATTCGTCACCACTATGATCTACCATGTCTTCTATCTCTTTTTTTGTGGAAAATAGAGGCCCTAGATCATGACCAATAAAAGGGTTTGACCCTTGTTTGTTTGAGGCTTCCCAAGATTGTGCTTGTTGTGCTTCATATGTTTTCTTCTTGAGCCCTAATTGTGTTTTAGGAGCCATGATGTGCAAAAATTTCTCCACGGTAAGTTTTAAACATGTTCAAAAATTTGGATCACACCTAAGTGAAATGCAAAACGAATGTCAAGAATATAATGAGTATAAATGTTAACGTACTCAATGTGATAGAGTGATAAATCAATGTGATAGTACACAATGTTTGGTACCTAAGCCTATAAAATGAATGAAGTACTTCATAGATTGTGCCTCAAAAAAAGTAGTTGGTGTCGTAAGATAATTAACAAGATGTCCTCACTTATGTCAAGTTCAAGGGAATGAATAAGACGAATTAAATACAAGAAGTTAATATGACCTCCTAACAAGGTATACTAGAAGCAAGTCCAAATTCAATTAATACCTATATCCCAAAAAGTGCCGATTAATTTGAGTGACACAACAATGTCACCAAGATATGTTAAATAAACTTTGTGAGAAAGTAAGGTATTGATATCAAGATGATATTGATATAACACGCACAAGTGGTAACACGTTGCACTTTTCAAAATCGAGGTAGTAATAAAATAAAACTAAAAGCTTAAATTATAACTAAGAATTGTTAAAATGTGTATAGCGTAACCTTACAATACAAATATTTAGGTCAAGTTTACAAGAAACAAGACTTAGATACCAAAATTATAGTGATACGATATAAACAAGGTAACCTTTCTAAGGAAGTTAAAGATGACGAACCATGCCTAACTATGATGACGATCCTAACATGGGTATCAACATCAAAAAGGCCACTAATGATATGAATACACTTCCACACACTTTAGATGTTTAACTTACCCATCCACAAACATGGATGGGTGTAAACAGACAAAAAAGTGGTAGAAACAATCAATTGGTAACGCAAAGGTAGTCACCCTTATTTTGATCAACAAAGTGTCAAAAGAATGTGAAGGAAGTAGATCAAAATGGGGATGAAAAATGTTGGCTTTACTTTGGTAGAGTTTCACCTCACCTTAAGGCAAGTGAAAAACTAAAAAAATTAATGCTTCCCACATTTCATGATGAATGATGGCTCACAACTCAACACTATTTTGAAATGGTCAAAGTGGGATCCTGGCCAAAGAATATCTTCCTAGGTGGTTCTCTCTTCCTAGGTGTTACAATTTTTCTTAAGCAAGCTCGATTTACCCAAAAATTCACAATGACTAATTTGGGAGTATCTTGGCTTTACTTTACCCCCTTCAAGCACAGTAGGAAACTAGTGCGTCTACGTGTACCATCACTGGGGTCACCATACAGACAACCAGTAATGCTAACTCACAAGGAATGACTAGTCAAGTAGGTTGTGCAGAGAACTTCTCGTTTCATCCACAAGGTTCCCTCTTGCGTGGACTACTTTCGGTTTCTGTACGACCCCCATTGTTGTAGCTTAAGGCGTTATACCAAAGGGGTTATGTTTTGATTGAGCGGATAGGACGTACCCTTTTCCAAAACTTGTAGTACACTATTTTGAATATAGTGTTCTGTTTATCTTGTTTAATTTTGATGTGGCTTACTTGAACACCTTTTAGCAACTGCGTACGACAATTGTATTAGTAGTTCGTCTTTGTTTCAATTCCAACTTTCTTTGACAAGCATGTGTTTTAGTCCTACACAATGAGTTAGTAATTTTCCATAAAAGAGTAAACATCATATCTCGATTCTCAAGATCATCAAAGGATGCAAGAGAAGAGAATACATGATGTTTCTAAAATTCACGAAGATGCCAAATGGAAAAACACTTAATTCAAACACACCAAATTAACTCATTTCAATTCAAATATTCTTAACAATTTCAAAGCATCAAAAAGACCTAAGAATCATTTATGATTCCCAAGATCGCCCCAAGGGACGTGATTGAAGAGCATGAGAATACATGACCTTATTCTTATAAGAAAGTATGCAAAGTCTATCTAGTCTAGCAAAAGCATGTAAACCTACCCTGCAAAAATAGGTATTAATTAGATAAAACCTACAAAGAAGTTAGCACTTTAACACTTTAATTTTAATAAAATTAAAAGACACATGTGCCTTGATTTAGGTGTGTGTGCGTGGGTTGGGGTAGATGCACCCCTCTATGTTTTTAGACTTATAGTGCACCCGCACCACTGAAAGACGTGTGCACTAGGGTAGATAAACAACAATATCAAGATATGATAGAGCATCTCTGCGTGCCAGAGAGGTTTCTACACCAAGGTTGGGGACGTGTGCACCATGGTAGATAAAAATTAGGGCCAAATTCTTAGAGAGTGCCTGTGCCACAGAGAAATTCCTACACCCCGGTTAGTGTGTATGCACTGACTGGCATATTTTTCCGTTGTAGTGAAGGTACAATATGAAAGAGAGTTTGCACTTGGTTTGGTGTGCCTCTACCTTAGTTAGGTATGTGAGCCCAGTGGTTGGAAAATAGAGATACAAGATCCGAAAGTGTGCCTGCACCACCAGAGAGGTGTCTATGCCAAGATTAGTGTGCTCGCGCCCTGATTAATGCACTTGTGCCCCTCCTGCAACCAAAGTATGGCAAAAACACAAAAATCTCACAATACCTCAAATTTTAGTAAGTTATCTTGAGATTGGCAACAACCCATTAAAATGATAGCTATAAATAAGAACCTACGCATATAATACTTGCAAAAATACTAAGAAATTGAACATTATTTACTATATGTGTATATCAAAGGTTAGCCAAAAATAATGGAATTCAAGATAAAAATGCTAAGGGACTAATGATCTGTCCCACCGGGTGTGCCTAATGTGTGCATGTATTTTTGCTTAAGCTAAGTTAGATGAATGAGAACTACCACCTAAATAGTTCTATAACAAAGCTAAGTCAAAATCTAAGCACCATCAAGATAAGAGCTAAACAAGATCAATACTAAGCATAATGCATTAACTTTGAACTAAGATCAAACTAGCATGCTAAAGTATTCAAAACCTCTACTCTCTAGATTACCAACAAAAGAAAATGGACCTATGTAGATTCCATGGCAATCAAATTGATTGTTTTGATCTCCAAGAACTTAGGAATGGGAGCTCATCAAAGCATGGCTACAAGACCACTTTGATTATTCCCATATGACCCAAGCACTTGGCTAGAAAATGCAAGAAATGAGGCTTAGCTCTTCAAATGGTGAATTTCTCAAGAATAACAAAAGGCTTATAGTGTATTTGCTATATGCTTTGCTTTTGTCTTCTCAAGGAATTAGGTGTAAGTGTAAAGGTAGGAGGAGGGCTCTTTATATAGCCCAATGGATAAAGCAATCTCTACATCCCTTTGCATGTGGGATAATAGAGATGTTGAGTTAGTTGTGGATAAGGGGGGTTTAGATAGGGTTAAGTTTTTTTAGGAGAGTTTAGCTTGTCCTTTAGTGACTCATGGATGATGGGGGTTTATTAATTGATCAAGATGATCAATTAATAGAGGTACAAGCTTATAAAATATTTTTAGAGGAATATTAGCATGATTTAGACTATAGAAGGTGATTAAATCATTTAAATAATGATTTATTGGCTTAATGAGAAGGGAAGCTAATTAATTAATAATAATTAACTAGTCTAGATAGAAGGAAGGATTTATTAATGGAAGGTCATTAATTAGGTATTTCTTTGGATAGGTAACTTAATTAATTATCGTAGTGTAATTAATTAAAAATGGTAGGAGAGAGGAGCACTTTTGATGATATGTCACCAATTTGCAGAAAGGAGGTAATTAACACAATTTAAGTGTTTTAAATTGTTCAAGTGTAATTATAGGTGTCTACAAACACAATAAATCAGATTTCCAATAGCAAGGTGTAACTTTGAATATAATTAAAAGGTTTTTAGAAATCTCTAAAGCACTCTTCCAAGCTTGAAGAGAAACTCCTACCAAAAATAATCCCCCTTTGTCTCAAGCATTCTACTATTTATAAGTTCCTCGGTTGAGCCATTACAGCTGGGCCCTTAACTAACATTTTACTAAAAATAGACATATCATTAAATTAAGGGAACATGCTCCCATGAAAATAGCAAATCTTGTAGGATTTTGACTACCAACCCTACAACCTCGACCGATTCAAGCTTGGATTTTTCCTTTCATGGCTGCTCAACTTTGGCCTGGTTCAACTACACCTTCCCTCCTACAAGTTTCTATTGTTCTCCTTCCCACACATCCATTCGGTGCTTATACTCAATGAAGCGCTTGATAATTCCCTGAATTTCTTCATCTCCAGGCCCACATGTGTAGTGATTCACTACATCTGCCATCTCGATCTCCTTTGTGATCTTGGCTAGCACTCTTCAAAGTTTATTTGTATCTTTTTTAGCCTCCCTATGAAAATTTAGCACAAAACCAATTGGTTAATGGAGTCGTATTGAAAGTTTTGGTGACCTCATCATCATGCTTAAAAAAATCCCTAAAATTTTCCTTAATTTTATCTTCAGGAAGAGCATCGATGTTCTCGTTGAAGAATTTGCAATTAGAAATATCAAATTCTTCTGAGATGTCATTTAGAGCATCTGTGATTTCCACTCGTTTCTCCTCCAATTTCTTGATTAAATCTTACAATACTTGGCACTGGAATTCCATGGCCTTTTGGTATTCAAATAATTTTGAGGCATCATTGATCACCTCTTCCTGAAGAAGCAAGTCGGGGTCTTCTTCTCTGATCTCACTCCATGTTGCCAAATTTAAATTTAGATTATTATTATCTTCAGAAAAGGCCTCATCCATTTTACAAATAGCAGCCTTCCCAACCTGCAGATCATTATATATTTTGACAACCTCCTTGATTAAGGGATTAGCTTCCTGCAGAATTCTCTCCATCCATCCACTCATTGATCTCCCTTTCTGGCCTAGCTTCTCGAGCTCATGATAATAAATATCATCAATTGTAGATGAAATTATCATAGCCATAGTAGTTGAGACTTCAATAGATGGAGTGGGTTGGGTTACTTTGTGTAGCAGTTGAGCTGCTCAACCTTGGCTTTGAGTTCATCTTTGGTGGCCTTATCTTTGTCATATTTTTCCAAAAGAGCCCCAAGGGAAGTGTGCACATCTTTCTTGGCTCCTTCATGAGTGGCCTTTCCCAATGAGAATTTTGAGATCTGATAGTCCGTAGCTATGATTGTTTCTTTAGTTTTCCCCTCAACGTGGGTGGCAACTTCTATCACCCATTCTCCAGATGGGTTAATTATCAGACTTGACACAGTTCTTGGTCTCTTGGCTTGTATCTTGGGCATATGCTCTAATATGACAAGATCTATAACATATCCCAAAGGAACCTTCTTCTTTTTCTTGGGAGTTTTCCTAAACAACCATTCTGGTATGGCTAAAGCTGATGAAGATGGAGCAGTGGATCCAATACTTGAAACATTTGTTAAAACAAGATCACTAGAAACACCGGTTGGCATTTGAGTAGAAGTAGTAATGATGGATGGCGTGGATGTAAGGACAACCATAGGAGTTGATAGAATGATGCTAGGGGGTATGATTGAAGAAAATGGGAGTGTTAAGGGAAGTGAAGAGGAAATGGGTGACCCAATATTTTCCCCAACTGATAGAACTGGAAGTGATGAGAATACTTGGGCCATAGAAGGGGATGGGAAGGAAGAAATGATTGTGGAAGTGGAAGGAACTGATGTTAGAAGTGACAATGGAAGAGGAGGAAAAGATGGTTGATCTTGTGTGGCACCAGGAGAATCACTGACTCCCACTACTTGTTGTAGGTGTTACAGGAGACATAACCTTAGGAATAGGCACCTTAGAAAAAGAAGAACCTCCAACAACAAATGAAATATTCTTTGGAATTGTAGGAGCCTTTTGAGTTGACCTTTTCCCTTAGTGGGTGTTGGTTGGCTTATTGCTGGTAGAGCTCCTATATTTGTAGGTTGATCTCCCCTTTGGGTGAGATTCCCAAGGTGGCCAACCAACTGAAGGTCCTCTTTAGAATGGGTCCTGCCCTCTCCTTTGTATTGTTGCATTCTTCCACATACCAATCAATCCATGGCAGTAGTTGATTGGCAACATTATCACCCTTGTATGATGAATCCAAAACCTCATCATTGTCTTGCATGTCCTTTGGCACATCGACCAAACCAAATTGTTGAACTTCATCAAGGGTAAATCTTTCATAATCTCTTTGATGGATGATATACTCATCATGACAGTGAATCTAGATATCCTCTAATTAGGTCACATGGGTAGTGGACCGACTGTCTCACTAAATTTTCCCCAATAATCAATATTGGTCCATAGAATAAAAGTTCAGCCATTTCTGCATCAAAATTTTTAGCCCTGTGAATATTTGGGCAAGAGTACCTACCAATCGAAATAGGGAAATGCATTCCCACTTTGTGACGCTTGTTTTGGATTTGATGATAATCCAATAACTGCCAAACCAATTCCAATAGAATCCATTTGTTTGTAGGACACCTTGGCAATTTTCTTGGGGCACCTATGAAACCTAGAATCTAGATATAGGTGAATGTAGGGAACTGAAGGTAGATTGCTCCCCATTCTCATACTTCTTTGAAAGCTTCATCGAGAAATCCTCTGATTATATAGTTCTTTATCAAAATGATAGAGGATGACAACAAAGAAATTGTCATGACTCTACGGAAATGCCTTCTTCCCTCATCCAAAGTGAGTTGGGGATAAAAGTCATATATTTGGGAAGTGCTATGAACACCTCTAGTATTCAAACCAACAAAATCTCCCATAGCAACAACAACATACACCGAAAGGATGTCATGTAGAAAATCTTCGTAGCTTGACACCTTGCTCAATTGATAGTAAATGGAGCTACTAATATGCTCCCCCATCGAGATAAACTCATTGTTCTTCTTGATGGTAGTGATGTATAAAAACATCCATTCCTAGAATTCCTTTGCAGAAGGGAGACCTGAAACTCTGCTTAGTAGCACAATAAGATCACTGACCTCCTGAATAAAATCTGACTGATGCATAGTTTTGGGTAATTTGGCAAAGCTCTTGGCCAGATAAGTTTTCATCATGATTTTTGAGCATACTTCCTCTTCCTTGTCCCAATGTTCCACTGCTAACTCTGGTGAAATTGTGGTGTAATCTTGAACATCAAGAAGTTTGAGTAGATCTTTAAAGAAGTTTGGGTCCAAATGGATTACTACCTTATCATCATTATCTCTGACTGACATGGATTCTTTGTCAAAGTGGGATTTTGTGGCTAAAACAAACTTTAGGAAATGCATGGATGTGGGAAAACTAGTAGCAAGGGAAAGCCCACTGTCGTAGATGGCTTGCATCCATGATTTCTTGTTTGGAGCCTTTATTCTTTCCAGAAATCTGGAAAATCAATTTTCCCTAGGTCGGTGTCCCCTATATTCCCTAAGTCAAAAGATAGGCATGAGTGAGGAGCAACCCCAAGAAATGAGTACTTCATCTTTTCTTTTCCCTTTGAAGTGGAAGTAGACATCAAGCCCTGTGTTTTAGAAGCCAAAGTTAGAGAAATCTCGAAAATAAAATTTGAAAACCCGAAAGAAAAACCTCCATAGTCCCGAACTGAAAAGTTTCAAAAAGAAATGCTGAAGTAAAAGTTCGAAAGAAATCTCTAAAAATTTCTCCAAAAGGAATCTCTGAAAATTATCTCCGAAAGGAATCTTCAAAAAATTTCTCCAAAAGAAATCTTTGAAAATTTTCGTGAAAAATTTCTCCAAAAGAAATTTTCAAAAATTTCTCTGAAAATTGAGGGAAAGGATTTTTGCCAAACAATGCTAATTCCCAAACCCTGAAAAATGAGAATGTTGAGAAAAATATGGGAAACTCGAGAGGATCTTTCAAACAACTCTGAATACCTGAAGAAAACTTGAAATGCAAAACATGGTGAACAAAGGGTTTTTCATTTGAAAGATACACAGAGGGAGACCAAAGAGAAAACAAACAAGAAGGAAACAAAATAAAAGACCTTAAACCAAAAAGAAAATAAACAAATCACCATACCTTGAAAAGGACGTCACAAAGTACAAGAAACAAAATGTTAGAGTAAAAATGTCGGTGAAAATGACAGAAAAAATGTGAGTTTAAATAGAAAACCCAATATTAATGGCAAAAACCCGATCCGTACAGAGGTAGGTGAAGAATTAATTACACAGAGGACTCTGAAAGTATAAAACCTAAAAGTCTGAAATTTCAAACTTTCAAGGTTTTAGACTTCAAAGATTTGGAGACGAAGATGCGAATTGGTAGCCAAAAATTTCTGAAACCTAAAAGCTCGAAAATTTGAAATTTCAGACTTTTGGACTTTGGAAGTTCGAAAGTGAAAAACTCATAAATGACCCAAAAAGTTTCAAAACCTGAAAGCCCAAAAGTATGAAATTTCAAACTTTCAAAGTTTCAAACTTCAAACATTTTAAAAATGTAATTCCAAATCTGAGAAATTAAAATCCGATAGAGAAAATCTCTCGAAGTCCAAAGTTTGAAAATTTTAGACTTCAAGCCTTGGAGAATTTCATTGTACAAAGGATTTCTAAAAATTTTGTCTAACATATTTTCTTCAAGGTAGGTTAAATGGCTAACAAAGTATGGATGCTCATTGAGATTAACTAGTGATAGGGGTACATAATTACTAAACGAGACCATCCGGATTATGTTAGCAGAGTTCATGGTGGCTCATCATAAGACTACCCCTTACCATCCAAAAGTAAATGGAACTCCCGAAGCATTTAATAAAATACTAAATCATACCCCGACCTAAATTTATGACGTTGGTAGATAGGATTGGGATGAAAAAGTATTATCAGTTTTATGGGCATATAGGAAAACCTATAAGAGGTTGAATAAAGCCACACCATTCCAATTGGTATTTGGCATGGAGGCTATCCTATGCATTGAATTCATGTTACCTTCTCTGTGTATAGCGCACGTAGGAGGATTGGCCGACAAACAAGCACTGGAAGAAAGGATTGACAAATTAATGAAATTGGATGAGAGATGATCATTGGCCAAGTGGAGTCAAAAGGATGAAAAGGCTAAACCAAAAGCATGGCATGACCACCACATAAAAAAACATCTTGAGATTGGGAAGATGGTATTGTTATATGATTCTAAGTTTCTGCGCCATCTCGAAAAGTTGAAAATCCATTGGTTGGGGACCTATATCATCTTGGACATCCTTGATTCAGGTGCATACTAGTTGAGGGTGTTAGATGAGACAATATTTCTAGGTCATTTCGATGGGAGTAGGTTGAAGCCCTACTATAAATAAGTCTTCTTGGTGTATGTAATAAGGTAGTATTGTCGGTTAGTTTAGAATTTCCCTTCACACAAATTTTTTTTTTTGTTTCCATTTCTCGTCATTTGTTCTCATTTGCACCTTGGGCGATGGTAACCACATTAATTTTTCAAGGTTATACATGCGCAGAGGACCGCACATTTTTTTTAGTATGGGGTGGAGTGATCTGAAGTATAGGCCCGTAATATAAGTTGAAATGGCAATCGAAGTTACGATGAATGGCCCGGTTGATGGATACAAAGTGTGAAAGAATGAAGGAAGTGCATGGAATAAGAGGTGGATAAAAAGGTTGTTTTCAGGAGAAGACTTCAGAAAAACCATGTATAGAGGAGGAAGAAGCGCAAGAACAACACGAGGTAGGTGAGAGAAAAAATTAGGTGGACAGAAGAAGTGCCTTTGGCGTTATTGACACATGCGTAAGAGTCTTCTATCAGGATGGATTTTTTACACGCTAGAAGGTTGTAGAATGTCTCACGCAAGATTGGATGCATACGTGAAATCATGTAAGGTCGACTTGGTGGAAAAGGCTGAATTTAGTGTTAAGTATGGTGGTAGGTAAAATAGCATTTAATGCTAGAAAGAAGGAAAAGCTATAAATATGAAGTCGGACACTTCATTATTTACCTTGAATTTATGAAGTGAAAAGAGTTCTCGTAAACTAGGGCATCCAAAGGTGATCTTTGCGGTGAAAAATTTAAGAAATATGAGAGGACGTGACTAGAGTAGATCCACAAACTAGTAGGAAAGGAGTTCATGGGTGTGGAGGAAGTTGTTGAGAAGAAAGTTGTTGAGAAGTGCTATCTTGTGGAAGAATTGTTCTAATTAGGGTTTGGTGGCTAGGGCACGGTGTTAGGAGGGTTTCTTCACAAGGTTGTGCATTAGGATTGGATAGAGTGGTAGAGAAGATTAAGGAGAATACGTGTGAAGTGTTAACCTAACCAGAAGAATGGTACCAAAGAAAGAAACCATCTCACCTAAAAAGCATAAGGTAAAGGGAAAGGGAAAGGGGAAGAAAATGGCTTTTGTCACAAGCACAAATGCAGAGTCTTACGCGGAGATGCAATACCTAAATGGGGTATTGCTAGGAAAAGAATGGGAATATCATTTGTAGAAAATGACTGTGAGTGACTATAATCACCGCACTAGCATGACAGAAAAAGAAATGGCTTTGGAGTTGGTTCGCCCAACAAACAAGAGGACACCTAGAGGGCATGCCCATATACAGTGACGAAGTAAAGGTTAAGTTGGAAAAGATAGGGTTACTTCAACTTTATGAATTACCCTACTTCAGAAAACCTTAGCACCTCAATAAGTGGCTAATGGCATGAGTTCATGAAGACCATTTTTATTTTTCAGGGTGTAAGATGTGCATAACCCCGAGTTAATTTCCAAGTTCATGGGCCTTATCTATGAGGGGGATAACATTGATGATGACCTAAGCAAAAAGGATGCCATCAAGGAAATAGTAGATGTATGACTACAAGAAAGGATCGCGATAGTTTGACATTGCAAAGATCCCAAAACCTGTGATGAGGATGGCCATATGCTTGGTAACCAAGCTCAATGACCAAGAAAGATGGACTCAAGTGAACTAGGCATGGCTAAACATATGCCGGAAAATATCCGAGGGGCCATCTACAAATTTTTGCTCTCATTGTGGATGAAATCCTTAGCACATGCAAGAAGGAAAGAAGATACTATTTGGCAAATGTCCTCCCCACAATTATTTTCTCGAGATATCGGAGTACCCGATGGGCGGAAAGGTTTGTTTGGGAGTACCAGAAGAGGATCCCTCACCCACGGCAGTTCACAAAATATACTTGTGAGGCCATGATGGCCACTCACAAGGTGCATTTAGAGAAGTGGTACAAGCACACGAGGGATGGGTTCAAGTAAGAATGGAGGATTCCAGAGAAGTTACTCGTTCTCATGAAATGAGAATAAGAATTCACAGTATATCAACACTAGTATATCAACACTTCTACTTTGTCAGATTTAGGTTGACAAATGAAAACATGGGTCCATGGTGCAAACTACCATTCTCCTTCACTACATAGTACTTCCAAGCGGGGTGAACAAGTTCAAAGAGGCCAAGAGACTAAGGTTTGACCTTAGTGAGGTGAATCAAGACCATAGGAGATATGTAGAAAGTTCATTTACCCCAAGAAGCATGCATATGTAGAGAGATATATCTCCCATGAGATACATATGATGAAGCTAGTAATATTGCCAATCGCTAGAAGCACTACAACAAGGATATACCTTCGCATAAGGCCAAAATTTGAAAAGGGTGCATAATTGGAAAATAATGTATCCATCTGGAAGACCCCACAAGAAGAGATAGCCCATGCCAAAGAAGAGGAAAAGAAAAGAGGTGCGAAAGTACAAAGTGGTTAGATTACACAAGCAAAGAAGCACACCAAAGACAAGCGCTAAGCCTAGTAATTACACGCTGAGGAAGAAGTCCCTAGTAAAAGAAAAGACTCCAGAGGAAGAAGTGCCAGAGCATGAAGAACCCATCACTCAGGAGAAGTCACTAGAGGAGGAGGAAAGGAAGTAGAATCTCCTATCACGAAAAAATAGAAGGTGATAGAGGAGGATGACTCAGAGGGTACATAGATATTGGAGGCCTATAAAGGTGAAAGAGATTATGATGATGATGATGAACTTGAGGTAGATCAAGGCCCTCTCGTATTTGAAGTACATGACTTAGAGGAGGAAGGAGAGGAAGAAGAAAATGAGTACATCTTTTTCAAGAGGAAGAATGACAAGGAAGAGGAGGATACTCAAGAAAAAGGGGTAAGTGAAGAAGTTAGAAAAGAACAAAGGACCCCAAGCCTCACAAAGGAACAAATAGATGAGGCTACGAAGATAATTGAAGACTTGGTAGAGTAAGAGATGGAACACAACGTGGACTGGTGATGAAGTAAGCGAGAGGAGGAGAGTGTAGAAAAGGAATATGGAAGCATGAGAGGAGATCCTAGTTTTGTAGTGAGCTTTCCTAAGGCCACGCGCATGGGGAGAAAGAGTGCGAAGCATCATAGGTTTAGAGGATGGTCTATATTGATAATATAAACAAGGTGTTGTGCACACACTTTCAAAGAACCATACCAACAAACAAACTCTTGGCTATGGAATCATTTGATGAGGAATTTGCATACCCTCGGATGAGGAAAATGTTTTCTTAGGAATTTGAGCCCCACATCGACGAGCCATAATTCGAAGTAATCCAATGGTAAATAATGAAGGTACCAGAGTCAAAAGGAGACAACCCCTTAGTAAACACTTAATGGCTATTAGGCGAGAAAATCTACAATGTGTTGAACAAGGTTTTGGTTGAAGTAGAAGCCAAAATTTTCTAGAGGAATGACAGGGTGAAGTTCCCAGAGGTAGAACTAGAGAAAAAGGAAGAAGAGAAGGAAAGGGTGCATGAGGTTTACAAGAAAGTAGAGATGATAACAGATGCCACTATTTTTAAGCATCCGAACTAATGCCCACAATAGCAGAAATATGGATCCACACCTGGAGTGCCTAGAGGACTTGACCCACATCCTCACAATGGAAAGGAGACCTTTGGTCTTAGAGTCTGTAGAGGAGGCATCGGTGTGCAAAGAGGAGGAAAAGATGAAGGTTGTGGAAATTTTTTCCCAATATAAGAAAGTCCTCGTGGATGTGAAAGCCACCACCCAAGTCACTGAGGCTGCTTATGAAAACTGCATCGATAGAGATAGAGTGGCGAGAATTTTGGTCACCACTCATGAAGCAGAGCTCAAGGAGTTCCAAGAGAAGAACAAGGGAAATAGAGAGGAACGTGACATAATTCTAGCCAAGGTGGAGAAGAAATCAGAGGCTATTAAGACCTTGCGGGGCTCAATAAAAAACCAGTTGAAGGAGTTATATCCCCAAATCACTTGAAGGATGGACGTGCTTGAGGATTTGGGAAAACAATTGAGAGGGTCATGGAAACAATGAATACCCAAGAAGAAGGGCTAAGCTTTGAAGAGGTGAGTACCCTAGTGAAACCTCTATCAAAGGCACATAGCGAGATTGATACCTAGAATAAGTTAGAGATATACTTGATGAAATATTTCCCCCTCCTTTTGTAGAAGTAATCATAGTTTCCCCATTATTTCATTCTTACCCTAATTATTCATTCCTTTATTATTTCTCCAAACTATTCAAGGATAGTCATTCTTTATTCATTGAGAAGGTGTTCCCGAGGGCGGAGAACAGGTGTAGTGTGGGGTGATGTTGGGCCCCTAAAATATTGGCTAAGTACAAGAATGTGCATGGGCATGCAAGGCCTATTTGAAGAAGGGAGTGTAAGGTGAAAGCACATAGGATAGGGTTTTAGGAGGGTTTAGAAGAACCAGCGGTGTACGTGCGTAAGGGAGAGAAAAGGTTTTAGGACTTATCCATATTTGGCATATCAGGCAGAACACGAGGAAAGCATGACTGTTGCACATGCATAGTGGATAAGGTGCCACCTAGAAAATTTCTGCCCATGAAAGGAATATACCTTACGATAGAAGATTCCGAGAAGGTCATCATGGAAAATTATGGAGAGATCGCATCGAAGGATCATGCTCCTATGGAGGACCACTTAGACACATGGCATGGAGGTGCTTGATAAATATATATATATATATATATGAGTGCTTGGTAGAAGAGAAAGAGACGACACATGGAGAGACCGAGAAGGGCGAAGAGATGTGAAGCCATGGAGGAAACTATGGAAGCTCTATGGGTTGGGTTTAGAGGATCTGTAGGAGTATGTTGTATCAAGGGGAGGGGTATGAATAATTTTATTTGTACTATGAAGGGCTTAAGTCTAGTTCTAATGCATGACATTGGTCTACACTATTATAAGGATATGTGATTGCCTCAGTTAATGTAATGTGGTTATCAACATACTTAATATGAATATTTTTGTGGTTATGTTTTCACTTACATCTGTATGGATCGGTTTTATATATATTTCATATGAGTGGGTGTAAACCCCTGTTTATTTCCCTTATGTTATGTTTCACATCTATATTCTATAATGTTTTTCTTATCTAAATGAATACATTGGTCTAGAAGTCGTTATGAGCTGTAAGATGAATGTATGGTTCATTTCCAGTCTCTTCATTTAAGTTTATGTCATACCTAATGTATTCTCACACAACTCACATAAAGGAGGGGCTCAGCACCCGTGCGTGCCTCAAGTGAGCACCCAGTACCCGTTGGGTGATATTCGCATGCATGGGATTTCCTTGTTCTTTGAGAGGGCATAAAAATGACTATAATAACACCATTTAGAAGGGCACCTGTCACACAAGACCTTTACAAACCTGCAAGAGGTCTTCAAAATTTCCTTACATGTCTTGAAATTTTTGTTGGGAGTGTTGATATTGGTATTAGTCCTTTTCTGGAGGCTCAAATTGCTGCAATGGCTAAGCAGTTGGAGAAGTTTTCTGTAAACTCAACACATGAGGTTTGCAGTGGGATTTGGTGTACATACTATGAAGTGGAAGGGCATGAAAAGGATATTTTCCCTCGGAAGTCGGTATGTGCTATGGTGGTAGATTGTGATATTTTCCATGGGGATCATGATACAAGTAGGTTCCCTCTACTACATTGCACAATCCACAACAATTTTTCTTTCTATTATAAGATCTGTACCTCTACGACCAATGATACCAAGGATTGTAAACTGATTGACTAGATTCATGATGCTATTGATCTTGGTGTGTGCCAGACTAGTCTTGCAAGAATTTCCAAGGATGATGATCGTCGCTATGAAGGGCACACAAACGAAGAAGCATGTGGAAGAGGTTTTGCGAAGGATTTCATGGTCACAGATATCCGTGGCAAAGGAAGAAGTGATTTTCCGTGAGGAACCTATCATTCATAGACACCCCAAATTTACATTCATGTTTCCACTTGTTCCCAGTATTATGCTAATACACCTTGTTATTCACCCATTTACAATTAATTGATTAAATTAAGTAATTAATACACATTGTACCCCTTTGGATTAATTAATTTAATCCCATGTACCCTTTGGCTAAATTAATTATTATTTATTAATTAAATAAATAATTAATTAAGTGTGTGCACATCCTAGGCATTTGCCACTTGATCAAACTCCACTTAGACTCCACTTTGTGACTACCCTAGTTAACTTCACTTCTAGAATCCTAGAAAGGTGAGGGAAATTAAAATACATGTACAACCACCTTTCTAGATGCAAATTTTGTAATTAATTTCATTATTTCCCTCTAACACTATTGTAATTGCCCATAATGTTATTTTTAGCATGTTCATTTATCCGTGTAACCAATTCCAACTACCTTCTATTTCTATAAATTACAAGCTTACCTTCCTTCCAATCCCTCTTGAATTTGAAGCATAAAAATTTGTTGAATTGTGTCCATATAATTTTCCTTCAAATCTTGGAGAGCACTCAAGAGCACCCACAAAAAACTTCGACATTCATTTGCAAGGTTTCACAAGAGACCCTTATCTAAAGTTTTCACAAAAGGTTGTTGAGAGGTTTGCATGGTTTTTTTATCTTTCATTTGTGGTAATTTTCTCTATTTATAGTTATAACTCGGATCTACAAAGCATTACAAGTGAGAGTGTCCCGATCTCCTTTATTTTTTACAATGCTCATGGTGCGGGAAGAAACATAAGTATAAAGAATGTCTAGAAATTTATGAGCATATGAACTAGTAAAGACCAGAAAGAAAAGGTGCTTTGGGATGGTGAGCATCAAGAAGGTCGAATCATAGTGGATGCCAATATTGGCACGTGAGTCAAGACTAGAACATTTTATTGTTGATGATACAAGTAGAGGCCACTCGTTCTAAGGAAATGCCAAAACAAAGGACATTACTTTCAAGAGAGGAAGTGGTACATGGAAAATATACAAATCCTACTCATCATGAAGGAGGTGTATTAAGAGACTATAGACATGATTCAAAGTTTACAAGGGGAGATCTAATTTCTAAAGGAGTAGTCGAAGAAGTTGGAGCAAAGGAAGATTGTCGAGGTTCCAAAGGAGGACCTGGATGAAGTCAAGGAAGTATTTAGGATGTTAAGGAAAGAGAATATCATTCCCTTGATAGGATAATGGCTAAGGGAGAAGGTACCACGTGCCAAAGAAGAGTGTGAAAGGCAAGTTTTTAATGTGAACCTTCCTCGTCACAACCTTGACTATGATAAGGAGATTACTTTGAATGTAGTTGTTGATGGGTGGCTTCTAAGCAATATCCTCATCGACACAGGAGCAAAATTTAATGTTCTCACCTTAGATATATGGAATCAAATGGGAAGGCCCAAATTACAACCATGTTCAAATTTGTTGTAAATGGTGAACAAGATAAAGGCAATTCCCATTGGAGTCCGAAGGATGCGATTATCACCATTCAAGGGGTCAAGTTCACTTTGGAGATTTCAAAGTCTTAATGCTCAACGAGGAAGAAAAATTTCTATTGTTTCTTAGGCACCCTTGGTGTTATAAGAACAATGCCAACCCATGGTTTAACAAGGGGTATATCAGTTTTGAGAACAAGGAGAAAGGGTGATTATCCCTTTAATAGATGGGAAGTCAACACCCTATAATGAGCCCTTAGAGAGGAATTCCTCAACATAATTTAAGTGCACTCCATTAAAGATCCTGAGATAAGTCATCCCATGGAGGAGTCATCCATTTTGAAGATGCGTTCCTTGAGTGATACCACTATAATGGCATGTGACAATTGGGTGCATGGGACTTATCGGTTGTGACGATAACAAAGGCATGTTTGGTCAAGTGCCTAGGAGGAAAGAAGTTGCCAAGTTACTTTGGAGGGGCATACCTTGAAGTCTTCTTGTGAAAAATGGAGGCCCAATGTAAGAATGAGGAAGAAAGGAGGGGAATGCTCGATTCATAGAACCTGATCTGAAAACGATTGCACTAGTGGGCTACACATCGGGAGAGCCTCCTAGAATGGTGAGAGGTAAGATTCACATTCTCTATAAGGTTCTCCAGAGAGAAGCGCGACCAATGTGATCCAAGACTACCATGGTTAAGAGATCGCCTCATTTTATATCCAAGCATGTGAGAAGGCTTGGATGGGAAGCAATGAAGCATTACTACCTTCGTTATGCATGCATAAGTTGTATTCCACCTTACAAGGTTGTCCGCACATATGGTATATTCAGTCAGAGATGCATCGTCAAATAGGTAATTGACATGAGTTAGTGTTTGATCTCATTCAAGATTTTGAGTATAGGAGTACTAAGCCATCAGTGGATAAGGAGTTGCAAGTAATTAACTAATTAAGTGTGTGAAACTTCCCATAATGTTACTTTTTTTGCATGTTCATTTATTTGTATAACCCATTCCAACTACCTTCTGTTTCTATAAATTACAAGCTTACATTCCTTCCAATCCCTCTTGAACTTGAAGCAAAAAAATCTATTGAATTGTGTACATAGCATTTTCCTTCAAACCTTGGAGAGCACTCAAGAGAACCTACAAAACACTTGACATTCATTCTTGTAAGGTTTCATAGGAGACCCTTATTTGAGGTTTGCTCAGAAGGTTGCTGATAGGTTTGCATGGTTTGTTTACCTTTCATTTATGAAAATTTTCTTTGTTTACATTTTTTCACACTCGGTCGGACTCACACCCCTCCTATTTCATTTTTGTTTCATTTTATTTGTCTAACTTTGTTTTGGAGTGCTTCTATTGTTTTATAGATTTGGAAGCAAGCACTTGTGTAGGTTTGACAACTAAAAGATGTTTTCTAGGGAATAGTAATTTTGTAGATGTCACACAAATAAGAACATATTAATTTTCTCATATTTTATTGATTTATTTTGATTAGAAAAATTGATTTGCGGCATATTAGTGTTATATATTCTCCCATTCTTGCATTTGGAGTTACTTTTTCTTTATGATCTATTTTCCTAAAAAAATCTATTTGATGTTTTGGCTTTTGCATTTCTAACCCATATACTTTTTCCTGCAAACACAACAACAAAGTAAGAGTTAGATTTACAAAACAAAATAAAATATTAAACCAAAAAAATAATAATACTTTATTTTATGTTTAATAAACCAACAATCAACAAAAAAACTTAAAACAAACTAATCCCCATTTTTAACCCTAAGCCTACTACCCATGCCACCCTCCCTACCCGACTGGAACCGGAAAATTTGAGCCACCTCACTTCCCACACCCTCATCATTCCCACATCCCTTTCTAACCACCCCATCCTAACCTGTCTACCCTAAGCCCATCCTATCTACTCAACTCTCCCCACTCCCTAACCGACCTCACATATCAGCGATCCTCACTACCCCACCTCACACAGACCCATCCTTGAGCCCTCGGCTCACCTTATCCCATTCCTAAACAATCCCTATCCTCACATCCCCATCCCTACTTCACCATTTCCCTATCCCAACCACACCCCGTCCCTAGATCCTCCCAATCCCTACTCGGTGATCTCACCTTGCCGAGCCATCTCTTGCTCTGTTCCCTACCTCCTAACTCAGCCCACACGGACTTGCACTCAACTCCACACCCAAGCTCACCATTCTCTACCATACAACTCACCAACCTGATCCTCTCTTTCTGAGCTTGCACCTACACACACACAAACAAATAATGCATTAGTTTTATTTTACTATTAGTTTATAGTTTATAGTTTTAGGGTTTAGGGTTTGGTTTTTATTTTGTTAATTTATTTCATTTTATTTATAATTTACATTTAAATTAATTTATTTATAGTTTCAATTACATTTACATTAGTTTCTTTATTTCTTTTTATTGGCCTAACTATGTCATTTCCTTTTGCAGGGTTCGTGGACGCTTTTAAGTACTCTCTTGCGCTAATTGTAAATGTTGCAATTTTAGTGTTATTGGACATTTTGGTCCAATTTTTCTTACTTTTTTAGCCATTTTGTACACATTTTAATGTTGTCTAACCTAGACTAAAACTTTTTCATGAAATCCATCCTTTTTTGTGTCTTTCCTTGTCATTTTTATTTTTGTTACGATTATATCATTAAGCGATCATGAAAATGCTCTTCCTTACGCTTTCTAAGTGATCTTGGGAATTAGAAACATGATTGTTTCTCATTTTTTGGGAATTAAAATTTCATTTAACCAAATCCAACCCACACATATTATCTTTCCTCGCACTTTTTTTAAGCGATCTTGGAAATCAGAAACGTGGGTTTTCTTCTTAGAGGTTGTCTTGTCTATTTAATTTTATTTGTTTTAGTTCATTAGAAAAACTTTATAATCATTGTTCATAGGACCGAACTCACGGGTGGTTAAAACATTGAAAAATACTAACTACATGTTGCCAAAGGAGTCCAAACAAACCACACCTAAATCAAAGATAAAAACACCACATTCAAAACATTTGATTTACAGGTTCGGTTAAGAGCTATGACTTGACCGCTTAACTAGAACATAACCCCCTTGGCATAAGCCTTAAGCTACAACAAAGGGGGTGGTTCTAAGAACCCCAAAGTAGTCCACACCTTGAGGTAACTGGTGGACAAAACAATAACCTTTTCTCCTACTCGACTAGTAAATCCTTTTTATTTAGAGTCACATAATATCCTTAGTAGCGGCCCCGGTGCGATTCATTCGTGTAAGATCTTTCTTAGGGTTTCAAAGGGGTTAAGTAAAGCCATCAGCTAGCAATAGTATCATGCTTGCTTGGATATTTTTCTGACACCTAGTTGAGAGAGCCACCTAGGAAGCCAAACACTTTCCAAGCCAATCTAAGGTAGAGGCCGAAAACAAAATTTCAAACAAAAACTTCTTTTTCAATTTTCTTCTTTTGTTTTTCTTTCTTTTTGTAGTAGTGTTCCACACTCACTTTTTCCCAAATACTCCTTGTTTGGGATCCATCTTTCACTTTTCTTATCTTTTCATCTTTTTTTCCAAACTATCCTTGTTTGGATTCTACTTTCATCCTCATTTCATTTGTTTCTCATTTCCTTTTCTTCTCATCATCATTCATTCACTAACCTTCATTTTACTCTCAATTTTCCCCTTTTCAGAACTTTCATCTCTTTTTCATTATTTCAATTTTCTCTTCTTTTCATCCTCATTTTCTTCTCCATTTGAGCTTCTTTCACTCATTTGGAGTTTTTATTCACTTATTTGATTCTTCCCCTTTCGTAATTATCAAATCCTTCTATCTTTCGTATTCACCTCCTTGAGTTCATCTCCCATTTAATTCAACACTTAAACATTTGGATTACATTTCCTAAAGTTTAAGTTCTCATCCTCTTTTCGACATCAAGTCTTGAGTTGCGGATATCCATGTCCTCGCTCAAGAACTTTCATCTTACAACTCGCATCTTAGCGGTGTTGTGTTTCACTTTTCCATAACTTATTTCATCACATTTTATCTTCATTCTCCTCTTACGACCTTTAGTTTGACAACATCATTGTTAAACTGAATATGTTTTCTTTCTTCATGTCTCTAACTTGACAACATATTTGTTGCATTCTAGACACTTCATCATATCTTATTTTCAACACTTACATTATCAGTATTTGAGTCTTATCTCTTCATTAGCCTCTTCCTTCTTAAATAATTCTTGTTAAGGGTTGAGCACATCACATATGATTCGAATCCTTTTTTCATACCCTCTTCCCATTTAGCATTCATTTTTGCTAGGTGGTAGAGTGCATTTTACAATCAATCTATCCTCACTTCTTCACTCTAGCATTCACATTATTAGAGGTTGAACACATTCATAATTTTGTCACTATAACCCTCCTCCATTCTAGCATTCACTTTGTTAGAGGACGAGAACCTTCATCACATCACGCCACTCTTCCATCTTGGAATTTACTTTTAGTCAAGGGTCGCGTTTATCAAAAAAATTCACACACTTCCATTTTACATTCACTTTATAAGGGTTGTGTCACTCATATCTTCAAACCTCTTGCCCATCTTAGAATTAAATTTGTTAAGGGACAAGTTATTATCAAACTTAATCGCACACCTCTCTTCAATCTTCGCATTCACTTTTTTGTGGGTTGAGTTATCTTTCACATATCTCTTTGTTCCCTCCCTCTTTTAAAAATGGTGGGAACACAACACATAGATTATAGTCCTTTTGGAAATTTTGATAGTGATAATGACCCAAACTTTGAGGATGATCAAAATGACTTTTCACTCAAAAAAAAATCCCATGTTGAAAATATTTTACGTATGAATAAAGACCAATTTTTGCTTCTTCTCCTTGAGATGGGAGAAAAATTATCCTCTTACTTCGATGAAGCTAGTTTACAAACATTACTGGAAAACCACCACCTAACAAGGTTGAACCTTTGATTTTGACAAATAATGACAATGAGGCAGGACCTAATCACATGAATAATGATGATCAAAACAAGTCCACCTTGAACAATGCCAAAGGAAATGAATCAAACAAAGAGTAATCTAACGAAAGGAACAAAGGAAAATCAACTAATTTGATTACCACACGATCCTACTCAAGTCCTCATGCATCAAATTAATGATATGGATAAACAACTTACTTTTTTAAATTCCAAAGTCACCAATGAATCCTATGACAAGGAGGCACCAAATAAATATAGTGATGCTTCATTTAAGAGTCATACCATGCACACCAAAGATAAAAATAACTCTACAAGTGATGGTTCCTTATATTTCTTACAGAAAAACTCACCATTTTCCCAAGAATGGAAAATGATGAAGGATACCATATCTAGTATGAAACATCAAGGAAAATAATTTATCTTTGAAGAATTGTGTCCTTACCCATTTGATAAAGACATTTTGCGTGTTCCTTTTCCAAAATATTTTGAGATGCCTAACTTTGAAAAATATAGGGGTAAGAGTGAACCTAGAGATCATATCAGGGATTTTTATATGGCTTCCAAGAGGTGGTCTATAGTGATGTCTTCTTAATGTGTCTTTTTCCACGAAGTTTAGGAAGACAAGCCTTAGACTGGTTCCTACTTCTCCCCAAGGGCTCTGTGTAAACTTTTGTGGACCTCTTAGAGAAGTTTTCAAACATTTCTCATTCAACATAGAGTCTAAAATTACAATGATGGACTTGTGTAATGCCAAACAACGAACAAATGAAACTTTCACACAATTCCTACAAATATGGTGTGGGATTGCTAGTCATTTCCCATGCTCCATTCTTGATAAGCAGCTCGTGAGAATATTTTTACACAATCTCAATAGTGAGCTATCCTTTCACATGCAAATTAATTTCCTTAATAATTTCAAATAAGTTATTGAGAAAGGATCACAGATTGAAAAATCCCTTATTGCAAAAGGTTTGATTAAACCTCATTCAAAAGACAATGGGCAACATAGTAACCATTCTAATAGCTCTCACCAAGACAAATCTAAACATGTTAATCACAATCATAATATGGTCAATGATGGTATTATAGACAACCGCAATGTCCATAACATCCAAAACACTTAGACTAGACAAAACAAAGGTAAACAACCTCTTGTTGTTTCTAGCAAAGAGGTTTTGTCCTCTTCTGATTCTAAACAATGTCGTTTCACTCCTTTGGGAAAACCTCTATCAAATGTCCTTCAACAACTCATTAATGCAAACATAGTTACTTACCCCATAACCGGACCTTGGGTTGAGGAGAGCCCAAGCCTACTTGGTATAAGGATGATACTTATTATGATTTTCATCGCATTGATGGTCACTTGACTTGGTGATCGATGCTTTCACTTACATCACTTTGTCCAAGATCTCATTAATAGCGGAGATATCACTATTGAAAAATCATCACCAAATAAGACACTCAACAACAATATTAAGGTGTTCTCAAACCCATTTTCCAAACATGAAGTGACAATAAAACTTGTGAAAAGGTCCTTTACGCAATAATGTTGATTTTAGTTCAATTATCTCATTTATTAAGGAAGTACCATCTACAATGGTGACCATTAAATTCACACCTTCGAGTAATTCCGTGACCACATGCCAATGAAAGATATGGGTTCCTATGGAAAACCAACCTTCTACATCTTTTGTAGAACCTCAAACATCCAAACCAATAGCTCCTTCAAATCAAAAGTCAAATTCTAATGCCAAATATTCCACTCCATGTTAGTATGACTTCATCAAACAATTAACAACCATGCCAACACATATCTCTCTCATGGAACTACTAAAAGATTCACCTAGCTTTCAAGATATTCTCACTCATGCTCTAAATGAATCACGTGTTCCTCATACTCTCAATGTTCAATAGTTTTAGGCTATGATTGTGAACCTTATGCCTGAAACTCATATCCTATCTTTTGGCCCTCAAGATATGTTGAACCCAAATCTGATTAACAACAACTCCTTGTACATCGAAGCCTATGTTACCAATCATAAAGTCAAGAGATTTCTTATCGACAATGGAGCATCCCTTAACATTTGTTCTATAAAAATGCTCCATTGCCTTGGTCATACAATAGATGAATTAGATGTTAACATCATTACCATTCATGGTTATGATAATACTAAGCGCCAGTCCTATGGCACCATCACTCTTCCCATACAAGTAGGCAGATCCTTGACACTATGTGTCATGTAGTTGATCAAACACATCATATAACCTTTTCTAGGTAGACCTTGGATACATTAGATGCATGCATTACCTTCCACTTTCCATCAATGCATAAAGTTTCCACATAACGATAGAGAGTTCACCTTGTGTGGTGATACTGACCCCTTTGAATATTGTAAGTTTTTCAAAGAAAGGTACAAAAAGGAAAACTATTGTCCATCTGCTGATAGCACAACCAAACCTAGCCCAACTCCTATTGTTACCAACCGTATTGACCTAGATATAATATTGAGCCCTCATGCTTCCACGCCTTCCTCTGAAGTGTCTACATCTAAGGTGTCACCTGACGTTACATTCTCTCATAAAGGTTTAGGCGAGTATGCACTTGAAAATACATTCCTTGTTGGAAAAATCCCATTATCGCCTCATAGCTATGGGCGTCCTAACGCTCCTCATCTACAAGAACATCCAACTTACTATCTTGGAAAAAATCTTTGGAGACGATATGGATATCTAGAAGATGAACATATTCCAATCTCTAACAAATCTTGGCTATATAATGACAAGATGGCAGAATTCTAAGAATCCACCTATTACACCAAGGGCCATAAAATGGTGAAAAACATGAATTGGAAAGGAAGAGGCCTTAGTCCACAAGGGCATGATGTTCTTAAACATATGAATATCAAGTCTAACCTTTACATATATGGTCTAAGATATGAGACATATGAGAAGATGCCTATAGTCTTTGAGGTATTATCTAGCCATGACGTAGACTCAAATTCTAAAGCGAGAATGGTTCCAACCATAGCCTCTTCGAAGACCTAGCAAAACTATGATTTTCCTAGACTACTTATCCTTTCAAACCCTGATGGCGTTGTTTATCCTTCCCTCATTGATTAGGACCAACAGTGTCATATTTCCATGGATCTCTTTCAAAATGATGAGGCCATCCAGGAGTTCCTTGGGGTTCGGGACCCTTTTCCCTTGTCATATCACAAGAAGGGTTTCCATATAAACCTTGATGCTAACACTTAATTTAGAAAAGAAATTACAATCTCAAGTCCTAAAGAAAAATAATTTCAACACAAAAAAAAGAAAAATTATATCTCGCATAGTGAAAACCTTTTCTGAGGCATTATACGAGAAGCAAAAAATGAAAAATAAAAAGAAAGAAAATGACACATCTCTTAGTGAAAACCTTTCAAAGGGACTAGAGAGAGGAGATTTCGATCCAGAAATATCCAAAAATCTACACAATCCTCTAGCATCATTTCAAGATAATGACACTTCTAAGCTGTTGGTAGAAGAGATGACAACCATTAACATTGGAACTGAAGACCAACCAAAAATTGTTACAACTAGGTTCCAATTTATCAGAAACTGAAATCAAATCCTTCACAAAACTTCTAACCGAGTTTTAGGATGTATTCGCTTGGTATTATAAATATATGCCCGATATTGATCCTTCTCTTGTGGTTCATCACCTTGTGGTGCACCCAGATTTTAAACCTATCAAGCGAAACTACGTAAAATGCATCCCAAGGTTGCATTGATTATTAAGGCCGAACTACAAAAATTATTAGATGCAAGCTTCATACGGTGCATTGATTACTCAAATTGGATATCTAATATGGTACCAGTTGTGAAGAAGACCCCAAAATTTGTATTTTAACAAATTTTTGTGACATTAAAATTGGCATTGATTACTAAGGATGATTTACCTTTCCCTAATATTAACATGATTTTTGAATCTACTACAGGCCATGAGATTTTATCCCTTATGGATGGCTTTTCGAGGTATAAACAAATTCAAATTGCTGAAGAAGACCAACATAAAAAAACTTTTACAACCCCATGGGGGACATTTTGTTATAAGGTCATGCCTTTTGGCCTTAAAATCACTGGTGCAACTTATCAACATGTCATGATTGTTATTTTCCATGACCTTCTTCATGACATAATGGAAGATTATGTCGATGATATTCTTGCTAGATAAAAGAATAGGTGGATCATCCAAAGCAATTCTTAGGTGTATATTTGAGCGGTTAAGGGAGTAAAGGTTTTCCTTAATCCAAAAAATGTTTCCTTGGTGTCATTTCAGGGAAAACTCAAGGATTCATTGTCTCATGAAGAGGAATTGAAGTGGACCCTACCAAGGTCAGAGCTATAATAGATATGCCACCTCCTCAGAACCTTCAAAATTAAGGGGCCTATAAGGGAAAATACAGTCTATTTTTCTCTTCATCTCCTAATTGGCAAATAAGTTCCATCATTTTAACTAGTTGATTAAAAAGGATGTCTAGTTCAAATGGACACAAGACTGTCAAGATGCCTTTGCAAAATTGAAAGAATACCTAGCATCTCCTCTGGTACTCATGCTGCATATATAGGATAATCCTATGTTATTGTATACATCTGCAAAAAAACAAGCCATTGGGATATTATTGGTGCAACACAATGATAAGGGTTAGGAACAAGTTGTGTATTACTTGAGAAGAACTCTCCTTGAACATGAGACCAAGTACTCACCATAGGTTAAAAAGGCTTGTTTAACAGTTGCTTATACTTTCAGAAAATTTTGACACTATCTCCTAAATCATACCACCAAGATAATTTCACGGGTTATTCCTCTTATGTACCTACTTTTGAGACCAGTCATAACAAGACACATGTCTAGATGGATTGTGCTACTTAGTGAATTTGACATTGAAATTTTCAATCAAAAGGATATCAAAGGTCAAGAACTGGCAGATCAATTGGCTGCAACACCATTACTAGGTTCAAAACTGCTAAATTTTGAATTTCCAGATGAAGACTTATTTTACATAGAGTTAACACCCTTATGGACATTATTCTTTGATAGATCTTGCAATATCCATGGTTCTAGAGTAGGAATTATCTTGTGTACACTTTGGATGGATAACTCATACCTAAATCATATCATATCAAATTCCCTTGCACAAATAACATAATAGAGTATGAAGAAGCGATAGCGAGGCCTATGCTTTTTATCTCATGGTGCCTATAAGAATTGACAATTCTTGGTGATTCTCTTCTATTCATTAATCAAGTTAATGGAGAATATCAGGTAAAAGATGAAAATCTCTTACCTTATAAAAGAATGGTTGATAGCCTTAGAGGGTATTTCTAGATTATCAATTTTGAACAAATTCCTCGCATACAAAACAAAGTAGTGGATGCCATGGCAACTATCACTTCCCTTCTTTCATTCGACACTAATCAAACTCACAATGAGTTCCTTGTTGAACATATTTTGGTGCCCACATATGAATTTCTAGAGTCCACCATGGTTTGTGAGATTGTTGGTCTTAATCATCCCTAGTACCATGATATATACACCTTCATTCAAACTAAAGCATATCCTCCTAATTTTAATTCAGCTAATAAAAGAGCCTTAACACAACGTGCTTTGTGCTACACCCTTCTTGCTGACACCTTATATCAAAGAGGCTATGATGGGACTCTCTTAAGATGTCTTAATTAGGATAAATATAATCAGATGCTAGTGAAGTACATTCAGGTATTTTTGGTGCCCATACCAATGGAATAGTCCTTTCAAAGAAGATTTTATGCATTAGATACTACTGGCACAAAATAGAGGAAGATGCATGTAACTTTGTGAAGAAATGTCAGGCTTGCAAAAAAATCAGTAATCTCATTCATGCACCATCCCAAGCTTTACAACCTATTACTTCACCTTGGCCTTTTTCAAAATGGGGAGTTTATTTAATTGGAAAAATAAAGCCCAAATCTTCCGATGGCCACACTTTTATTATAACCACCACTAAGTACTTCAACAAGTGGGTTGAGGCTATGCCTCTTACTAATGCTGAGTGCAATATTTCTAAATTCATCTTCAACCATATTATCTGTTGTTTTGGCATCCCCGTTGCTATTATCACTGACAATGGTGGTTCTTTCAAAAATAAGGATCTCAAGGCCCTAGCTAAGAAATATAATATCCACCTAAAATGGGCTACACCCTATTATCCACAATGCAATGGCCAATCGAAGCATCAAATAAGACTATCAAGTCTATTATGGAAAAGACTATCAATAAACACGAATGTAATTGGCATACATAGTTATATCCTACCCTTTGGGCCTACCACACTTCCTTCCATACACCTACAGGAGCTACTCCTTTTTCCCTAGTATATGGCTCTGAAGCCATATTACCTATCAAAGTTGAGCTACCTTCACTTCATGTATCCCTCCAAAATCTCATTCATGAAGAGGATTACCATGTTGCATGCCTTATAGAGCTAGAATTACTAGATAAGAGACGGCTTCACTCCTTAGACCATATGCAGGTATATCATAATAGAATGTATCGTAATTATAATCGCAATATCAAACCTCAGCAGATTGAAATAAGTGATTTATTCCTAAAGGAAATTCAAAAGAACATAACAACACCACGAGAAAAATAGGGAAAATTGAGCCTAATTGGTTAGGTCTTTGTGTTATAAGCTGCTAAATTTGGATCTAGTTCATACAAATTGTCTACCATGGATAATAAAGAGTTGAAGGAGCCTATGAATTCCACTCATCTAAATAATTTATACTCCTAAGTCTTTGAAGAATAACCATTATATCGGGGGCATGTCAATGCATCCACCTATGTTTTCATTTCACTTTGTTTCCCGCTTGTAAATTTTCACCTCACTGTGTGTTGCATGTTGTCCTTGGCAGGTTGTTGTGCCCATTATCTACCACCATTATTCACCTTCCATTTAGCATGTTGGTTTTGAATTGGGAATTTCCTTTCACACTTCTTTGGCATGAGGTTCAAAATTCAAAAAATACCAAAAATATTCAAAAAATGTCTTGAAAAAACTACAAAAACAAATATAAAATTCTTCAAAATCCAACTAAAAATATTAAATTGTTCAAAATCCCAAAAATAATATAAAATTGTTTAGAAAATTAAAAAAACATACAATCACCATTTCGTTCACCATTTTCTTCACTGATTGTTCCCAATCATCTTTTCCAATCAATCAAGCCACTCTTTGCAATGTAACTTTGCATAGGGACATCACTTGGCTTTGGCTTTCACTTGGGAGTAACTTGACATCTTGATGTAGCCTAGAATTTTAGTGATAAAACCCAATAAAACCCTCTACATTTTGGCACATCACTCAAATTTGATTGAGCACTATCGATGTGCATGCAAAGGTACCAAGTCCTTCTTTAGGGTTGTTGTTGCGAGTTGTTAGGATGATGAATACTTAACATATATAGTTTCATTAGTAACACATCATTCTACAGAGCATACCAGATCTATACCTAAGGGATAACATAATTCATTACTAACTATGATGAGATCAAAAACATACTAGATTCATATACACATAGAATTAACACTTATATTTAGCCAATATCCTCCATTATATTCAATGTAACAAGTATACGAAATTTCATTACAATAATGGTAGTAGACATGTAATAGATTTAATAGCACATCTCTGTATATATCACTCTCTCTATTACATAGTTTACTACATATTTATAAGGGTGGGGACTTTCCCTTCACCACTTATTAGTTCCCAAAATAGGTCGCATGCTATTATTAGCCATGCGTCGTTATAAAACTAGTTACACATCCAAGAGCGCTAATAATAGACTACGATAGTTAACTAATATGAATAGATCTACTTCCGGTTTGTGTCCATGCAAAATTATTAGTATCTCGACCCTTGAAGAATAGCCTATGCATAACATGCACATCTCTACCTTTTTTGTGTGCTCTGCACACCATCTCTAAAAATAGACCTTTATGAGTGAAAATGGCTAAGTCCGAAAATCTGAACTTTTGTTCTACGTGTGCGTTCTCCCTATCTATTCGCACCTTTGAATATGACCTATTTTCCCGCGTGGAATTCTTATGTGATTTTTTCAAATGTTCTATGATCAACATTACCCCACACTAATTTCATTGTCACCCCAAAAATGGTCATCTCCAAAACTGAAGTAAATAATAAAAGAATGGAAAGAAGTAAAGAATAGAAGAATGGAAAGAATGAAATAATTTCTTTATGCTATAGTCTCTTCTTTTGTTTCCTGAATAAATAATTCAAGATATTCTTGTTTTATTTCGACCTCCAAGTTCTGCCACTCAGTAAGTGCTTCCTCTGCTTTTTCTAGAATGTCCATAGCAATGGACTCTAGTTCATCTTTCACAATCTCTCCTTTCTCATTTTGCAAGACCAACACAATGTTGGACATTGTAGTCATCCTCCCCTCTAGTAAATCCATCTTCTACATAATGAGCTTCCCAAGATCCTCCAATCAATTCTTGTGTGGTTATTGGGCTACACGCTGTGGCCTCATGCTTTTTTAACCATTGATAATCTTTCCATGCGGCCTAGTGTTTTGTCCTTCATCGCTTTCTGGACTTCATTGTTCTCTTCCAGGGTTTTTATGTTAATGAGAACCTCTGGAGATGTGTAGATGTTCAAGGCTTGGTCTAATTTCTTTAGTTATTCTTGCAGTACTTGTAGCAGTCCTTCATATGATGTAATATTTCACATCATGGAAGCCTTTTCCCATTCTACATCTTGTGTTGGATCCTTTGGCACTAGCATGCATAAAGGTTCATCTTCAAGCACTAGGTCCACCAATGTACCTACATAGTGTATCACCAAAGGAAATGTATTTGGTACCTTTGGCTCTAACTATGGCCTAACTCTTATGATATTATCACAAATTTCTCTCGTGATGCTAATAAATATAACATTATTATTTTGTGCTAAGTATCTTTCCTACATTAGGCACAATATTTCTCCATCCTTAGTTTTAATCTCTTCCTTGAGTGCCCTTATTGAGGCAACCTTGTCCATATTTTACCTCGCAACCTTTGTTGAGGCTTTCACTAATGCATTGCTTACCTATTCATCCGACATGACATTAGGCTTTATTGTCATGTGTCTAGCCTTTGAGGTGTCTTTTTCAAACTCCTCAATACATCTAAAATGAGTGTTTCAATATATGCACCCCACCCTGGATACACATATTTATTGCTTAGTGTGTGGTAGTCACAATCTATGTTATCTACATTGAATGTGAGTCACCGCGCATCCGAGAACCTCGTGTACTAACATCCGGAAGTACCTTGATCTCGAAGGCATATGGAAACTTACACCAAGGGCTCCATGCTCCATCCTTCATGGTGAATCATGCTATATAGAATGCTCCACCGAAGGTAAGTCTTTGGGGATGTGCCATTCTTCTTCAAAGGCTGCCTGAGCCTATCGTACCATTTCTTAGCCCTTTGCTTGACCTGTTTTGTCATGGATCCCTCACAAAAGTACTTTTGAAGCATTTTTAGGTGACTTGTGTTCCATGGGATACTCCCATATCTTCTCCTTTGGTCCATCAGGTACTCTAATCTCCATGAACACCAATGATAATAGAACAAATCCAAAGCTGATCTTTCCTCCTGTGCATGCTTCCTCAATGATAGTTTCTACAATATACCATGAAATTTTGTAGACTACCCCTTCAGAAATATTTTTGGAAATGTGTAGCCACATGGTGTTCACTTGTGACCACCTTTCTTGGTCATTTAGCTTTATAACAAGATGTGCAGCTGCTTGCACCACTGGATACTTCTTCAGTTTATTGATGTCCATGCCACATAGACCCTTTGTTTACCCAAACTCCTTTCTAGTCTCCAATATTGCGGCCTTATGTGTTAGATCATCTCACAAATATTCTCCTGTTTCTTTAACCCCGTTACCATGGAGATGAGCATGGCTGAAATTATGGCTCTGCATCTTGCAAAGTAGAAAAATATTCATGCACTCTACTCATGAGCCATTGGTACAAGGGCTCATATTTCCTGAAGTAAGGGAGTTCATATAGCTAGTAAAATCCTATCTTCTCGTAAGAGCTTCTCGCCAACATCATCATACACCGACATGTCTTCCATCATGCATTTATTTGTCTTCATGTTCAGCAAGGCATCAAGCTCTTTCTTATTCTCTATGGTATGGTGATTGTACTCACTCACCTTTCTTCTTCTTATGTGATAATCCCACTCCTAGCCTACTGATAACCCCCTTTGGATATTGCATCTCTGAAAAATTACTTTCAGGAGCCATCTCCTCTTCCTCTTCAACCACCTTCTTCTTTCCCTTCACTCCTACTGCAACTACTTTCTTGGGTGCCATTTCTACCTTGCAATCCTTTGTAGATCCTCACCTCTTGAATTCTATAATGTGCAAATCAAACTCTAGCTCAATTCAGCATGCCTTAGGTGAAATTATGTGCCCTTACTCCTCTCTATCACCTTGCTTTGCTCAAACCCTTTACCACCAAGGACACAAGCTCTTTCTATGCATAGATCTCTTTGTCACGACTAGTTACCCACCTCTCGCACCTCAATTCGATCACTTGGCTCTTCGCACATATTTCTTTTCAAATAATCTTAATCATAATGGTAAAAATGAATTCACATCCCTTCCTTGTATATATTTTCAAATTTTTGATGCGTCATTGCTCCTTTACCTACCAAATATCCTCTCATTAATTGACCAATTCCATCCTTTCTGTGTGTTACATCTTTGCACCACGCCTATAACCTTCTAGCGTGCCTTCCTACCCTTTGGTCACGTAATTATCTTCAATTCACTTCCTTACACTCGAGTACCTCATCACTGCACCTTCTACTGGTAGTTGTTATGGCCTCTTCTTACCTCGCGTTATAATGTCCCTTCATTCATCTTCATCTTTGGTAACTTTTGGAAGAAATACTTTGACTTGAAGAGAACCCAGTAACAACTTATTGCTTTCACCTTTTAATTCCCATGATTTTGTACTGAATATTAACAATCCACCCCACACTAAAAGTATGTGCAGTCCTCTGTACATAAACATGCCTCATATAGTAATTATTTTCATCTATGCAAGTGCACTTATTATAGAACACACAAACTAAATTGACAAAGCATATCAACAAATAAGGAAACACATTAAGGAAATACAAAATTAAAAACCTAATCTAAATGGCAATACTACCTTATTAAAATCACCAAAAAGAATTATTTATAGTAGGGTTTTAGCCTACTCCTGTTAAAGTAACTAGGTAGTTGTGTTCCATCAAGGGCTTCTAACCGGTAAGCACTTGTTTCAAGGATGTAAGTGATAACAAACGGCCCCAACCAGTTTACCTTAAGTTTTCCTGGATTGTGAAAGAACTTAGATTCACAGAGAAGAACAATTTTTGCAATCTCAAACTTCTTGTCCCTTATGTTTCTATCATGCCATGCTTTTTGCCTAGCCTTTTCTTGCTTCTGACTCCAACGTGTTATGGCTCATCACTCATCTAGCTGAATTATCTTTTCAATCCATTCTTCTAAAGCTTTCTCATCAGCTAGACCTCTAGCACACGCAATACACAAAGAAGGTAACATAAATTCCATAGGAATAACGACTTCTGCACCAAAAACTAACTGAAATGGTGTTGCTTTGTTCAACCTTTTATATGTTGTTTGATATGCCCATAAGTACTACGTATACTTTATCATCCCAATCCTTTCTTCCAACATCACATATTTTTATCAATTTCGGCTCAAAATTTTGTTGAAATCCTCAGATTCCATTTTCCGAGGATGATAGGGTGTAGTCATATGGTGTGCAATCATGAATTCATTGAATAATATTCGATTGTCTCATTAAGAAAATGTGTACCCCTATCACTTTGGTCAAACTCAAAGAACATCCATACCTAGTAATAATATGTTCCCATATAAACCGAGCTATTGTAGTTTTTGTACATTCCTTTATAGGTGCTACTTTTTCCCATCTTGTCGGATAGTATGTGCAAGTTCGATGTAGCACTGTGAAATTTAGTTCTACGTCCAAACTAGTGAAATAGGACCCACAAAATCTATAGCCCATTTTCAAATGGTTTTGTGCTAGCAATAGGTCTCGGAGGAATTTCATCTCACTAACTGGTCTTCCAAGTTCATTACAATGGTCACATGCCTTACAAAATTCTTTACAGTCTTTATAGAGGGTCTCCCACCATAATCCAACGAGTAGAATCTTGTGCGTTGTGGCATCACTTGTATAGTGGCCACTTGCAATTCCACCATGAGCTTCTTCCATAATACCCATGCGCTCATGTTCCAATACACAACGGTGCAATACTTCATCTTATCCCAATTTGTACAAGTCACCACTAATTAACATATAAGGTGTGGTATGTATAGCAAGTTGTTTCTTCTCCAAGGATTTCATTCCTTCTGGTGTCATCCCTGTTCGTAGAAAGACAACAATGTCCTCTAGTTTTGATGGCACGCATTATAACCTGTATAATTGTGCATCTGGCATGGTATCCTCAATCACATGTGCTTATTGTCATGACTATATTCTTGATAGATGGTCTAGTCCAAAATTACTTTTTTTTGGTTTTACTACAACTGTGAAATCAAATTCTTAAAATAAGAGTACCCATCAACATATGCACCATTTTAGAACAGGGTTTATTTACCAAATACTTCAATGCCATGTGATCGTATAAAATATGAATGGTGTAGCTAATAGGTAATGGCAGAAATTATGCAGCACATAGATCATTGATAAAGCTTCACACTGTAGTTGTGTAATTCTATTCTCGCAAGAGTAAACTTTCTACTAGTAAAATAGATAGGATGATCTATAATACCGCTCCGAGTTAGGCTAACATAATGCCAATGGCCATGCCACATGTACATGAAATGGCTTGTCCCAGTAAAGGAAAACATAGAATAGGCGTAGTAGTAAGTTTCTCCTTCAATGTCTCGAATGTGCGATGCTACTATTCTCCCTAGTAGAACATACCTTTCCCTTTCTAAGAACCCTTCTAATGGTGTGTTAAATTTGGCATAGCCTTTGATAAAATTTCTGTAATATCTTGTATGACCCAAAAATCCACACACCTCACTTTGACTGGTAGGCTCCCTCGGGCCTACAATGACTGCAACCTTTGCTGGATCAACCAATAAATCCTCCTTGTAGATTATGTGTCCTAAAAGTATCCCAAATGGAGTAGCAAATATGTAATCCTTGATGTTCAAATATATACTCAATCGTCTACACCGCTCAAAAATTAAGAGTAGATTTTCACAGTGATCCTTAACTAATCCATACACCATCTAATCATCTAAATATACATGTAATAAGTTGTGAATAAATTCCTTGAACACTTGGACAACTATGCGTGAAAATACAAAGAGGCACATTTTTTCAGACCAAAGGGCATTACAATATAGGTGAAGCTACCCCATTCAGTAGTAAATGTAGTCTTTTCTTGATCCTCCTAGGCAATCCTAACTTGATGATACCCAGAAAACCCATCTGTAAATGAATATATTTCGTGCCCTACAACTCCTAGTATTTCCTCAGTAAATGGCATAGGGAATGGATCAGTTACACATGCAGCATTCAGCTCCATGTAGTCCATGCATATTCTAATCTGTCCATCCTTCTTGATACCGATCAGCATTGCACTAACCCATTTTGAGTCATCAAGGGGCTTAATAATTCCATATTTCAGCATGTTAACAATCTCTTCTTTGACCTTTTCATGCAAATTAGGCTTCATTTTGTAAGGCATATTTCTAAATGGTTGCGCACCCTCTTTAATTATTATCTTCATCTCCCTAACAGTTCATGCACACCTTTAAGTTCATTGTACCACCTAGAAATAGGTCTGGTAAACCCTTAGCAACTCGATGTTCTTTTCTACTTCAAAGTCGACCAATAGTCTCCAATTATGGCTTCCTTAGGCTCGGTGTCTATTCTAATATTCACTCACTTTTTCTTCATTGGTTCATGATAGGCACACATGAACTTATCCACACTTGTCCAATACCTCATGCCTTCCTACCGAATGGTTTACATCTAGATTATCTACTTCCTTGTCATCCACTAAGTAGACCATTTTTCCTTTCTCCTTCTCAAGGAAAGTGCATTGAATTAATGTTGCATCGTCCTCTGGTTCTTTATCAAGTGCTCCATGAGTCTTCTTTATCTCATAAATCTGTAAGGATTTATTCATCCTTGACACTATCCCCCATAGTTAAGTGCTTGATAAATTTTAATGCTTCTTCTATCGGAGGCTTTGTAGAGAAGAAGTCAAACATCTGGGCCATTCCTGCAATTAAATTCTACCAATTTCTAGTTTCTCTATGGATTTCTACATATACATACCAAGCATGCACGTAGCCTTGTAAAGTGGAATAAAACTAGTGCACCCATAGCGAAGGTGGTAAAGATTCCTACCCTTATGTCTAGAGTCTCTCACACTTCGAACGTGGTGTTAAACATGTTGATTATCTCGATAAGTATAGATTTGAGTAGGTGTATTGCTCATGAAGAACCTAGTAGTAATAGAAATCCCAATTTCAATCCATCCGAAAGATTGTCCCCATGGACCACCCACCAGTCTTATGTTGTCCCACATAGTGTATATGCTAGCATATTTCTTCTCCAAAGTGGATCTATCCATTTTTCTTCCATGGCACATAGGAATACCATGGAATCCCCTTATCCTATGTAATAAGGTACCGAGTTATTACCTATCCTCCGACATAACATGGTTTTATGCCTTGAGGAATATGCTCTTTGCTTCGCACCCTACCAACTCATAAGTGTTGTGAGACCAATTATCACAAGCAACCCTTGTAGTATTGCTAATAGACTATGCATCCTCCCATTGAATTAGTCCTTCTTTTATTGGTTCAATCATCTCTCGGATATTGGATGGAGCATACATAAATCCTATTCATATATTATTCACTTAAGGGATTAACATAGGGTGTAGAATTTCCATCTGTTAAATGGATAATAACTCTTTCCTCTTTATTTTAAAAACTAATATACCCCTCGTTGAACCGAAGATCAAAATTATTTGCATAGCACCAATGACACCCAAATAGAAATGGGAAGCTATATGACTTTTCCAAAGGTGCTAAAACTTCAAAGTCTCCAGTAAACTTGGATCCTTGTATGGTAATGGATGCATCTTTCAAAACTCCTATGGGAGTGTCCTTAGTCCGATTAGCCATGAATAATACATTAGAGGATGGATGCAATGGGGGTATTCCCATTTGTACCCATGCATCCAAGGTAAGAACATTGACTTCCACACCTATATCAATCAGTATATTACTTAATAGCCACCCATCCACAATAGTATTAGATGAATTCTTGTTATAATCTAGGCTATGAGGAGGGAGATTTACATTTAGGATCTATCTTCCATTATCATTAATTACGCGTGGATTGTTTACTTTTAACCAATTCCCTAACAGGGGAATGATGTTCTCCTTGCGCAAAAATTTGCACACTTCTCTCAAGTCATCTATATCAGTTTGGACCATCTCTGATGCTTTCTTCTGCTCCTTTAAGTATTGTATCTCACCTTGAAGATTCCTTAGAACTTCCATGGTTTCCTAATAAACCTCCTTCTAATAGGTAGGATCTGGGTACCATGCATGAAGAACCTCATCTTTAGTGATGGTAGGCTTCTACTGTAATGCTTCCCTGGCACGTACCGCCTTAGCACAAGGTCGTGATATTCACTTGTAGTGCCTTGGATTCTGCTTCCATCTTGGGAATCCATTGATTTTCCATAGTGCGTTGTATCCTAACCATCCCTACGCCTTTGTTTTCTTATTTATGTTGCTTACTTAGATGCTCATATAAGTCTGGGAACTCTTCATAGCTATGGTTCTTTCCGTATAAAGAACATGTAATATTATGAGGAAATTCACGCCTATAGTGGTCAGGAGATCTGCATGTATAACATGTGCCGTAAGGAAACTCACTTCTTCCACCACCATGGCCTCATCCTCTAAATCCACCGCGGTATCCTCGACCTCTTCCACGATTTCCTTCAAAACACACCTCACACCGAGCATAGCGCACCTAATTGTACTCCTAGTCATGCTACTTATTCTTTCCCTTAGATTTATCTAAAACTCCTATTTGTCGTACACTAATATCTATAACATCATGGATCTTTCCAATCAGTTGGAAGTCCTCTGTGTCATGAGTTATGGACCTGTAGATTTTACAATAGTTTGAAATGTTCTTCCTTATCATGTGTTGTAATAATGGGAAGTGACTAGCATTATGGTTTAAGTGGAATATTTCACAATCCATCAACAATGAGTGTACTATTCTATAAGGGAAACTATCCTTTGTGTGACCTTCTACTTCACAATCTATGCACCAAATCCTTGTGCGTGTCTCATGAGCTGAATTTGCTTGATAGTTTCTCCAACTATTTCTCCATTACTGCTATTTTTGCTTCTAAAAATGGGCTCACCCTGGTATCTATGCTTCTAACTACCTCAGCGCGCAAGGCTTCTTCAAGTGCTTTGCATGGATCAGTGTATGTCTTATGTGATAATTCCCTCCTAAAATGGGTAATTAAGCCCCCAACGAACCATTGTGCATGTTGGATTGTGTGTATGTCATAAGAAATTTCTGATAACATAATTTTAAATATTGTATCATACTCCCTAACACTTTCAAGTAGTGCCTTGTTTAATATATTTGAGCACTTTTATACTTTCGCGCTCAACCTCTGGGATATGGAACTATTTAAGGAATGCATCCTTTAAAGCTCTATAATATACGCAAGTCTAATCAGGGTCAAAATTTTTGTACCAGTTATGTGCATGCCCTTGTAACATAGTAGAAAATTGGCTTGCCCTATGCTCAGAAGCTATGATTCCTTTTACACACCACAATATTTCACACATGTGCACATGTTCAGAACATCTTCTATGCCCCTATACTCTAGAAGACAAAGAGACATTTCCATGTAAATATTTTGGGGTTGGTACAGACCTTTCCCACCTGATCCAGAACCTCCTGTGTTTCCCCTACCTCTAGAACCACCAGATCCACCTGAACCAAAGCTACCTATGCCTCTTAATCCCAAACCTGTAGCTGGAATAGGTCTTGTAGACGTACTCCCCTATGATCTGATAGTAGTACTATACTGAACCCCTATGGTCTGTGAAGTAGTTCCAATTCCATAGGTGAATCCAACATTCTACACGCTCATATTCTATGCGGACAATGCACCTAAAAACAAACCTCCAAATAATAATGCATCTGTTTGCCTTGCCATTGATGTGCTTACTCTCTTACTTTCCAAACTTTCTTGTTGATTACTTATTGTACTAGATACTAGAAAATAAGTGCAATGGCTAAGTTACTAGGTTGATTCAAATGTGTGCCTATGGCCAAGGTAGCCTCTACTGCGGCATGCTTCTACACGAGGCCGAGGGGGCACCGATCATGCTTTCCAAGATGGGGGAGTTCCTGATGCTCTAGCTCCACCTCTTCTACATGAGCTTCAAATCCTTCACGATCCATCTATCACCTCAACGCCATACTTTCTATAATGTTACACTACTTCTCTATCTCCCTCTCACGTGCCTCATTATACTTAATCTACCTTTCCTCTCTCTACCTTTATGCCACTAGGTCTACCATCTTTCACCAATCTTGCTCCTACTTTTGCCTCTACACATGGTGGGGTTTAGTTAGCCATCGGTTTACTCTCTAGATTAAAGGTTACCATCAGGATCTTGATCACTGAGGAATACCTTGTAGGTAATCTCCCCTTGGATATCGTAAAAACTGGAATTCAGCTACTTCTGGACACGAATAAGTGGAAATTGAGTATTCCAAGATATAACTGTTCAAGACACCACAAAACCACGTATCCACAACTCGAGTCCAAATCAGATCAGCATCATAAAGGGCATGGAATTATTCCTGTGTCCAGACAAGTGCACGCTACCTCCAATTCTGCTTAGATGCATAAGCAATCAACCAATTGTATAATTATACTAGAAAGATAATGAAAAAGCTAAATTCTATTCCACCCACACACGTTCGTTAAAATTAGATCCAATGCTGAATCATCATGCGTATTCTTCATCTAGATCATGTATCCATTCTTCAACACTTGCTAAGGTCAACCGTAGAATGTCTTCATCATGAATCACCTCAAAACAATCGAAAAGAGGGTCTCGAAAACAAAACCGGTGATGCAGCCTAGAATTTAGTGATACAAACCCAATAAAACCCTATACACACTAGCACATCACTTAGATTTGACTGAGTGCTCACCCAAAGCACGCAAAGGTACCAAGTCCCTCTTTAGGGTTGTTGTTACAGGTTGTTAGCATGATGAAGACTTAACACATATAGTTCCATTACTAACACATCATTCTACAGAGCATACCAGATCTATACCTAAGGGAGAACAAAATTAAGTACTAACCATGATGAGATCAAAAACATACTAGATTCAGATACACATAGAATTAACACTTAGATTCAGCCAATATCCTCCATTATATTCAATGTAACAAGTATACAAAAGCTTCATTACAATAATAGTAGTAGGTGCGTAATAGATTTAGCAACATATCTCTATATTATATCCGTCTCTCTATTACATGGTTTACTAGATACTTATAAGGGTGGGGACTTTCCCTTCACCATTTATCAGTTCCCAAAATAGGTCACATGTTATTATTAACCACGTGCGTTACAAAACTAGACACACATGCAAGTGCACTAACAATAGACTACTGGTAGTTAACTAATAGTAGTAGATCTATTTCCAACCTGTGTCCATGTAAATTTCTTCGTATCCGACCCTGCAGGAATAACCAATATGTGGCATGAATGTCTCTACCTCATTTGTGTGCTCTGCATTCCATCTCTAAAAATAGACCTTTATGAGTGAAAATGGCTAAGTCCCTAGAAAAATGAACTTTTGTTCCTCGATGTGTTCTCCCTATCTCTGTTCGCGCCTTTGAATATGACCTATTTTCCCACATAGACTTCTTGTGTGCTTTCTGTCAAGTGTTCTCTGATCAACATATATATATATATATATATATTCACTTATTTATTAGAATTTTTACATTAATGTGTTTTTGTTCACTAGCTTGTTTATTTGTTTAACATTTATACATATGGAATTTTGTATTTTCTATTCTTAGCTTAGTTTCTTATGTGTGATAGTTAGAATAAATAGTACTACGTGTATCCGGGAATGCACTTATGGACCAATCAGAAGAAATTTATTCACATCCTAGTTCACATATAACTTTCGTGTGGTACTTTCCTGTTCATATTGGGTTTATTTCTCGTTACTTCTTTTATATCTTTTTTTCATTTACATGTGTTGTGTTTTCCTCTGGTTTATTTAAGCCATGAAATGTCTTCATTTTTTTGCATTTGTATTTCCAAACTTGTGAAAATACAAAACTTTCGTGACAAACATTCACTTGTAATAAAAATCCTACAATTGGAAAACACTTGAAGTAAATCATTCAAAATTTCAATATAATTTTGATAAACATCATACTTTTATCTATTACTCTAGTGCTTGTTCCAATTTTACAATTATCACTTTCTTCCGTTTGCATGATATCCTAACTCTTCTTAGGGCAAGTCACACAATTATTTTTCCTTCGTGATCTAGCTTCACCTAGGGAAATTTCAAATTTGATCATTTGCACAACGGATTCAACAAGAGTGTTATAAGGAATCACTTTAACTCCGCTCTTCTAGTCTGATCCTATTCCCATTTGGGAGCATTTGTATCTACTTAATCATCATTGTGGCACACATTAGGGGCATAACTAATTGTCTTCTTTTTTGACGTTGTGTTGCATTGTTGATGTTTACTCTTTTTGGACCACTTACAAGTAGTTTGATCACATCTTGGTTCCTTTATAACCCTGATGTTGGAACATAATTTTTATATTGGGTTTGTTTTCCTTTTTATCTTTTCTTTGTTGTGTATGTTTTTTTATGTGTATCTCGGGTAAACCATAATGATTCTTTTATAATCATGGTGACACTTCTATTGTGCAACAAAAAATCAGGTTACTCTAAGAAATTACTCTCCAAATAAAAATCATGCTACGAACACAGTCCTTTCCCATCCTTGTTTTCTTCCTATCAAGCAGTTGTCCGCCACATTTTTACATCATCCATCCCTGAGGGGGTAATCCTCACCGCTCTGCTTGTTGGGGCATCCCAATGCTTCACAATTTTCCGCTTGCTTATCTGCATGTGTCTACTATCTTTAAAGCACTATTACTCTGCAATAACAATTTAAAGAGGGGAAAAATGTAGACACCCCAAATTTACATTCATGTTTCCACTTATTCCCAGTATTATGCTAATACACCCTGTTATTCACCCATTTACAATTAATTGATTAAATTAATTAATTAATACACATTGTACCCATTTGGATTAATTAAATTAATCCCATGTACCCTTTGGCTAAATTAATTATTATTTATTAATTAAATAATTAATTAATTAAGTGTGTGCACATCCTAGTCATCTGCCACTTGATCAAACTACACTTAGACTCCACTTTGACTACCCTAGTTAACTATACTTCTAGAATCCTAGAAAGGTGGGGGCAATTAAAATGCACATACAACCACCTTTCCGGATGTAACTTTTTGTAATTAATTTCATTATTGCCCCGACACTATTGTAATTGCCCATAATGTTATTTTTAGCATGTTCATTTATCGGTGTAACCAATTGCAAGTACCTTCTATTTCTATAAATTACAATTTTACCTTCCTTAATACCTCTTGAATTTGAAGCACAAAACTCTGTTGAACTACGCCTCCGTAGATTTTTCCTTCAAAACTTGGAGATCATCGAGAACACTCACAAAACACTTTTGACATTCATTCTGCAAGGTTTCATAGGAGACCCTTATCTGAGGTTTACACAGAAGGTTTCTAAGAGGTTTGCATGGTTTGTTTATCTTTCATTTACGGTAATTTTCTCTCTTTTAGCTTATAACTATGAATCTACAGAGCATTACAAGAGAGAGTTTCTAATATATTGCAATGCTCGTGGTGCAGGAAGAAACATAAGTATGAAGAGTGTCCAGAACTTTATGAGCATATGAATCAGCAGCACCGGAAAGACAAAGGCACTAGGATGGTGAGCATCAAGAAGGCCGATTCACAGTGCATGCCAAGAGTGGCGCATGAGTCAGGATTAGAACCTATATTGGTGACAACACAAGAAGAGGCTGATCACACTAAGGAAATGCTAAGAAAAAGGACACTTTGGTTTCAAGAGAGGAAGTGGTACATGGAAATTATCCATATCCTACTCATTTGAAGGAGGTGTATCAAGATACTATGGATGTGATTCAGAGTTTGTAAGGGGATATCTAATGTCTAAAGGATTAGTTAAAGTAATTGGTAAAAGGAAGAATGTCGAGGTTCCAAAGGAGGACCTGGATGAAGTCAAAGAAGTATGTAGGATGTTAAGGCAAGAGAATATTATTCCCTTTCTAGGAGAATGGCTAAGGGAGAAGGTACCATGCATCATAGTAGAGCGTGAAAGGTAGGTTTTGCATGTAAACCTTCCTCCTCACAAAGCCTTGACTATGATAAGGAGATTACTTTGAATGCGGTTGTTGATGGGTGGCCTCTAAGAAATATCCTCATCAACATGGGAGTGAAAGTCAATGTTCTTACCTTAAATGCATGGAATCAAATGGGAAGGCCTACATTATAGCCATCTTAAAATGTGTTGTACATGGTAAACAAGACAAAGGAAATTCCCATTGGAGTCCCCAAGGATGCAAAGTTATCAACATTCAAGGGGCCAAGTTCACTAGATATTTTGAAGTCTTAGCACTCGCAGAGTGCCCTTGGTGTTATAAGAACAATGTTGAACTACGGTTTAACAAGGGGTATATCAGTTTTGGGAAAAAATAAGAAAGGGTGATAATCCCTTTAACGAGATGGGAAGTAAACACCCTATACTAAGCCCTTAGGAGAGGAATTTCTCAACAGAATCTAAGTGCGCTCTATCAGATATCCGGAGATAATTAATCACACGGAGGGAGTCATCCGGTTTGAAGATGCTCAATCCTTGAGTGATACCACTAGCATCGCATGTGACAATTGGGTGCATGGAATTTATGAGTTGATTGGATGATATTTGAGAGAATATGTCACAAGGGTAATAAAGGTGTGTTTGTTCAAGCACCTAGGAGGAAATAAGTTGTGAAGTTACTTTGGAGGGGCATACCCTGAAGTCTTCTTATAAGAAATGGAGGGCCAGTGTAAGAATAAGGATGAGAGAAGGGGAATTCTCGTTACAACCTGCTCGAAACTACAATGTGCTGGTGGGATACAAATTGGGATAGCCTCTAAAAATGGTGTAATGTAATAGTCACATTCTCTCGTAAGGTTCTCCAGAGCAATGCACCCAATGTGATCCAAGACTACCATGGTTAAGAGACCACCTCATTTTATATCCAAGCATGTTACTAGCTTCACTATGGGTGCATAAGTTTTATTCCACCTTACAAGGTTGTTCGCCCGCATGGTATATTCATTTGTAGATGCTTCATCAAACGAGTGTAATGGAAGGAGTTGGCGGCTGATCTCATTCAAGATTTTGAGTATAGGAGTACCAAGCCATTAGTAGATAAGGTGTTGTAAGTAATCAAGCGCCTTACGATGGGAGATAGTGTTATTTTAGAAGATAGGATCTTTGGAGTTGTTAGGTGAGTCTTATTGGGAGATGCACCTCGGTGAAGAAGAATAAGAGGAAGTATAACTTGAGCACACGTGCATGGAAAAAGAAAAAGTAAAATTGGTCTATGTAGTAGATGGTGAATAAATGGAAAGTATGGATATTAACCATTTTTAAGGTACATGTGAAGTTATAAATAGTGCTAAACCTACCACGAGCCCTTAAAAAAATAGGGTTAACATTGGGATAGAAAAATAACCTAAAGAAGCTATCATTGGGGACTATTGGTCCGAAAATAATTTTCAAATGTCATTGATCTGTTGTGCAAGTTCTAGGATTTTTTCCCTCGTGGGTACCATGAACTCAAAGGCATCTACCATTCATTCGGGAGATAAAGATAAAATTTAAGGAAGGTGCGTGTCGATCCATAAGAGGATTTATCGAATGAATCCAAATTTGCACATACGGGTCAAGGAAGAAATAGACAAGGTGATATCATCTTGTCTCATTGAGGCTATGGAGGAATCGAATGGATAATCCCAATGGTCATCCATATTAAGAAGGATGGGAGGATAAGGATCTAGGTGGATCGTAGGGACTTGAATGCAAGATGTGTCATCAAGCCTTTTCCAACACCCTTTACTGAAGATATTTTGGAGGGAGTAGTCAAAGTGCGAGGTCTATGTTGTCTCCAAACCACCGCACTCCGAATGGCCTAAAAATGAATCACAACATTCGGTGTGATTGGGACACATGGGATCACCTCTCAAGCTATGAGACTTGGGCTCAAGGTGAACCTCCGGAGAAGGCCAGCTTCCTTTTCCTAAACTAAACACAACACTACTTCTAATGTAAGATAAAAAGTATATCTAGTCCTATGCTAACATTTCATGGGATTAAGGAAAGAGATTTGCAAGGAAATGAAACCTATACTAGAAGTGGTGATGCACCAAGAAAGGGTGTTGTTAGACAACTTTCCGGCTGGCTAATGAAGAGAGATGATCATGAGGAAGAATGACATGCATTACAAACCCACTTTTACATATAGTACTTCACTCTTTGATAAGCACAATGACCTCTAAAACTTGCAAGAGAAACCCTAGTTGCACAGTTCACCTAAAAACATGAGAGAGAGGCAAGTAGAAGCAATAAAAATCATGAAAGGACATACAAATGATCACAAAGCATAATTCTCATTACTTCAAGCACTTTGCACAGTGCACCATTACATCAGTGAAAAGGCATAATATGCCATTACAATTTTAGAAGAAAGGATTGAAATCCTACAAATCACAACATCTCAGCTTGTGAAGAGAGGGGAAGCTTGGAAAGTGCCTAACTTGTCCAACTTGTATGACCTGTCAGAACTTATTGGTTGGAACCCTTTGGAATGAGTCTCCAACTTAAATTTAGAGAATAAATTGAGAGAGAGGAGAGAAGGAGTCATAAATTCCCTCCCTAAATGGAAGGCACATGATGTATCACTTATTAGAGTCGGTTGAACCACTTGAAAATGTTCCATCATGCATCATTAATGCCTATTGACATAGTCTTCTCAAAATTAAAATAATAATAATAAATATTATTATTTAAAATACTTAAAGAAAAATATTAATTTAATTAAATTACTAGTGGGCCCCATGTTGACCAGTTTGTGGTGAGGAGGGAGGGGTCCATGAAGAAAGACTAAAAATAAGTCCAACTTGGTGGTTGGCTTGCCAAGCCATCTCACCGAGTTGAGTCTGAGCTTCATCATTCATTGCATTGACCGAGTTCCTCCATCAAGTTGTTTTCCTTTTGTTCATGATGTCGAGCTCTCTTCCAAACACTAATAGACTCACCACAACCAACATGGAATAATCTATGTCATCTCTTATTTGAAAATGCATGTTCATTGAATAACATTACCTAAACTTGACTCCACCCGAGTTATCTCCTATTGTGGTGGAGATGTTATGCCTAACCCGATACACGTGGTGGGCTTGCACTTTTTTGGGACCTGCCTCTGGTGTTGATCTTTGAAGTTATGTTGAGCTAATGTGTGGCACCTTCTCCCGGCTCTACCCTTTTTAGGCTTTTCAATGGCCGATTCTAACTTTTGGGATCAGACCACATGGAGGCTTCGCACTCATTTAGGAGCCTGTCTCTTACATCACACTTCTAAAGCTATGTCGAGGTTACACGTGGTACCCTCCATGGGTCTGTGACTTTTCAACGATCGATGAGACCCCCTTGTAGACCATGAATACATGGTAGGATGGTGCTTGTTGGGGACAATATTTTGGGCTTGACCTTTAGAGATGCACTGATTTGACGTGTGGCATCATCTGCTAACCCTCATATACTTAGTCGATTCACTAGCTAGCTCTATCCCATTTTTGACTTCTATCATGTGGCGATCCCGCGCTCATTTGGGGTCCCCGCTTTGGATTCTACCCTTAAAATTACACCGATGAGGCACATGAAGGCTTCCATAGGTCTGTGAATTTTCAACTACCGATGAGACCTTTTGTAATTCCTAGACATGTGGAGGGCTGGCACACATTTGGGGAGTCACTCAAGATTTTAACTCTGAAGTTGCATAGTTGAGACACGTGGAGGCTTCTCGTTCCTTTTATACTTAAATCGATTTGGGCCTCGAGAGAACAAATTATATGCACTTCCTTGGTAGGTCCCTCATTGTTGACTCCACATGGAAGTCCCATAGGGTTTTGAGTTTCACTATTCCCTCTCACTCTTGGAAATGCGCTGAGCTGACACGTGGTGCCTTCTGCAAGTCTATTACTTTGCTTTGACTTTTCAATGGTTGGATCCACCTTTTTGGGCTCTAACCACATGGAGGGCCAAAGTGCTTGTTTGAGTATCCACTTTGGGTCACGCCTTTTGGAATTGCATTGATGAGGAACATGGAGGCTTCCATTGACCCCTTTATACTTAACCAATTCGGGCTTCGAGCGAACGCTATCTTTTTCCATTTTTTCCTAATGAGCTTTTGATCCCCTCTAGTTTGCTCGACTTGTCACCAAAAATCCTCCATACGTGCTTTGACGCTCCTCATGACTCACCTGGTGAATCAGAAACCAACTTGGACTCCTCATGACTTGTCTTCTAGCTTGTATCTCAGAAACCACTATCCCTCAAATCTAAACACCACAATCTCTCGAATCCCTAAAACTTGAAATTCGGAGTTTTGGGATTTAGAAATATTTGACATGTTCAAAGTTTCTAACCCCAAAATCTATGAAATTATGAAACAAAATTATCTGAAACAAAACTTTAAAAGCTCAAATCAACTAACCGTACCTCATTTCGAAGCTCCGTTATTTTATACCAAGTCACATATGGTTATTCCAGTGCCTTTTATTCTTTCAACGAACTATGAGATCTTTCATTGGACCACCTGAGCTCCACTTATAATTTGACATGTTTCCTGGAGTGAGCTTCTGATCTGAGCTACCAATAATTACACAACCAGGATGACATCGAGTTCAATTATCATTGTGGATGAGATTCACCAAGCTCATCCTTAAGGCTTAGCTTGACCAAGTTATTCCTAGAGCTATGCACAAATTTGATGACCGAGATCTCTATGAGGCACAAGCTAACTCCCCAACCTTGTCAAACACCATGTTCCAACTTCAATCTTGAGAGACTAATTCAAACATAATCTTAATAAAAAGATTTTAATTTGTATTAATGCACTTGTATGTTGATTTGGGCTCAATTGAGCTATGCTTGAAGTTCCATATTCTTATGTGCTCTGAAGATGAAGGCATAAAATAACTCTGGAAATTTTATATACCAACTTTGAAAATTTTAGCCTATAGACCCTTGTTGTTTGTTTTTACCCAGGGGGCAAAAATGGACAACATTTTTGGTGACCTCTTGGGGATGATTTCCTGCTAAGCATGGTTCCAGTAGCCTTAAGTCGTCCATTAGGCATGGAGTCTATATTGGAATCTTGAAAGCAATTTGATATCTTTTGATACATCCCAAAGTATCCTTGAGCATTTCGATCTTGGACCTCCTTGGAATGCTAAGCATGAAGTATACTAAATCTGATTAAGAATTGGCATCCATGGAACACTAAAAATTTGAATGAAGTAGATCATGAAACTCTTATGGAATCCTTGAACCTTCCTTCTCCTTGACACCTTCCAATGATGCTACAATGTGCAAGAGTAACAACAATGCACAATGGAAAACAAAAACACACGAAACAACTGAAAACCATACATGCCCCAAGTGGAACCTGTAGGGTGTGCATTGCACTTATTCTACTAAAAGAAAACCTATACTACCCTATACTAACCAGAGCACATGTGAGCTAAACAAACCCTACAATTGGTTGTGTAAAATAGCTCCCTTTCCTCACAATGGATTGCCATGCAAATGATGTGACAATGGACATAGCTGAGAATGTGAGTAAAAAACTGAAACATGCCCAATTCTCCACTTGGTCTACTAAGACATCAACTGGAAAGAGAAATAATTCCTCTTTTATTTGCTCTGCATTTTTTCCTGTAGAAGCATTACAACTGATCCTCATAATTTTGAAACTCATCCTCACACTCTGAAGTGAATGTGACTAGTTCGATTCAATGAAGCTAGGTACCTGATAGGACATGGTCTAAACCATTGAATATCCCTACTTTTCTGAACTTCAATTTTAACAAGAAAGCCTCATGAAGACATCCTTGAAAATAATGATAATCCATGAGATGATTTCCCTCTTGTTGCCCATTTACAAACAACTCTTCTCCTATATGAATGAATGGTACTGAATTGATGTCCTCTCCATTTATTTTTCCTTCTTTGACAACAAGAAGTTCCTCCATGACATGCAACTACTTTGGACCGCTTACAAGGCTCCAATGGAAACACTTGAAAATATTTGCAAGTGTTTGAAGAGTATTGCTCATATAGGAGCTCTACTTTCATCTGAAGGCAAAGTTGTTCAACATCTCTAACCTCTTCATCCCACATGAAACCTACAAGATCAAATCCTTTCACCTGTTGTTTTCTAGGATAATTAAGGGAAGCAAGACCTCCTTGGTTTCCTTCCACCATTACTTGTTCATCAAACAAGTTTGACTTCACAATTGAAAGTAAGAAACTCTCAATAATATCATCTTCACCCAAAACCTTCAAAGTTGACTTAGTTCCTCCCGCATGCTCCTCTCTTTCTTCATTCAATGAATATTACAGATGATCCAAGTCTTCCCATTCAAGGAGATAACTTGAAACTACAGGTGTTCTAGAAGTGGGTATTTCTATAGGCTCTTCTACATCTAAATACTCCTCCGAATCTGATAGAAAATCTGCTTCTTTATTCTCTGAATGTGCAAAGGGTTCAAAATCCCTTATGGTGTTTCTGAATTAGCAACTGATTCTCATGACCTTCCTTGTCTTCAAACATAAAATTTTCAAGATAAAATTCATCTAAGAAAATAGAGTTTTGAAAAGACAAAGAAGGGGAAGAATCTAAAACTTCCTGCATGGTATAATCTATACTTGAAATTTTTGAGTCCATCATGGAAAGAATCCCATTATGATCATTTGAATCGATGATGATGTTGGAAAGTATATACAATTCTCCAAAAGTGATGCAATTTCTTGACATTCTTGATGGCTAGGATCATTACACTCATAAGAATTAGCTTGTACACTTGAGAGTCTTTCTTCTTTAGCTTGCACATTCTTTTCTCCGATAGACTCTGCCACCTTTGGTGATTCAAAATCCTCTGATGAAATTGAGCCAATATCAATACTGCATTCTAAATAAGTAGACTGTTGGTCCTCCTTGTTCAACTCTAGATTTATTTCTAGTACAAAACTAGTTTTTTCCACTTGTTCTTGAGTTTCAACTTCTGCAGAAGGTTTAGTCAAGAATAAGGTTTTCTTGATGTTAAGTTTTATAGCCCATTTCTTTGGATTATCTGCATGCTCTCCTTTTCTATTCTCTTTAACCATATAATCCTCCCATTTGTCATTTCTTGACAATTCTCTTCCCAAAATGGATTTGGGACTATAAGAGGAGGGGTGGGTTGGGATTCAATTGATTCCCTCACTGTTTGAGGAAGAGATTCATTCTCTTGTCTTGATGGCTCTTGTAGAAAAGAGGGAACTTTAGAAGGATGAGGCATGGAAGATTCATGATGAAATGGAGGAATAGGAAGTGAAGGAAAGGAATTCTCAGTAGGGGTAGAAACTAGAAGATTAGGACTATGGGGTTCAAGTTGAAACTGCATAGATGGAAACACGGGAAGAGGGTTATAAGGTGGTAATGCAGGGGCCTCCCATTGATGGATTGACTAACACTACATTCATAAATATCCCTTTTCTTGATCCATTCTCCAACTTGAGTCATTGTCTTGATTATGAATTGAAGCTTTTGTTGAGGGCTAAGCTCACATGGTATATGACCAGTCCATGGGTATGGAATTCTGAAGCCAATCTAGGCTGCCTTCATCATTTCATTGATCCTTATTCGTACCATGTTATGCTCCAACTCTTAAACCTTCTTCTGCAAGTGATCCTCTTCAGGTGTGGAATAGATTCCAAAATCTGCATGCCATTTTTCTTCAGTAACCCCCATGTTTGGTGGATAACCAAATTGACTTGCATCTTGCTTATGTGAACATGCATGCTCAAACTAATATTCATCATGAAATTGGTTGGAGGTGAATTTTAATAGCCTGAAGATGGAAATAATCTGCCACTACTACAAGTGGGAGTCCCACTATGGAAATGAAGCCATGATTGCATAACTTCATGAATGAGAGAAAATGGAAAGATATGGAAGAAGAATAAATGGAAAAAATAGGTAAAAATGAAATTCTGCAGCACATAGAGTAGCATACTTAAACCAATGGAGTCACCAGTTGTGCTTGGGTATAACTCTTAAGGCTGAAATTTCACTAAGAGCACAACAAATTAATGAAATGAAATGAACACAATACACACACCTATGAAATATGCGCCTCTTATCCCACCAAGCTTCCCAAAAAAATTTTGTCTCCAAATCACTACACCCCCCGAATGGCCTGAAAACAAATCACGACATTTTGTGTGATTGGGACACATGGGATCGCCTCTTAAGCTGTGGGACTTGGGCTTGAGGTGAACCTTTGGAGATGGATGGCTTCAAATAAACACAACACTACTTCTAATAAAATATAAAAAGTCTATCTAGTCCTATGCTAACATTTCATGGGATTAGGGAAAGAGATTTGCAAGGAAATAAAACCTATACTAGAAGTGGTGATGCACCAAGAAAGGGTGTTGCTAGAAAACTTTCGGATGGCCAATGAAGAGAGATGATCATGAGGAAGAATGACATGCATTACAAACCCAATTTTACATATATTACTTCACTCTTTGATAAGCACAATGACCTCAAAAACATGCAAGAGAAACCCGGTTGCACAATTCTACTGAAAACATGATAGAGAGGCAAGTAGAAGCAATAAAAATCATGAAAGGAAATACAAATGATCACAAAGAATAATTCTCATTACTTCAAGCACTTTGCACATTGCACCATTACATCGTTGAAAAGGAACAAAGTTGTCATTACATAATTTTAGAAGAAAGGCATGAAAGCCTACAAATCACAACATCTTAGCTTGTGAAGAGAGGGGAAGCTTAGAAAGTGTCTAAATTTACCAACTTGTATAGCTAGTTGGAACTTATTGGTTGAAACCCTTTGGAATGAGTCTCCAACTTACATGTATATAAGAAATTGAGAGAGAGGAGAGGAGTCATAAATTCCCTCCCTAAATGGAAGGCACATGATGTATCACTTATTACAGTCGGTTGAACCACTTGAAAAGGTTCCATCATGCATCATTAATGCCTGTTTACATAGTCTTCTCAAAATTAAAATAATATTTAAATAATAATAATAAATATTATTATTTAAAATACTTAAAGAAAAATACTAATTAAATTAAATTACTAGTGGGCCCCATGTTGACCGATTTGTGGTGAGGAGGGAGGGGTCCATGAAGAAAAGACTAAAAATAAGTCCAACTCGGTGGTTAGCTCATTGAGCCAACTCACCGACTTGGGTCCAAGCTTCATCGTTCATTGCATTGACTGATTTCCTCCATCAAGTTGTTTTCCTTTTTTTCATGATGATGATCTCTCTTCCAAACATAGATAGACTCACCACAACCAACACAGAATCATCTACGACATATCTTATTCAAAAATGCATGTTCATTGAATAGCTTAACCTAAAATTGACTCCACCCGAGTTATCCCCTCTTATTGGTGGAGATGTCTTGCCTGACCTAAGAGACATGGATGACTTGCACTTTTTTGGGACCTACCTCTGGAGTTGATCTTTGAAGTTACATCGAGCTAACGCGTGGAACCTTCCACTGGCTCTTCCTTGTTTAGAATTTTCAATGGGCGATTATTCCTTTGGGGCTTAGACCACATGGAGGATTTGTGCTCATTTAGGAATTGTCCCTTGTGTCTCACTTCTGAAGCTGCATCGAGGTGACACATGGCACCCTCCATGGGTCTGTGACTTTTCAACGGCCGATGAGACCCCCTTTTATACCATGACTATGTTGCGGGCTGACACTTATTGGGGATAACCTTTTGGGATTGACCTTTATAGATGCACTGATTTGACGCATGACATTGTCTGCTGGCCCTTCTATACTTAGCTCATTTAATAGCTGGGTCTATCCCCTTTTTGAATTCTACCACGTGGCAATCCCGCACTCATTTGGGGTCCCCGCTTTGGATTCTACCCTTGGAATTACGCCAATGAGGCGCGTGGAGGATTCCGTGGGTTTGTGACTTTTCAAATGCCGATGAGATATTTTTTAAACCCTAGACATGTGGAGGGATAGCGCATATTTGGGGACTCACTCCTGATTTTAACTCTGAAGTTACGATGTTGAGACACGTGGAGGCTTCCATTGTTCCTTTTATACTTAACCGATTTGGGCCTCAAGAGAACAAATTATATGTGCTTCCTTAGCGGGTCCCTCATTGTTGACTCCACATGGAAGTCCCATGGGGTTTTGAGTTTCACTGTTCCCTCTCACTCTTGGAAACTCGCCGAGATGACACGTGGTGCCTTTTGCGAGTCCATTGCTTTTCCTTGACTTTTCAACGGACGGTTCCACCTGTTTGGGCTCTAACCACATGAAGGGCTAGAGCTTGTTTGAGTCTCCGCTTTGGGTCATGTTGTCCCCTCAAAATTCCCCTCTTTTGAAAGTTGAAAAATTTGAAAATTTTGAGTTGGCACCCTTCAGTAATGTTTTAGTGAAGAGGAAATTTGAAAAGATAGTGAAAATGTTGTTTCTTGGGGTCATTTTAAGTAACTTGCAGTCTGTTAGAAATTTTTGTCCCTCATGTCCCAAAGTTCCTCCGAGCTTCGTGTTCCTTGATTTCCGCATCGCCTGCATCAACACCGTAATCACATATTTGCATCCCTCGTGTTTATGTGTCCCTGGACCGCCCGTGCTCATTTGGCCCACTTTCCCCGCATCACCCACATCAGTTGAATCACGTCTTTGCATCCCATATGTCCAAATGTCCCATGGACCATCCGGCTATTTTTTTCTAATTTTCCCATCTCATCTTTTTTTTGTCGGTGCAAGGTGTATTTAATGCCCATTCATGATCTTCTCTCTCCTGGATGGCTATTTAAAGGGACTACCACCTATGCATTTATCACATTTCTTGCTTGCTTTTTCTCACCCGCATCCTAGCAATTGAGTCATTTGTTTGTCTCCCTGTATCCCTTTGCATTTTCATCATGATTTTGTTCTTGGAAGGTCGTCCCTCTGTGCATTGCAAAAATGAAGATCAAGTTTCAAGGGTAGGAGCATCTGTCACCTCTAGAGACCTCTGTACCAAATATTGGGGATAGTGAAGTTCGGCACTTAGATTTTGGAGATTTTTGGGGTAGACTAACATGTGCCAACCCTGCTCCCATGGCCCAAATGATCAAGTGATAGTGGAATTGTGTATGCGGCTAGTTTTCCCATCTCTATGCAGTGTGTTGACACCGTGCTTGCCTACGGAGCTCATTTCAACCCAGATACCAGGGAGCTTGTTAATGTGCATGGGGAATTAATTACCAAACTAGATGCTACCACCATCACTACTGCCCTATGCATTCTTAAGACCAAAGACTCCATCGTTCTCACTCTTGCTCAAGCTCAAACCCTATTTGACCAAGACAATGAAAAATACAAGGCACGAGTAGTGAAGTCATGGTTAAAGAACCCTAAGAAGGGAGCATCTTGACTCTCCAAAGCATTGTTTAGGGTTGATTTCAATGAGGAGCTATCAGATTTCATCATCTTGCTCACTCATATCATGGGAATTCCCTCCACCAATGAATTTCATTTTTGGATGTGCCCTTTTATAAACATCATCTGCGAGGGCAAGCAAAACATAAATTGGGCCGAAATTATCTGTATGAACCTGACTGAGAAATTGTCAAATGTTCAGCAAACTAAGAAGTTCTATATGACTTCTTATCTCATGTATACCCTAGTTGTGTCCCGGGAGTGGTTCGGTTTCACCTACATGGAGGGAAAGAAGGATGAGCCTATCTACACATACTGCCCTTAGTTTACCCTCGAGGCCAGCAATCACAATTTTAGAAGGGTCAATGATGCTTTCACCATGTATATTGTAAGACTCTTGGAGGGTGACACTACTAGGAGATTTTTGATGAAGCTATGACTCTGATAGCCAAGTACGGGGCTTTCTTCATCCAATTCAGAAGGTTCTCATACATCAAGTTAGCTTGCTTTGAAAGTACACCCTCAAGCTCCCCATGTTTTACAATGATAAAATGGCTCTGGTTGAAGTGTGCAAGCAGCTTGATAAACTACACAGAACCTGTAGAGACAAGAAGATCATTGGTCTTCATTTCCCTATCTCCTTGGGAAATTATACATGCAAAACAGCTCTAGATGCCCAAAACATAGAAAGGGCTATTGCTCCTCTCACTATCCATTTCTTCAGACCCAAGACTTGTTTTGATCTGAAGAATTTTATTGATCAAAACCTCAGAATAACTTATCATCATAAACAAAAAACTGAGGATTACTGGGTTGATTGTGCTAATGATTTTGAATAAGAAGGAGGCATTATGGCAAACTCTCTCTGCAACAAATTATAGATCTCAATCTCTACCAAGTTCTGAAGGGCTTAAGGATGATGATGAGGACTTGCAATCCTTTGAATATGAAAGATCAATCAAACACACTCCTTTAGAAACCTTGGATTAGTACGTAAAGGAGAGAGATGATTTGAGTGAGGTTATTGCTCCTGTTCTTGTAAGAACTAAGGTTTGGTTCGACAGAAAAGTTCGTGATCTCAGGAGGAATCAAGGTAGATCTTCTTCAAGAGAAAATTCCACACCTGGGAAGGAAGTACATACACCCAATACTGAGGTACCTGAGCAAACCCCTCCTTCTTCCTCCATAAAATATCCTGAATCATCTACTCCTTCTTCCACTCAAGTGTATCAAAAGAAGATTAAATTAGTTAAGAAATAACCAATTGAGGAAGAAACTCTTCTAGAGCTGGTCGAGAATTGCTTTTCGAGTGGCTGAAGAACATTATTGTTCTTAGTGAAAGTGATGGTGATGAAATGCCAAATTTTGTTGAAGCTCTGAAATAATCTGGTGAAGAAGAAAGGGAGGTTCCTAGTATGAACCTCCCAAGATAACAGAACTCCTCTACAAAGGAAGTTCCTGAGGTTCCAAGTACTTCTCTACTAGAGGCAACAATGGTTAATACTTTAAGTGCCATGAGTTCACTTGCTCTTGGGCCTCTTGTCCCTTCCTCCTCTTCTTCTACCTTTTCCGGGTGTAGCCCTTGGTTGACAACAAGAAGAGGAAGTATTCTTCTCATTTAATAGGGCCATATTTTGATGTTGTAGTAGCTCTGCTCGTACTACCCCTCCTCCTCCAACAAAGAGAGCAAATATTACTTCAAGATTGGTAATTGATGCTCAAGGCCAATAGTTCCTGGAGGTTGCAAAGCCCAAGGTTGATAAAGTAGAGAAGGATCTTTTGGTCTCTGATTTGGAGCTTTCAGGATCCCAATGGGAGAATCCACTCCTGAGAGTGAAGTTCATAACCTTTAGGAAACAATAACTAAGGTTATTGAATGGGTTGAGAAAGGAAAAAAAACCATAGAGTAGTTGGAAGAACAGAATCAAGTTCTTTCCAACTTTATTAGATCATTGTTAGCCAAGGATAAAGTTTTGGATCCAACCCCATTGGTTGCTCTCCCACCCCCCATGATTCTCAGCCAGGATGAGTTCTAGAGAATCAAATACATATACAAGTATTCAACTTATGGGAAGGTTGTGGAAGCTATGGTGGATGATATGACTATATCAGGTTTGAACTTCATTATGGAAGCCTTCAAAACTAATGAAAAAGTGATTAATTTGTAGCTCAAAAATCTCTTCCTCAATCAAAGCTATGGATAAAGAGTTGAAGGTCTGGAGTATTTGTATTATAGATCTTCACCTAATGGGCCAAGCTGATGAGAAGATCCTGTTGGTCAACAATGTATTTGATGATTCCAATAATAACTTGTCAAAGGCATGGATTTTCAGCATTGAGTGGAAGATAAAGGTTCTAAAAGAAGCACTGGGATAATTAATGAATGTGTGGAAAAAAGGAGAATATTTTAAAACTTGTGTCTCATCAGCCTTCAAATATATTCACTACCATCTTCAAGATGAAACTACAGGTGTTCCCTTCTCTCTTCAGAAATCAAGGCTCAGTTCAGAACTTTTTTCAAGGATGATTTGTTTAAAGAAGAGTCATTTACTAAAGAGAAGATGGAAGACATTTGTTCCCTCCATTCAGCTATTTCCGAAGCTAATAAAGAATATCTAGAGCATACTAAGTTTGATAAAGATATGGAGAAATGTCTAGGAACATGGACTCATGCTACTTCCAACACAATAATTCCAAGAGGCATGGAAATAATGAAGCATTGAAAATATTCAGGCATCGGATTCTCAAATCAGTGGGCCCTCCTTAGCCATAATCAGATGTCTCTTCTTCAATATTTTCTTTCTCTTCTTCTATTTTTAGTGCCGAGCTCCTTGTAATTTAATTAAGGAATTTGTATTATGTATTTCCTTAATTAATCTTTTAATTAAAAGAAATAGTTACCAAATGTAACCACTTTGTAAGCTATATAATGAGCTCTCCTCACCATTCCAAAGGGTTGGAACTCTGATTATTTTTAAAAGTGTAAAAGAGTCAAAAGCTATCAATACAAGAAGATTTCCCTTTCTACTTCTATCTGTGTCTATTCATTCTTTCTTATCTGTCAAAGATTATTGAATCATTAATCTATTTTGCATCAAGAAGCTTTGTATTCTTGTGGATGTCATCTCTGGAACTTTTTGTCTATGAAATAACATCTAATGGCTTTAATATGAATGATTCTATTCTATATTATCCTAGTTCAGCATTTATAAGGAACTATTTTGCTATCTATACTTCCTGAAGAGTGTTATTCTACATTTCCCTTTCCTTCGTTCTTCTGTTCTTTTGTATTGATAATCTATCTTGGAGTTTAAAACACTTTCATGATATCGAGCTCCTAATTGAAATTGAAATTTGTACACTTGTGAATGGTTTTTTTCTTTCAATAAGGGCACATCTCCCATCAAAGAGGATGGACTTTCATCCCCGAATGTTGCTTTCATTAAAGTCCTATTTCGACAACCAATAGGTCACGACTTTTGGAATTGTGCCGATGAGGCACATGGAGGCTTCGTTAACCCCTTTATACTTATCCAATTTGGGATTTGAGTGAACTCTGTCTTTCTCCATTTTTTTCTAATGAGCTTTTGATCCCCGTGGTTTACTTGGTGTCACCAATAATCCTCCATATATGCTTTGATGCTCTTGACGACTCACCCGGTGAATCGGAAACTAATTCGAACTCCTCGTGAATTTTCATCCATCTTGGATCTCTAAAACCACTACCCCAAAACTCCAAACACCATAATCTCTCGAATCTTGAAAACCTAAAATTCAGAGTTTCAGCTTCAAAAATTTGACTCCTTCAATGTTTCGACTCCAAAATCTCTAAAATTCCAAAATGGAATTGTCTCGAAACAAAAATTTGAAAGCTCAACTCAACTCAGCCTACCTCATTCCCAAGCTCCTTTATTTTATGCCAAGTCATGGATGGTTATTCCAGGCCTTTTATTCTTTCAATGAGCTACAAGCTCTTTGCTTGACCACCTGAGCTCCACTTATAATTTGACATGTTTCCTGGAATAAGCTTCTGATTTGAGCTACCAACAATTTCACAACTAGGATGACATCGAGTTCAATTTTCATTATGGCTGAGATTCGATGAGCTTGTCCTTAAGGCTTATCTTGACCTAGTTATTGTCCTTAAGGCTTAGCTCGACCGAGTTATTCCTAGAGCTATGCACAAAGTTGACGAATGAGCTCTCTATGAGGGCCCGAGCTAGCTCCCCAACCTTGTCAAACACCATGTTCCAACTTTGAGCTCGAGAGACTAATTCAAACATAAGCTTAATAAAATGATTTTAATTTGTATTAATGCACTTATATGTTGATTTAGGCTCAACTGAGCTATGTTTGAAGTTCCTTATTCTTATGTGCTCTGAAGATGAAGGTATAGAAGAACTCTGGAAATTTTATATACCAACTTTGAAAATTTTAGCTTGTAGACCCTCATTGTTTATTTTTACCTAGGGGAAAAAATGGACAATAGTCTACTCTTTCACGGAAGGGTTCTTAGGGTATCACCAAGTCAAGATTGCAAAGGAAGACCAAAGAAAGACAAATTTTTCCACCGAATGGGGAAGTTTTTCCTACACAAAGTGTGCCTTTCGGATTGAAGAATTCACTTGTTGTGTTCTCACGCATCGTGGTACACACATTCAAGGACTTCATCGATAAGTTTCTTCAAGTTTACCTAGATGATTATACTATATATGGATTGGTAAAATACCATTGTAGCAATTTGAGGCTGATGTTTGAATGATGTCAACAATTGAGGATATCCGTCAACATTAAGAAATGTGTATTTACTACTCCATTTGGAACCATGTTAGGACATATTATATGTAAAGAAGCCTTACTAGTGGATCCCACCAAAGTTGTAGTTATTGTGGGATTAAGGGAGCCTACTAGTCAAAACACAGTGCGTGGATTCCTTGGGCATACGGGGTACTACATAAAATTCATCAAGGGGCATGCCAAGATCACCGTGCCCTTAGAGTAATTTCTAAAACAAAAGAGTTCCTTTCATTGTGGGAGAGGTGCAGTAGAAGGCATTTGACACTTTGAAGGATAGGCTTATCACGACACCCAAAATACATTTTCCTTCTTGGGGTAAGCCTTTACATGTGCATGTTGATGCCTCGGGGACAACCATGGGAGAAATACTCGGCACAACTTGGCGAGGGAATTATTGATCACCCTTGCATTTTTCCAATAGAAAGTTGATGCTAGTAGAATAAAATTACACAACCATTAAGCGTGAGGCATTGTTAATGATCTAGGCACGCATAAGTTCAAGAAGTATCTATTGGAAACACCATTTATATTCTACATGAACCACATGGCATTAAATTACTTAGTCAACAAGACCATTTTGGAAGGATGCATATGTCATTAGGTCCTATTATTCCAAGAATTTGAGTTTTCAGTAGTTGTTAAACTTGAAAAGAGCAATTCAGGACTTGACCACTTATCAAGGATTAACTCAGGGGAGGATGCACAAAGTATTGAGGATACCATGTCGGACATGTAACTATTTAGGTTGTGGCATGTGCCCTCAAACTTGGAAGATATCATAGTATTCTTGAAAACTAGTGTGGCACTAGACAGGATGAAGGCTCTAGAGAGGAAGAAGTTAGCATACGCGTCACACCCTATATGTTGATCAATGGAGATCTGTACAAGTTAGGATGTGATGAGATTCTGTGCTAATGCATATTGGAGTGCATGGAAGTTATGGAGGAAGTGCATGGTGGGATTGCAGGAGGACACTATGGAGGAAATGATACCTTGCAGTAAGATTCTACTCATAGGGCTTTGGTGGGAAACCATTTACGTGGATTGTATCGAGTTTTGTAAGGCTCGAGACCATTGCTAACGCCTTGGAAAACCTGGTGTTTTCACCCTCAAAATCCCCCCCTCATTTGTAATTCAAATTCAAAAATTTTGAACTCACATCCTCCAAAGGTGTTCAGGTTAAATTGGAAGTCCGAAAAGATAGAGAAATTCATGCTTTGAAGTTGTTTAAACTCTCTAGTCTACACATTTTGATAAATTTTCCATTTTCCTATCTAGACGTGTGAAAATTTTATTTTTGTCCTCATTTGAATGAAATTGTCAATATTTCTATGGCCATGGATCATCAAACCTTGTATTGTTTTCAATTCCTTGGTTCGTGAAAGAAATTTGAAAATCGGGTGCGAAATGGTGGAGTTTTCTTCTTCTTTGCATTTTTCCACAGTTGTGAATGACAGGCATTTTCTTCCCTGTCAAATTTTGGCCCCATTATCCACAAGTACATGGACATATCTAATTGGAAGTGGGTCAATGGAGAACTTTGAGGTTTTGATACTTTTTGTAAAAAGGGCTAAAATTCATAAAGTGACCCACAACCCGATCATGCTATGAGGAAAAATTCAAATATTGAGCCCACATTGAAATTCAAAGTGGGAGGTGGATCGTCGAGCCTTTTGAGTTTTTGAGCCTCTTTGTAAAAGGGCTAAAATTCATAAAGTGACCCGCAGCCCCGATCATGCTATGAGGAAAAAGTCAAATGTTGAGCCCACATCAAAAGAGTCAAAGTGGGGAGGTAGATCATCAGAGCCTTTTGAGTTTTTGAGCCTTGTTTCCAAGAGGGAAAAAGTCAAATGTTGAGCCCGCATCAAAAGAGTCAAAGTGGGGAAGCGGGTCGGCAGAGAACTTTGAGGTTTTGAGCCTTTTTGTAAAAAGGGCTAAAAGTCATAAAGTGACCCGCAACCCCAATCATGCTATGAGGAAAAAGTCAAATATTAAGCCCGCATTGAAGGTCAAAGTGGGGATGCGGGTCGGTGGAGCAATTTGTCTTTTTGAGCCCGCATTGAAAAAATTTAAAATTATAAAAATGACCCACAACACTGTCTCCACTCAAGTAATGCCACATGTCAAGACCATATCAAAAGCGGAAGGGCTGACCAAAAATTTAAAAATGCCAAATCTTTATAAAGTCAAAAATGAAAAAGGCATCCTCCACACCCGCTCAAGATGAACGGTTTAAAGTTTCAAAGGCAAGATGAACGGTTTAAATTCAAAGTTACAAAATGAGTGTAACGACTGCATTATGAAAACTCTAGTTTTTTCCGCCATTGGTGTTTCTTCGCAAATCAATAATCTGAATGGACATGAATGATTGAAAATATTGTAAACCATTTCTTGCTAACAAAGAATAAATTGTAACCATTTCTTCTAAGATATTTAAAGGCTTCTTCATGCCATTGTAAAAGTTTGGTGATTGATCTTGCTAAATTTGAGAGTGCATTGTGCACTGGAGAAACAAAAGGAAATATCCATTTTTCTTCTACTTCCCTCCACTCTCAAATTTCTTCTATTCCCACATTATGTATAGCTTCTTTTTAAGCATCAATACAAGAAGAAGGATTTTGTATTCTCTTTCATGAGAAGATTTTAGAAACTTTGAGTTTATAATCTTATCTCATCTTGTTTCCATTCTCGAGTTGTTTCTTCCCATAAATACATGTGTTGAAGTTTCTAACTAGTGTGTGTGCAAGAATATGATTTTCTACCTGTAACTTTAGTTCTCCTACCTCTATTCTCACTCCCTTTCACACCTTCGAGACAAAGTATTCCCTAGAAATATATTTCTAGCTTTCTCAGCAGGTTAGTGGAGTGCCCTTGTTGGATCCCCAATCGAAAGGACACCACAAAAATATACACTTTCTCACACATGCATAGACGATAGTTGCACCGGTTAAGTAGAGGGACTTAGATTCCTAGAGCGTTGGCAAGGAATTCACAAATTTTTCCACCCAAAAATTTCCTCGCCAACACCTAGAAAGAGGAATGAAATGTCCTTATGACCAATAGCCCGTGCTGAACCATTTGAAAAATGGGAAATCAAATTTATAGATCCAATTTCTCCAGCCACGCAAATGACTGGTTTGTGGTATATCATTACTTACACTAATTACTTGACATAATGGGAAGAGGTAGCGCCTACGAATGATTTCACCGTAATGACAACTACTAGATTTTTATGGGAAAACATAATCAGCATGTATGGTTGTCCTTTAAGCTTAACAAGTGATAGGGGTACACATTTTCTCTATGAAATGGTTAGGATTCTACAAGAAAAATTTATGGTGACCCATCACAAGACTATCCCTTATCACCCTCAAGTGAATGGAACTACTGAGGCATTTAACAAAATACTAAGTCACACATTGACTAAGATCTGTGATGTCGAAAGAAAAGATTGGGATGAAAAAGTATCGACGTTCTATGGGCATATAGGACAACCTACAAAAGGTTAAAAAAGCCACACCATTTCAATTAATGTTTGGCATAGAGGCTATTTTTCTAGTTGAATTCATGTTACCATTGTTGCGTATAACATGTGCAAGAGGGTTGGATGATGAACAAGTGCTAGAAGAGAGGATTGATAAGTTGATGTAGTTAGATGAAAGGTGATCATTTGCTAGATGGAGTCAAAAGACAAAAAGGAAAGATAAAAGGTAAGGAATGATCATCATATCAAAAACAAGTAGTTTGAGGTTGGGCATTTGGTGTTATTATATGATTCCAAGTTTTTGCAACATCCGGGAAGTTGATGAAGACAATGGTTAGGCCCTTACATCATCTTGTAAATCCTTAATTTAGGCTCTTTCCGAGTTACAAGCGCTAGATGGGACGAGATTACTAGGTCATTTCAATGGGATTAGGATGAAGCCCTACTATAAATAAGTCTTCTTGGTGTTTATAAATAAGGTATTACTAGTTAGCTTAGAATTTCCCTTTATTACTTTTTCTTTTCTTGTGTTTCCCTTTCTCATTGTTTGTTCCTTTCTTTTTGTTTCATTTTGGGCCTTGTGCACTGGTAAGCATATTATTTTCTAAGGTTGTTTATGCGTAGAGGACCACACATTTGTTTTAGCATGGGGTAGAGTAACGCAAAGAAACATATAAGCCAATAGTAAAAATTGAATGGCCCAATAGAAGGAAGAGCGTAAGATTGAGAAAGCGCATGGGGAAATGATGGATAATGAATTATGATGTCAAGAAGGATGTAAAAATACCACGTACAAAGGATGAAGAGTGCAGGAACAACATGAGGTAGGTGATGGAAAAAATTAGGTAAAGGACAGAAGAAGTGCCTTTGATGTTGTAGACATAGGCACAAGAGTCTTCATTCGATTGAATTTTTGTACACTAGAAGGTTGAAGGTTTTTCACACAGTAGCGGGTGCATGGGTAAGAGTGATTAAAGTTTTCCTAGTGGAAAAATCCACATTTAATGTTAAGTACGTTGGTGGGTGGTATAACATTTATTGTTGGAGAGGAGAAAAACTCTAAATATGAGGTCGCAAGTCATTATTTTACCTTGCTATTACGAAGTTGAAGCACTCTTATGTAAACGAGGGCATCTAGAGAAAAATTGTGAGAAGGAATAGGAATCCTAGATATCGAAGTGTGTGACTAGAGTGGATCTGTAAACTAGGAGGAAGGAGTAGACGAGTGTGAGAAATTTTGTTTGAAGAGTGTCATCTTATGGAAGGATTTTCCTAGTTAGGGTTTAATAGCTAGGGCATGGAGATAGAAGGATTTCTTCCATGAGTTGAGTTTTAAGATTGGGTATAGCAAAGAGAGAAAAGAAAGAAGTTTTTAATTTGTAAACCAACAAGAATAATCACACCAAAGAAGGTGAACATTTCACCAAAGAAACAAAAGGGAAAGGGAAAAGGAAAACAAACCGCTACCATCACGAGCTCCAATAAGGAATGGTATGTCGAAATGAAATACCTAGATGGAGTTTTACTAGGAAACGAGTGGGTGTTACACTTAAGACAAATAGTCGTGAGTGATTATAACCATCAAAAGAACACTACAAAGAAATAAATGGCGTTGGAGCTGGTTCGTCAAAATAATAAGAGGACACCAAATGGAATGCCAATATACAACAATGAGGTAAAATTAAAGTTGGAAAAGGTAGGGCTATTACAACTATATGAGTTACCTTATTTTGGTGAGCTCGAGCACCTATATCAATGGTTAATGTCACATGTGCATGAAGACTATTTCTATTTTACAGATGTATGTTGTCCACTCAAAATTCCCCACTCTGATAAGAGTAAAATTTCAAAATTTTGAGTCTTAAGTGTTTTTCTCTGAGGTGCCTAAGTCGTGAAATCGAAAAAATCTGTGTTCTGGGTCGTTTTGTGTGATTTTCGGGCCTGTCGGAACTTTTGTTCTCTGTCCCAAGTATGAAAGTGTCTTGTTCTCCGATCGGCCGAAACCTCCGAATTTGTCCCATTTTCGGGCCTGTCGGAAGTTTTTGTCCCAAGTGCCCCAAAGCCAAAAATGCAAACTGTTCCATTTCGGCCGAATCATCCTTCCCGCGTACTTCGCACTTTCCTGTCCCGAATGTCCCAAGTAAAAAGTGCGAGTCGTTCCATTTTCACCCGAACCGGCCGAACCGCGTACTCCGGAACTTTTCGTCCCAAATGTCCCAAGTTCGAACGGACCTGTTGTTCCATTTTCGGCCGATTCGCCCGATTTTGTCCCAACTGTCCCGAGTTCCAAATTGCTCTCTGTTCCATTTTCGGCCGGTTCGCCCGGACCGCGTCCTTCGCGCAATTTTGTCCCAACTGCCCCATTTAAAAAAGTGCGAGCTTTCCCTATTTCGGCCGAGCCGGTCGAGTCGCGTACTTCGGAACTTTTTGTCCCGAATGTCCCAAGTCCAAACGGGCCCGCTGTTCCAATTTCGGCCGAAACACCCGAATCGCGTACCTCACACATTTTCGTCCCATTTGTCCCAAATACATTTGTGCGTCTTCTCCCTGTTTCACCCAAACCGGCCGAGCCGCGTGTTTCACACATTCGCGTCTCACCTGTCCCAAGCGTACCAAGTGTCATTCACACTTAGTTTTTCCCGCTCGACCCGAATATGTTGTTTTTCAAAAAATGAATTTAAGTCATGGGCTCGATGCTATCAATCCAAGATCAAATTTCAAGAAGCGAAGCATGAAGGACGAAAATTTCAAGACGCTCGGTTACATCGGTTTTCAAGGATATCCATTGACATCTTCAAGATGAAACGTCCGTGTGTCCTCGTGGCAAAGACGCGGGCTGGACGTGGAGGAAAACTCAAGCGGCGGTTTCAAGACAAAGTGGGTCCTTCTCGAATCTGGACACTGTCTCCTTCTCCTTTCTTTTCTCTTCTTCCCTTTCTTTTCGTATTCCTTGTAATTAGTTAAGGCATGCAGATTGGCGGTCCTTAACTATTCTTTAGTTAAAAGAAATGGTTACGAAGAGTAATGATTTGTAATCTATATAATGGCCTTTCCACGCCATTTTACGAAGGAGGAAGAACTTGGATATTTGTTTGAAAGTGTAAATAGATCTTAAAGAAATCAATACAAAAGGGCTTTCCGTTCTTTGTCTATCTGATTCTTGTTGTCTTTGTGTTCTCCTTTAATATTGTGAAGATCATTTTGTTCCTAACTCGTTTAGTCTCTCTAATGCATACATCTGCTCGCCTTTTGCAAATACAAAGTGATCTTGTACAACCAAGAAGGAACTTTGTGTCCTTAATTAAAAAATCAAGAAAGGTTATTTATGGAACTTTGTGTCCTTAAATTTAATCTCATTCAACCAATGCAAATGATCTTGTCTTAAATCCTTCAAGCTTCGTATACACGAAGAATTATTCTGCCATCTATAATTCCGAATGTTGCTATTCTGCCCGTCTTCTAATTCCCTTTCTTCAGCCCTTGTGTAACTGATAATCCTTGTAAAAGAACACTTTCGTAATATCCAAGTTCGACCATAAAATAATGTTCTGTACTTTTGTAAATAAGTTTGTTTCAGAATAAGGGAACCTCTCCCATTAAAGAGGAGGGACTTCTTGTCCCCTGACTGTTGTTCTTCTAAAAAGTCCTATTTGAAAACCAACAGTTTTTGGCGACTCCGCTGGGAAAATCGCATTCTGGGAAAAAGATCGCAATTTATTTTTCGATCATCCTTTGATCTGGCGACTCCACGTTTCACTAGAGGGAGAAGGGCCCTTGGTATCGAAGATTCTCAGTTTCAGCTTTTGGAGCAACAGGGTTTTCCTTTCCCTTCCAATAGAAGAACTCGTTCGACGAGCACTCCACCTGTCCAAGATAGAAGTCCTGCGGGTGGTATTCCTTCAGAGCCTGCTAGTCCTAATCTACGAGCTTTGATCCTTGCCGGTGTTACAGTTCCCCTCCAAGCCGTATTTCCAAGAATGGCACAATTACCATGGGGTCAACGTGTCGGGCCCCTGGCTCTTGCGCAGCCTTTGCATGAGTTACCTAGAGGTAACCGAAAGAACTTCCCAAAATTTAAAGGAGATGGCAAAATTCACCCTGATGAACATATTGCAGCATTCATAGTTGCATGTGGAGTCTTGGGGGTTGAACATGAAGACGTCTCAGTAAGACTGTTCGTTGAGACATTACAGGATAATGCTGCTGACTGGTTCTATCACCTTCCGGCTGGTGCCATCACCGACTGGAATACAATGAGAACTCAATTTGAAAGCCGTTTCAAGCCGGCAGAAGATGTGCATGCCCTGCTTGCCCAGATTTCTCAGATAAAGAAAGATCCATCAGAACCTATGAGAGAATTTGTGGCTCGGTTCAACAGATTGATCAACAAAATTCCTGTAAATACTCGACCGGTTGATCAAATTCAGAAATGTTTCTTTTTGAATGCCCAAACGCCTAAAGTCAGTTATGCTCTAAGAAGGGCTAATCTCGGAACGTTAATTCTAGATCAAGAACTGGCTGTTAGTGTCGAGGATGACCTGATCATGTCAGGGAAGTTGAGAAGAGATCCTCCTAAATCTAAATCTACTGCTTCTTCCTCTTCCACCTCTGGACCCAATACTGATCCATTAGTCCAGAAACTTGCAAATGATCTAGTGGCTATAAAGAAACAATTAGCCCAGCATGCACCATATGCAGACGTTCCGAGAAGAAATTTTCAACCCAGAAACCGTTTGCCAGCTCCCCACACAAGACTGGCACTTGAAGGACCTCCTGTCAAAGTTCCGGTGAATGCAACTTGTGAGGTTGAAGAGCCAGAAGATGATAATGAAGCTTGTGAGGAGTTCCTGGAGGAATTCGATGATGAGGCAGAAGAACTCGAAGGATCTCGAGTCAATTTCTTTACCACTGAAGGCATTGATGATGGAGATGACTATGATGAAGTGGTAGCAGACATGAACAGTGAATCATTTGCTGTCATGACTCGAGAACAGACAAGGCAGAAGGAGAAGGTGACACAGCCCCTAAAGAAATCTAAGGAGCAGCCGGCAACTATCCCTGTAATTGCCAGAAGAGGATCTCCTATCCCTACCTCATCTGCACCAAAGGTAAGTACTGTCAATCCTGCTCCCAAAGTTGCTTCTTCTTCTTCTTTTTCTCCCAAAGTTGATAAGCCTAGAATTTCAAATGATGATGGCCCATCCACCTCTGGATCCTTTGATATTGTTGATCATCTTAAAAGGACTAAAGTTCAAATTTCAGAAGCTGAATACTACCAAACCCACCCTAAAGCTTTTGCCAAGATGATCCAATTTGTAAATTCCCATTCCAAGACCACCTCTAAAGGCCTTTTGCCCACACCTCCTTCTGCACCACAACCTAGCCTGGTAGCTGCTGTCACCTCACCTGGAGACAAAATCAAGCCTTTTTATGTAACACTCCTTATAGCTGGCCATAGGCTCAGTAACTGTGTCATAGATTCCGGAGCCTCAGATAATGTGATGCCTGCTAAGGTAGCTCATGCTTTAGGCTTGACCCTTACTCGCACTTATGGATCTTGCTACTCCATGGAAAGTAAGGAAGTACCTTTAGTTGGAAGGATTAAAGATGCACAAGTGGCTTTTGCTGCTTTACCTGAGAAGAAGGTCTTGGCTACCATCCTAGTAGCAGACATTCCTCCTTCCTATGGAATGTTGCTAAGTAGGAACTTCTGTAAAGATGTGGGTGGAGAGATTCAAATGGATTGGTCACACGCACTCATACCTGTCCATGGACAAATGAAGAAGTTACTACCTGAGAAGCAGTCCGAGTATATTGTGCAGAAGACTGATGATCCTAAGGCACAAATACTCTATGAGGACAGGGGCCATGGTAATTACATGATTTTATCCCCTGATGAAATCCAACCCTCCAAAGTATCACCAAAAGATCCTAACGGCGTCTGGACTTTAGAATTTGATGGAAGTTGTTCCTCGGCTGGTTCTGGAGCTGGCGTCTTGCTAGTATCACCTGAAGGCTGCCTGCACCCTTTTTCATTTAAGTTGCAGTTCGAGAACACCAACAACACGGCAGAGTATGAGGCTCTCCTTCTTGGACTGCAAGTAGCCAAAGAACAAGGTGTAAAAAATCTTCTGGCTCGTGGTGATGCAGAGCTGATTGTGAAGCAAGTCAGAAGCCTTTTTCAGGTAAAGAATGGAAGGCTGAAGCATTATCGGAATCAGGTTTGGGATTCAATTGAATTCCTTGATGCTTTCTCTATTGAAGCAATACCTAGAGAAAAGAAAAAGCAGGCTGATTCATCGGGTCGCTCGGGGTCACTATTGATTCCCCATCCTGAATTCTCTCAGGATAAGTTCACTATTGAAATGGTCCATCGGCCTAGTGTCCCTGACAATACCAATAACTGGCAAGTTTTCAACGATGACCAGCATCTGCTTTCCTTCCTGGAACTCAAGGGGAATTTCGAGCAACTGTATTTTGAGGGAAGTGACAACCTGCCTCGTGAGAGTGTGTCTTCTGACCAAGCTGTCACCCAAGGAGAAGAAACTGATCAGGAAGGGTGCATTAAGCTCAAAGGAAACAAGATTCCCAAAGGTTTGGTGAGTTTGGAGGAGTTGTTTGATAAACATGACAGATACGTGAGATCTAAAGCTTCTACTGGACCTCAGCAATCAGCTGAGTATGATAAGATTGATATTGGGAGTTCTGATGACCCAAAGCTGGTGAATATTGGGAAATGTTGCACATCAGATGAGAGGAGGAGAGCAATTGATCTTCTAAGGAAGTATAAGGATGTTCTTGCATATTCTTATGAAGATCTAAAAGCCTTCAAGCCAAAAGAAATGCAACACTCTATCCCTCTCAAACCAGGAATCAAGCCTTTCAAGCAGAAACAAAGGCAGTATAATCCAAAAATAGCCGACACCATCTTTCAGGAGATCCAGAAATTGTTGAAGGCTAAAATCATTTTTCCCATTCACCATTCAACATGGATTGCAAACATTGTGCCTGTTAGAAAAAAGAATGGAGAGATCCGCATCTGTGTTGATTTCAGAAACCTGAATCAGGCCTCTCTGAAAGATAACTACCCTCTGCCTATGATGGATCAGATTTTGCAAGCAGTAACAGGATCCGAGATGTTATCTATGCTTGATGGATTCTCGGGATACAATCAGGTAGAGGTTGACACTGCAGATCAACACAAGACAGCCTTCACCACTCCTTGGGGTACCTTTGCCTACAAGAGAATGCCTTTTGGGCTGATTAATGCTGGTGCCACTTTCCAGAGAGCTATGGATTTGGCTTTTGGAAGCTTGAAAGGGAAATGTATAGTCATATACCTTGATGACCTGACAGTGTTTTCAAAGACAAGAGCAGATCACTTAGACCACCTGGAAACAGTTCTGCAGAGATGCCGAGAGCATGGGATTTCTTTAAATCCTAAAAAATCTGTCTTCTGTGTTACAGAAGGAAAGCTATTAGGGCACATTGTCTCAAAGGACGGCATCAAGATTGATCCTGAACGAGTTCAGGCCATCCAGCAAATTCCTCTCCCTACTAGTAAAAAAGGCGTGCATTCCTTCTTCGGTAAGATCAATTTCTTAAGAAGATTTATCCCTGATTTTGCTGAATTAACGTTGAATATTTCTCAGATGATGAAAGGGAAGCAAACATTTGGATGGTCTTCTGAAGGAAAGGAATCCTTTGAGGGTATCAAGAAAGCCATTGCTAAAACTCCAGTTTTGGCCTGCCCTGACTTCAACAAAGATTTCATCATCTATTGCTACGCTATGCATAATACCCGGTCCGCTTTGCCTTAACCCAAGAAGATTCTGATGGACATGAGCTACCAATTGCCTTCATGAGCTATATCCTGAAGGATCATGAGCTAAAGTACACCATGATGGAGAAGCATGCTTTTGCAGTAGTCAAGGCTGTTAAGCAGTTTCGCTTTTATATCCTCAATTCTCACTCCATGGTGCTGGTTCCAGATACGACTGTTAAGTCAATCCTTACACAACAAGAATTTGGATCCAAGAGGGGCAACTGGGTGGCTAAGGTCCAGGAGTATGACATTGATATCAAACCGACCAAGCTGGTTCGTGGCAAGGGTCTTTGTGAGCTCATTGCTGAAGGAGCCAAACATGAGTTGCTGGAGGAGAAAACTGACATTCCTACTGTTCTATTCCTTAGTTCAGTCGACGAATGGTATGCCGACATCGCCCATTTTCTCACCTATGGGGAATGCCCCTCTCATTTAACTGCCAAGGAAAAGAGGACTGTTAAATTGAGATCAGCGCAATATGTACTGTGGGAAAATGCTTTGTTCAAGCGTGGCTTAGATGGGAGATTTTGAAATGTGTTGATAAGGAACAACAGAGAAAGTTGCTCTCAGCTTTCCATGATCAGGCGTGTGGAGGGCACTATTCGTCAACAGTCACAGCTCACAAGATACTCCGGGGAGGGTATTACTGGCCTTCCTTGTTCAGAGATGCATCCAAGTGGGTGGATAAATGCGAGGCCTGTCAGACTTTTGTGGGAAGACCCAAACTGGCCGCTTTGCCTCTCAAGCCAGTTGTGATCGAGGAACCATTTCAACAGTGGGGTCTAGACTTCATTGGTACACTCAACCCTGTTTCTAGTGCTGGGCACACTCATGTGCTAACTGCCACTGACTACTTCACCAAATGGGTGGAAGCTATCCCAGTCAAGAGCACTACTTCTGAAGTAGTATGCAACTTCATCAAGGAGAACATCTTGGTAAGGTATGGTGTACCTAACAAGATTGTAACAGATAATGCTTCGAACTTCTCCTCAACTGAGATCATGGATTTCTGCTACGGGTATGGCATCTCTCTGGCTCATTCTTCAGATTATTATCCCCAGGGAAATGGACAAGCAGAATCCACCAACAAAAATCTGGTGACTATCATAAGGAAGTTGGTCAATGAGTCTCAGCGAAACTGGCATAAGAAGCTTTATGATGCTCTTTGGGCAGACAGGATCACACCTAAAAGAGCCATTGGAATGTCCCCCTTTCAAGTAGTGTATGGAGTAGAGGCCAATTGCCAGTGACAGTGGAACTGCCAGCCTTGCACCTGATGAAGGCCATTGAAGACACTAGTTTCAGTGATGCTCTGGACAAAAGAATCATGTACCTGCACAAACTGAACGAGGATAGATTGGAGGTTGCTGACAGAATATCTGCTCACCAGCAGAAGGTGAAGGTTCTGTTCGATAAGAAAGCTAGGTCCAGAGAGTTCCAAGTTGGTGATACCGTGCTGTTATGGGACAAAAGACATGAACCTCGTGGCAGCCATGGAAAATTTGATTCTCTGTGGCTTGGACCTTTCAAGATAAGACACTTTGCTGGTAAGGACTCTTTCTATCTTGATTACATGGATGGTTCTCCCCTCCCACTTCCTTATAGTGGGCAGTATTTGAAGTCGTTCAAGTCCTAGGTGACTAGGGAGCCCCTTTGTATATTCTGTACAGTGTTTTTGCTTTTCCTGCTTTTGGTGTGTTTCCCTTCGGTTGTGTGTGTTGCCCTCTGTATTGGTTTGTTTTTGACTCCTTTGCCCAATGGATAAGGCACTGGTCTGCTTCACCGAGTTATCTAAGTTCTTGCCTTGTCTCATTCCATGAATTTATACCAAGTCATCCCCAGAAGGAGCCAGCTGTTGTCCACTCAAAATTCCCCGCTCTGATAAGAGTAAAATTTCAAAATTTTGAGTCTTAAGTGTTTTTCTCTGAGGTGCCTAAGTCGTGAAATCGAAAAAATCTGTGTTCTGGGTCGTTTTGTGTGATTTTCGGGCCTGTCGGAACTTTTTGTCCCATCTGTCCCAAGTACGAAAGTGTCTTCTGTTCTCCGATCGGCCGAAACCTCCGAATTTGTCCCATTTTCGGGCCTGTCGGAAGTTTTTGTCCCAAGTGCCCCAAAGCCAAAAATGCAAACTGTTCCATTTCGGCCGAATCATCCTTCCCGCGTACTTCGCACTTTCCTGTCCCGAATGTCCCAAGTAAAAAGTGCGAGTCGTTCCATTTTCACCCGAACCGGCCGAACCGCGTACTCCGGAACTTTTCGTCCCGAATGTCCCAAGTTAGAACGGACCTGTTGTTCCATTTTCGGCCGATTCACCCGATTTTGTCCCAACTGTCCCGAGTTCCAAATTGCTCTCTGTTCCATTTTCGGCCGGTTCGCCCGGACCGCGTCCTTCGCGCAATTTTGTCCCAACTGCCCCATTTAAAAAAGTGCGAGCTTTCCCTATTTCGGCCGAGCCGGTCGAGTCGCGTACTTCGGAACTTTTTGTCCCGAATGTCCCAAGTCCAAACGGGCCCGCTGTTCCAATTTCGGCCGAAACACCCGAATCGCGTACTTCGCACATTTTCGTCCCATTTGTCCCAAATACATTTGTGCGTCTTCTCCCTGTTTCGCCCGAACTGCCGAGCCGCGTGTTTCGCGCATTCGCGTCTCACCTGTCCCAAGCGTACCAAGTGTCATTCACACTTAGTTTTTCCCGCTCGACCCGAATATGCTGTTTTTCAAAAATGAATTTAAGTTGCGGCTCTGATGCTATCAATCCGAAGATCAAATTTCAAGAAGCAGTTACGAAGGACGAAACTTTCAAGACGTCGGTTACATCAGTTTTCAAGGATATCCATTGACATCTTCAAGATGAAACGTCTGGTGTGTCCCTCGTGGCAAAGACGTGGCTGAGACGTGGAGGAAAACTCAAGCGGCGGTTTCTGAAGACAGTGGGTCCTTCTCAGAACTGGACACCTGTCTCCTTCTCCTTTCTTTTCTCTTCTTCCCTTTCTTTTCGTATTCCTTGTAATTAGTTAAGGCATTGCAATTGGCGGTCCTTAACTATTCTTTAGTTAAAAGAAACGGTTACGAAGAGTAACTGATTTGTAATCTATATAATGGCCTTTCCACGCCATTTTACGAAGGAGGAAGAACTTGGATATTTGCTGAAAGTGTAAATAGATCTTAAAGAAATCAATACAAAAGGGCTTTCCATTCTTTGTCTATCTGATTCTTGTTGTCTCTGTGTTCTCCTTTAATATTGTGAAGATCATTTTGTTCCTAACTCGTTTAGTCTCTCTGATTGCATACTGTTCAGTTTTGCAAATACAGTGATCTTGTACAACCAAGAAGGAACTTTGTGTCCTTGATTAACAAATCTGAAGAAGGTTATTTATGGAACTTTGTGTCCTTAAATTTAATCTCATTCAACCAACGCAAATGATCTTGTCTTAAATCCTTCGAAGCTTCGCATACACGAAGAATTATTCTGCCATCTATAATTCCGAATGTTGCTATTCTGCCCGTCTTCTAATTCCCTTTCTTCAGCCCTTGTGTAACTGATAATCCTTGTAAAAGAACACTTTCGTAATATCCAAGTTCGACCATAAAATAATGTTCTGTACTTTTGTAAATAAGTTTGTTTCAGAATAAGGGAACCTCTCCCATTAAAGAGGAGGGACTTCTTGTCCCCTGACTGTTGTTCTTCTAAAAAGTCCTATTTGAAAACCAACAATGTACTATGCACATAACACCACTTGTTGATATTCAAGTTCACGGCCTGAATTGTGAAGGGAATCCATAGATGATGACACGAACAATAAGAAGTCTATCAAGGAAACAATATTAGCCTATGAATACAAAAATGGTTCAAGGTATTTTGACATCGAGGAAATTCTAGACCTCGTTATTAGAATGGTCACACACTTGGTCACCAAGCTTAATGATCAAGAAATATGGACGCAAGTGAACAAGTCATGGCTGAATATATGTCGGAAGATATTAAAAGGGACCATATATATCTTTTCTACCTTCATTACGGATGAAATCATAAGCAGCGTGTAAGAAGGAGAAAATATCTTATTCGGAAACATCCTCCTCACCATTGTCTTTTTAGATATTGGAGTACTAGATGGGTCGAGAGAAATTTTTTTGGGAGTATCCGTAAGAAGAGAACACCTCACCCAAAAAAAGGTTCAAGAAGTATACTTGTGAAACCATGATAGTCACTCACAAGGTATGCCTAGAGAATTGGTACAAACGAATGCGTTACGCATTCGGGGTAGAGTGGAGGATCCCAAAGAATTTTCCCACACTCGTGGATGGGGAAGTAGAGTTTACATTTTATAAACACTTCTACATTGGTAGGTTCACTTTTACAAATGGGATTAAGAGCCCATGGTGCAAGTTTCCCTTCTCCTTCACCGCGCAATACTTCCAGGCAGGGGTCAACAGGTTCAAGGAGGCCAAAAGGCTAAGGTTCGACCTTAGTGAGGTGGACCAAGACCACCACGAGCTGCAACAAAATCTTTTGTACCCTAAGAAGAGCACGTACATGGAGAAATATGTCTCCCACGAAGTATAAATGATGAAGTTGATAATGTTGATGATTGTTAGAAGGTTTGTAGCCATGGTATATCTACGCATAAGGTTGAAGTTTGAGAAAGGCGCATATCGGGAGAGTGATTTATCCATTCCTAAAGAGCCCACAAGCTGGAAAAAGGGCATACTAAAGAATAGGGAAAGAGAAGAGGTGCAGGATAAAAAGGCACCAAGTGTTCAAACCGCACAACTGTGGGTGTGCCGGAAGCGATCATGGAGCCCAACACTTATGCATGTAGAAAGAATTCCCTAGTTAAGGTGAAGACATGAGAAGAAGAGGTGATGGAGCATGAATATCCCCTCACACATGAAGAATCACCAAAGAAGAGGTCACTGTTAAGGAGAAGGAGAAAGAATGATCCCATATCTGGAATCACTAGTTAGGTAGAAGAAAAAGGTGGCAAAAGAGGCAGACTCGGAGGTGACAGAAAGCTTAGATGCCTACATTGGTGACAAGGATGATGATAAGATCGAAGGAGGTGAAGATCATCCAATGTATAATATACATGAATCTAAGGAGAAGGAAGGTGAAGAGAAGTATGACAAGGAGATAAGGAGAAGAATGACAAGGAAGAAGCAAAGGATCAAGGAAAGGGGGTGAGCGAAGAGGTAAGCACCAAGAATCGGGAACCCCAAGCCTCACCAAGGAGAAAGCAGAGAAATCCATGGAGAGAGAAGTGGTGGGCATCATGAAGGAGTTGGTGGAACATGAGTTGGAGTGGAGTGTGGATGAAATTTTGAAGGAGATGGAAGAAGAAAGTGTTGGGAAAGAATATGATAGCATGGGTGGGAATCCCAATTTGGCAATAAGCTTCCTAGAAACTACGGGAATATGTGGGAAAGACATAATGGTGGCACAAGAGTAGGGAATGGGATACATTAATTATCCTATCAAGGTGCTATGTGCGTGCTTCCAAAGCACCATACCAATGGAGCAACTCCTAGCTATGTCATCGTTTGATGAAGAAGGCACATATCCTGAACCAAGAAGATGTTATCTTGGTCATTCAAGTCTCACATAGATGAACCTAAGTTTGAAGTAAGTAAGAGAGTGTTGATGAAAGTGCCATAAAAAAAATATTAAATCCCTTGATGAATGCTCAATAATTATCAGATGAGTAGCTTTGTAATGCGCTCAAAAGTTTCAATTAAGATTGAGGCCAGATTGTTTAGAAGGAATGATAGAGGGAATTTCTAGGAGGAGGAATTGGAGAAGTAAAATAAGGAGCTTGGTAATAAGAGAAAGGATTGGAAGCAGGAAGATCTTATCAGCATGTAGTTAAGGTGTGAACTGAAAGAGGAGAAGGCAAGGGTGCACAAGATATTGAAATGATTATGGGTGATATTATTTTAAAGCATCTTGACTTAGCACCGCTTGAGAAAAAATATGAATCAACCTTGCGAGTTGTCCGAAGGATTTGACCCGCATCCTCATGATGGAAAGGAATCCATTTTCCTTATATTATACAGAAGAAGCATTGGTGTGTGAGGAAGAAGAAGAGAAGATGAAGGTTCTTGAGATTGTTTCTTGATAAACTAAACTCCTTGCATAGATAAAGGTTTCCACGCAAGTTGCGAAGCTGCATATGAAAACTACCCTAATAGAGAGAGAGTGGCAAGCATCTAGGTTCACACATGAAATGGAACTCAAGGAGTTTCAAGAAAAAAATAAGGGGAATAGGACTGAAAGAGATAAATCCTAGCTGAGGTACAGAAGAAGTCATAAGCTATCAATACCTTGAGAGGATCAATAAAAATCCAGCTAAAGGAAGTGTACCCCGGATCACCCACAAGATGGATGCACTTGAAGACTTGGGAAAATAGTTAGAGATTATTGTGGAGACAATGAGCACCAAAAGAGAGGAATTAATTTTGAGGAGGTGAGCACCTTATTTGGATACCTCTGTCAGCAAGTGTAGAACGAGGTTGACACTTGGGAAAAGCTAGAGGAAGAAATAGGGAAGGATTTCCCTCTCCTCCTTCAAAAATAAGCACTGCTTTATTCTCATTCATTCTCCTCATTCTTTCTCCCAATTCTACATTCATTATTTCTTTCTTCCCTATTTAGAGCCCACCATTATTTATTCTTTAGAGAGAAGTGTTTATGAGCATGGAGAATAGGCGTAGTGTATGGTGATGTTGGGCCCAGAGAATATTGACTAACTACGAGAAGGTATAGGGGTGCATGGGATCCATTTGAAGAAGGGTGCGTGGGTTGAAGGCATGTAGGGTAGGGTTCTAGCATGGTTTAGTAGAACACATGGCACGCGAGTAAGACAAGATAGGTTTTGGGACTTAGCCATATTCGGAGTTCCAGATAACACATGAGAAAAGCGTGACCTATCTAGCATGCGGAATGGATAAGGTTCCATCCTGACAACTATAGGATCAAAAAGGGAATATTCCATGCATGTGATGGAAGGATCCAGAAGGAAATCATTGCAAAGAGTGGAGAGCTCAGATCAAAGGAGGCATGCTCCATTGGAGGACCACTTGGACACTTGGCAACCAATCTGTTACCTTAGAAGGCATGGTGGTGAAGGAAGAAAAAACTATATATAGAAATGTGTGGATAGTAGAAGGGTGTGGATGATAAGAGGAGATGCAAAGAGATTAATGCACTTTGGAAAAGAGGTGAAGTTCTAAAAAATATCATGCAATATTATAAGGGTTGGGATTAGAGAAAACATAGGAGTGATGGCATATTTAGAGGGATGGGTTTATATTTATCCTTGTAATCTGAAGGACATAGTGTAGTTTCTAATGCATGACCTTGCTCTGCATTGTTCTACGGGTCTGTTATGACCTCAATGAATGTAATGTGGTTAATGAACTCATTAATATTAAATCATATGTGTGTTCATGAGCATAATCCTAGTGCATTTCCTTTGTGTATGAATCAATTCTATATGTTGTTTGTTATTTCTCTTTTATGGATGAAATGAGATGATAACTCGTCCTAGGTTCTTAGAATGATGCATGGTTCTTTTCCATTCTTTTTCACTTAAGTGTCTATCATAGATGAGGTATTCTCACAAGACTCACGTAAAGCAAGGGCTCGGTGCTTGCGCATGCCTCGGGTGAGTGCCCAATGCCTGTTGGGTGATAGGCTAGTGTGCATGGGATTATACTTTGTAGCTCTAATGGTATAAAAATGACTATAGGTGCTATGTGAAGGAAAAGAAACACTCTTTTTGAAGGATGTAATTCATTGAAAACAAACACTATCCTTAGAGGAATTTTTAGCCTTGAATCAAATTTTAACAATGCGAGATAGAGTTGTGATAAAACCTATCCATGTACCTAGAGATGTTGTGGAATAAAATTTGGGAAATTATCATAATCCAAGAAATTTTTTCTTAGGAAGAATCATGATTGAAAAGAAAGACAAGCTTATACTAAACTATTGAGAAAATATCAGGATTGTCTTGTATGGTCTAATTATGAGTTAAATTCTTATAGGCAAGATTTTTTTCAAAATTAAATACCTTTGGAACCTCATACCAATCCATTTAAGTATAATGAAATACCTATCAACCCCATCCTTGTAAATAAGATACAAGAAGAGTTAACAAAGTTGAGAGATGGTGGGATAATCCAATCCACTAGGTATTGCTCATGGGTGGAAAACATGGTCATTAGGATTTGTGTGGATTTTAAGAATTTTGAAAAAGCATCAGTCAAATATAATTACCCATTACCTAACATGGATAATATACTACAAAAAGTGACAAGATATTAGTTAATATCCACATTAGATGGCTTTTCAGGTTATAACCAGGTAGTGGTGAAACAATAAGAAAAATTCATAGTTTCTTTCACCACCCCTTAGGGAACATATTTCTATGTTAGGATTCCTTTTGGATTAATAAATGAAGGAGAAATCGTCAAATATCCATGGACATGGCCATCTCTAGTTTTATTAATGATTACATTACAGTTTATCAAAATGACATAATTGTCTTCTCTAGGAAAAGGGGTGACCATTTAGAGTTTCTTAAAAAGATATTGATCAGATGTAATAATATGGGATATCATTAAATCCAAAGAATTTTCATTTTGGGGTACTGTTGGTGCCATTTTTGAGCTTGCACCATTTCACCCTAAATTTTTCCTTCATTCTGCGTGCTCTAAAACGTTTTTCTCTCAAATTGGTGGTCTACAACTTTTCCCTCCAGTCATATGCCTTGAAATGCTCACAAACTTTTTGTTTTGCCCCAATTTGAAAGAAATATGCATGTGTGCCTTGTTTTGTGCCCTAATTTTTCCAAAATCTGTGGACTCTGTCATTTTTCCTTTTTTCTGATTGTGAAAGTTTAAAATTGATCGATTTGCACTTGTATGCCATTAAAAATCCAATTCCATGATCAAAAATTATTTACAAACATGTTTCAGTTGGTTCAATTTTGAGAAATTTGTCATCCTTAGTGAAAAAATTGAATTCTAGGACATCCCTAGCATTTTCTATGTTTTGACAGTTTGGCCGACAGGTGTCATTTTCCTATCAATTTCTTCTTTAGCATTCATCGACAATGTGGCTTGTTTTAATTGGCCAAGGGACGACAGAAAATTATTTTAACTTATCACTTTTTGATTTTTTGGCAAAAGGGTGACTTTGGTCCCATGGCTCTGTTTTACTCTAATTGGTCCTAATGTTGCTTACGTGGCATGTTTTGATTAGAGGAGGAGTGGCAAGTCATTTTGTGCCTTAAGGCATTTTGGAAAAAGAGTTAAAGTGCAAAGAAAATTCCTAGGGCCCACAACAAATCAAAATGGAACACGTGATGGCTTTAGAGCCAAGGACGAAATTAAGTGTGGTCAGGTTCTTTTGAAGTTTTTTTATTTTATTTGGTTAAAAGATTAAAGTCACAAAACAATCCGAAACTCTGCAGTGAATCATAGATGGACACATGTCACGTTTGCGTCAGAGGCAGAACTTCGGGCCTCAAGGAAAAATTGAGATATTTTCCCATTTTTCGGCATAAAATTAAAAGGAGGAGCATAAGCTCACAAAGAAATCAGCAATCGCCACGTGTCGGATAGAATCGGAGGTGCTAGTCCATGGGGATAATTTGAAAAAAATTCCTTTTTCCAAAAAAATGTGGAAATGTGTAGAATCGGTCCGCGATTCCAATGGGGCCCACTTTGGGACACGTGTCAGGCCCATTTTCATGAGGCGGAGGTGCAGGGAAAAATATCAATTTTTTCCAATTTTTCCCAAAAAGTTTAAAAGGTAAAATGAAGCTCCTAGGTCCGTATCCAATGGAATGGTGCCACGTGGCCACTCGAATAAAAAGGTCAAAAGGGTAAAAATGTGAAACCCGTGCCCATGCCGAATCAAATCTCACCACGTGGTCATTTCTTTTTAAAAATGCAAAATGGAAAAAGGTGCCTCCAAAGCCCGTCTCCAATGGTTTTTCTCCACTTGAGGGCACAGATTAAAAGTTGAATGTCAAATCAACGGTAGTTGTGCATCATTTTTTCTCTACCACCATTTTTGCCCTAGAACACTCCAGGAAATTTGGAGATGTAGTTTTTGCATCAATTTCCATCAAATTTTTGACAAATTCATGTCGTTGTGCCTACAAGGACCAATGCAATCGGTTTTGAGGATCAATTTGAAGATCAAAGATGTTTTTGAAATGAATTTTTCCCTAACCCATCCAAAAACATGAAATATCATATCCAAAAGTTGCAGAGTCAAATTTTGGAGGGATAAGGATGAAATAATGAAAGGAAGGGGTCTGTATGCTTTGAAGATGAAAAACGTGCCTCCACAATGGATAATGATGCAAATTTTGCAATGATTCATCTCTTTTTGAGACAACTGGAAACTTTTTGGACATGTTTTGTTAAACATCCATGTCTGTGAATCATGAGAAATTTTTGTAACAAATTTAATCCTTTGGCATATTCTTTTCATGGGAAAGAAGGCTCGAAGGAGATTGAAAGCTATATATTGCATGAATTTTTCATGCAAAGGGTTGGAAGAGTTTAAAGAATCTTGGAAAACTAAAAATTTCATGGGAAAATATGGGAAGAATCTCGTTCTATGAGTGACCACCGAGAAACTCATATAACTCTCTCGTATCAGATTTCAAATCATGTTAAGTTGGTTGCATATGTATATCCATTAACAAGCTCTGAGATTGTTTTCAAAACATTCTCCTGCTGATAAATATGATCATTTTGAGTTATTATATGTTGTTGTTAACCAAAATGTGCCCCCTACTCATTTTGTGGCTAACTCCTCTCATTCTTCCCTCTCTTGTGCCTCAGTCACAAAATTTTGCTTTTTAGGCACTCAAAACCTTCTGAAAATGGCACCATTGGATAGAGCTCTTTCTCAGCTTTCCAGAAAGGTAAAGTTTTCCTCCTAACTCCATGTATTTTTCAAGTTATGGCTCGGTAGAGTTTTTGTGGGAAATTTTCCCCTAGAAGGCCCGCAGCCAATCAGAACTCGCCATGTGTCCAGGCCAAAAATATCAAAGCGACCCAATTTGGCCTTGTTTTTCCCTAAAAATTCAAATCACCATATCTTTCGATCCAGAGCTTGGTTTTTCATGTTCTTTATATCAATGGAAATCTGGTGAAATTATCTACAAGATTCTGGGGTCAATTTTGCATTTTGGTGGAGTTTGGAGAGAGAAAATCAAGAAACACCTCTGGCACGTGGTAATGGCCAGAAATGACATTTCAACAACCAGTTTTAATGCAAAATGGGTCGCATTCTTCTTCAGCATGGCCAAAAATGTCAGGGCATGGGTCTGTAAGGACGCCCATGTTGTTTTAATGCATCTTCATTCAATGGGGAATGGCTTCCATGTTTTTTACACATTTTCTCTCTCCTGGGCTCGACCCATGCATTGTAAAAGCCAGATTTGGCTCATTTTTTGAGGTGGAACATTTTTTTGGATAGCAAGCTTCTTCTTTCACCTTCAACAAGTGATTTTTGCAAGTATCAGACCTTCTTCATGATTGTAACAGGTTTCTGCCTCTTTGATGTTGCAAATGCAAGGATTTTGACAGTGAAAAATGACAGTGCAGACTCTGTGATCAATTTTCAGTCCTTTGTTTGTATTGTCTTGCTTCATTTCAGACCTCTAATTACATTTTATCAGCCCGTGTATGATGTTTCATGTTGAATTTTATGAAATTGTGTAAATTTTCATGAACAAGAAGTGTTCACCACTCCTTTGGTGTATCACCTATTAGTTTAGTTTCAATTTTTGCACTTTCTATCTTTGTCTCCTTGGAATTTAGAGTATATTTAGGAGTTTAAACCTCTGCAAATTATGCAAGTAAAATAGCTGATCAGAGGAGTTGAGGAACCAGCCTCTAATCTGGAGTTTCCTTTCTCATTTTGCAAGTCCCACACTTGGGGAAAGGATTCAATGTTGTGCAATCACACTGGATGCTAGTATGATCAAACTAGAAATTTGATCAACATCTAGGGGGTGCTTCTGATTTACAACAACAGTTGTCTTTGGGAAAAATATGTGAATGCTTACATTTTAGAATGCATTTCAAATTTGTGTTTCTTGTTTCATGTTGCAGTCTTATGTTTAAAATATCTCTTGATCATACATGGTCTCATTTCTTGTGATTAGTTTAGTGTCATTTGCAATCTCACATTTAGAAGAGCTTTCATCTGATAAAGAGATAAACTAATTTAAAATCACTTTACCTTCCTTGATTTCAGATATTTTTGTAAACCTTTGGGTGTGCCTTAGGTCATGATTAAATAGTGATTGCTAAATGCTTCATTGGTTCATTCTAACTCAATATTTTATGATATATGATCAAAGATTGTGTGGAAAAGTGTAGATCTAAGCCTATATTTGATGCACATATCCTGGTTGAAGGAATGATTAACCATTTTGATATTTTTGCTATTAAGTTTCTCCATATTTTCTGAAATCCTCAAAGAGTCTCTGTGGATCTTGGTTTGTCTTGTCTAAACTCCCACCCAAAATCATTCAAAACAACTAATCCTACCCTTTTTACCTGTTTTGACTCTGTATACCCACAGAAGATCAAAATCCATTTGCTAAAGTATGCGTAACAAATCAGATTTCAAAATGTCTTTAGTAACCCTTGCCTTGCATTGAAAGTATCTCCATAATTGGAAGTGATAACTTATGAAAGTCGTATTTGGAGTGTTGATCATATTTTCCAAAGGCCCTTTTCATACTATTTACACAAATTGAGGGATATCTTCATCTCCTTCACCATTTAAGGGTTACAAAATAGGTTCTCTTACCTTTTTTAAAAGGAACAACCTAAAACAGTTAGGACAAGATCAAGTCCTATTTGAGTTCTATCCATCTCTCCACAACTGAAAGTGCCGAGTTATATCATATCCTTGGGTACAAAACAACACAAACCATGATCCATCTTTATTTAAGTTTCATGTCATATCTTTGATGCTACTCAGATGAAAAGGAGAAAAAAATTGGGTACTAATAGGTACAAAAGGTAAGGTTGTTGGGACATATATTTCCACATGTGGGAGTCATGATAGACCATAAAAGGATATAAGCAATTGATAAATTACCCATTCCCATGTCTAAGAAGGGAATCTTATCCTTCTTTAGAAAAATTAATTTTGTAATAATCTATATCTATAAATTTGATGAGATCACTCTCCCCATCACAATAATTTTATAGAAATATCAAGTCATCAAGTTGGGAGAAGGGGTTGTCCAAGGATTTGAAGGAACAAATGAGACACTCAAGACTTCCCCAAATTAACTAGCCATGATTATAAAAGATTTTCAGATGTTTTATTTTTCCTCATAAAATATAATTGCTTCTTTATTATTACATAAGGACTAAGAGGGGCATGAGATACACATTGCCTTTTTTAGTAAATCCTTGCAAGGGTCTGAGTTAAAATACTCTATTATGGAGAAACAATATTTTTCCTTGGTAAACGATACTAGAATTTTCATACCCTATATTTTGAATTCCAAAATCATATCCTATGTACCTAATATAATGGTAAAGGATATCCTACCCCAAATGGACATGTCAAGCAAGAGATGTAGGTGGGTGAATAAACTTAAAGAATATGATATGGAGATTCATACTAAAAAAATGGTTAGATTTTTAGACTTAGCTAGTTTGATGGCGAAGGTAAGTTAAAAATAGTCGAGATACAAAATTTTGATGAGGATGAAAAATTCCCTCATGAAAATGTAAGTACCTCATCTTGGTACAAATACATAGTGTACTACCTAAGAAGCCTGAATTTTCCTACTCACCTAGATAAAAATCAAAGGACGACACTCAAGTTGGTGTCCCCAAAATATAATCGATAGATTATGCATTGGATTGGAAGATCCCAGAAGGTGTCTTGTTAAGATGTGTTATAGAGGATGAGGCCCCCAAGATATTTTTTGAGTTTCATGGAGGGTTTTCTTATGGCCATTTTGCTGGAAGAGTTACTCCCCATAAAATCTTAAGAGAAAACTATTGGTGTCCTTCCATTTTTAAAGATGTAAGCCCATGCTTATTTTTGGCTAACTCCTCCTTTTCCTTTGTTGGTACTTAAAATGAATTTTTTGCACGCTTCAGGGACTCAAAATTTTCTAGGTATTACTCCATCAGATAGAGAATTTTCTTACCTTTCCAGAAAGGTAAAAATTCCTCCTAACTCCTTGTAATTTTTGAGTTATGGCTCGGTGGGGTTTGAGGGGAAATTTTCCCTAGACATGCCCGCAGCCAATGAAAAGATGCCACGTGTCAGGGTGGAGCGGTGGGTGTCGGGAGGATTTTGGAGTTTTTGGCATTTGTCCAAAAGGGGCACAAAAGGAAAAAATTTGGGCTACAAAGAAGGATGAAATTGTTCAAAGGTGCCATGGATGAAGTGCCACGTGTCATCGGTGGGGGCGGAGGAAAGTTGAAGATTTTGGCTTTTGGGCGTAAAAAATCAAAGGTGAAATGAAAAGTTGGTCCTATCCATCGAAAATGAAATGGTGCCACATGTCCACATCAATAGCAGAGAGGTCGGGCCACGGAGGTAAATTTGGGAAATTTTCCCAATGAAAAATTTAAAAGGAAAGGGGACAGAATGTTATTTTGATCCCATCATGGATGAATCAAAAGGTTGCCACGTGTCTGAGTGAGTGGCGAACATGCAGAGATTTTTGGGAAATTTTTCCAAAAGTGTAAAAATAAAATTTGGGCCCATGGACCCATTTTCAAATCTGATTTGCCGCCATTTTTGACCTAATTTGTGCCTCAAAATTTGTGCCCAAATTTTGCCCTAATTTTTCCCTAAATCTTCAGATGGGCATATCTTTTGATCCAGAGATCGATTTGGGAAAAATCAGACTCGTTGAAAGATCTGATCTCTCTATGCATTGGAGGCATAAAAACATCATTTTTGTAGGTTTTGATGGAGAAAATGTTAAAACATCTTTCACACCTTCAATGCATATCAGATTGCTTAGAACAGGTCATTTTCTACTCGATCCACCATGGTTACCTTCTTCCACATGCCAAGGATGGAGAATCATTCGATTTGATGGGGGAAAACCCTAAAATGTCTTCTCATGCCATAAATGTGAGATCAAATTACTTCAAAGATGACGTTTTATTCTATTTACTATTTTTGTTTCTCCAACATGCAAGGTAGAAACAAAGCTCGATTTGACGGGTTTATAGGGTGATTTGAAAGGATTAATGGTGGGTGGTTGAGCCTAGAGATCTGATTTGCTTCCTCCTCTATTTTCTCTTTCTTTGTTTTCAACTATAAATGGAAAGGATTCGATCTTTTGTAATGTTGGACATTTTCTCTTGCAAGCTCTCATTTTCTCCTTAGAGGATTTGAAGGAGTTTCAGACCTCTCATATAGGATGCAACACATATTTTTGCCTCCTTGCCATTGTAATGCATCATATTAAAAATTGGAAATGATAATGCATGCTTTGTGAATGATTTTTCAATCCTTTCATGTGTTATTATTGTCTTTTGATCCTTCATTATATCTTGGCAATCTGTGCATGTTCTATGTTACACTCTTATGATCTGTGTTTATTTGCAAAATAAGTTCATCACTCCTTTGGTGTATCACCATTTTAGCTTAGTTTTGTTTCCCTTTTTGCATCTTCAACTCTGTCTCCTTGGAATTTAGAGTAGGATTTAGCATTGAACCTCTACAAATTCATGCATACACCTAAACAGAGGGGTAAGAACCAAGCTTTCTCTGGAGATTTTTCTCACCTTGCAAGGTCCCACACCTTGGAGAAAACTCAATGTTGTGCAATCACACTAAATGACCCAATTCTAGACTACAGATCTGAAGGTCATTTAGGGGGTGTTGTAGATTTGCACTAACAGTTTTGGCACACCAGTGGGACCTTAGAGGTCTTCATCTTCATTGCAACAAATTTGATGTGCAATTGTTGTAAGTTTCTTTCTTGAAAGAGCCTTGATTTGCACATCTGGTGACTCCAAAAGGATAGAATCAACTAGTTTCAGTAGTCCAAGCTTGAAGATTCATGAGAAGGATCCAAACAAGGTCAAGGGCCAGAGAAGAGGGATTTTTAACTATCTACAATTATCCCCAAAAAGAAGAGAAAGGGGAAGAAGGATTCAAAGGTCTCCATCTCCACCAAACAGAACTCTATCAACTCCTCCACCTGGTAGACCTTTCATCCAATCAACAAGGGTTCTCAGGCTAATCATAATGGCACAACCCAATCCTTATGTCAACTTTACTGGCAGCAACCCACTTTCTCTCAATGCACAAAACCCAGTTCCAATTGCAACATTGAAGAACATCCCATACTTTACTGGAGAAAATCAGACCACTTGGTGATCATGTCAAAGACATTGCTAATGTTTGTGTAATCCATGAGATTGTTGAGATGGAAATTATTGTCAAATTGTTGGCATCTTCATTCAAAGGGAAAGCCTTGCAATGGTTAGGAGCCTTGAGGCAGGCTCTATCCAAAATTGGAACCAATTGTGCACAACCCTCCATAACCAATTTGGAGAGAAAGGGGACAACTTGTCTCTATTGGAGCAACTGACAACTATCAAGAGAGCTCCCAATGAGCAGCTAATAGACTTCAATTTCAGATTTCAAAGAACATGGGATAGAATCCCATTGGTAGTGAGGCCAACAACTCAAGGTGCTTTCTTATACTTTCTCAAGGCTTTAAATTCTGACATTTCTATGTTGATCCAATCCATGGGAGGTGCAACTCTACCTGCAGCTTACAACATCACCATTAGGGCTGAGAATTGTTTGATCCAAGCTGGTAAACTTGCACCTAGGCCTCCTATGCCCTTATATCCAGAGTTGGGAAGCCCAAGTACTAGTCAAGCACCTACTTTAGCTCCTATTCCCACTCCTAGAAACTAGAGTTCAAATGAAACTTCTACTTCATCCTCTAGTGCCTCAAATGAGCTTCAAGAAGTTATGAAACAATTACAAAATTTGGGCAATGAGCTGGTTACGCTCAAGAGACAACAAGCTCAAAGTTTTAGGCCTTCTTATCAGCCTCAAACTTAGCCTAATAGACAACCATATCAGCCTAATAGGCCACCCAACCCAGCTACAAATCAAAATCAAGTAAGGCCTCCTGCCAATAGACCATTTCAGCCCTATAACCCCAATGTTGCATCTACCTCTAAAGCCTTAGTGCCAGTGCAAAATAATATAGCTCAAGAGTATGATTGGTGTTTCCCATGCAATGAACCTCACAACCAATCTATGTGCTTCAATGGTGCTTTGAACCAAGCCTTGATGGTGACAACAACTGGTGTAGAGAGTGAAGTGAGTCAAGAAACAAACCAACAACAAGGGACATCTCAACAAGATACAACTCCAAATGAGACTACACTTGTGAATTGGCAGGCTGAAGATTTTTGTGGTATGAATCAAACACCTTCTCAGAGTGTAGTAGCTAACACATGGTCAAAGAAGAGGAATATTGGTGAAGGGAAGTCATTAGATCCAAGTGATTCACAACCTTCCATCACTCCACAAGGTGTTGGCAAGAAAAATGCAGTTCCAAATGTGCAAGGACAGCCCAAGCCACCTTCTAGACCAGCTCAAATGCCAGCTATTGTAGCCCATGTACAAGAAAATAATGTGTAGACTAAAGGGAAGAAAAGAGATGGTTCATCCCCATTTAACATCATTGAACAAATGAAGAAGACCAATGTGAACATATCTATGTGGGAGTCACTATCCATCCCAAGACAAAGGGATCTATTACAAGCTGCCATGAAGAATTGGTCAACCTCAAATCAGCTAGCTCATATGCAAGAGAAGGTACTCACAAATGCTACTTAGCCTGAGGGGAATCATGGAGGATAACAAGGTAAAATTTGAAGCCCCCTCCATTCTATGTTTCATTGATCATTGGGGATAAACTAGTACATAATTGTATGATTGATTCTAGGGCAAGTAGTTCCGTGATGCCCAAGCAAATAGCTGATCATCTGGGCCTTCAATATGAAGTCATATCCAGGGGGTGGTGTAATTAGATGGGACAAATAGTAGCAATAGTTGGGGTAATTAAATATTTGAGCCTTACTTTGCATGCATGCCCCAATGTCACTATTTTGCAAGATGTGTCGGTGATAGATTTTCCACCACTCTTTGCCATATGTTTGTCAAGGGATTTCAGCTAGAATTGGAGGCTACCTATCTGCTGATTGGTCACACATGTTGTTTAGGACAAGGTATGGAGCCAAGGCCACAATCAGGTCTGAACCTATTGCAAACTTTCACATTGAGCCTCATACTCCAAGCCCAATCAATGCCAACTGTTCAACATTTGATCAAGAGGATTATCCAAGCACACATGAAGCTGACACCAAAGTTGGAAGCATTCTAGATTTGAATCTTGATGAATGGGAAAGCAAGGTACATGCTTTTGATCCCTACAAGGAAATGGAGGAATTTGAACTAGGAGTCTATTACATGCATGAAGAAAATCAGCCTCTTCCTAGCATCACCAAGCCAGACCATAGAGATGACAATGAGGTATGGCAGTTGTTCTTTGATGGATCAAGAAGTAGACAAGGTGTAGGAGGAGGAGCTATGCTTGTTTCACCTCAAGGCATTAAGTATTATTCAGCTTTTAGATTTCAGTTTGCATGTTCTAACAACACTACTGAATATGAGGCTTTGATACATGGATTGCATTGGTCAAGGAAGAGAGGCATCAAAAACTTACAAGTCTTTGGTGATAGTGAGCTGATTGTTAATCAAGTTAAAGGACAACATGCTGCAAGAATGACTTGCTCAAAAGTTATAGGAATAGGGTGTGGGATCTCATTGAGGATTTTGAGGGCTTTGGCATCAACTCCATCCCTAGGAAAGAGAACCAAGCTGTTGATAGGCTTGCAGCAGTTGGAGCAAATTTTGATGTTGTGGAGAGTATCAAAAGAGATAAAATGTAGCCAAACATCCATGTGATTGTGAGGCCATCAGTGCCAGACAATAATGCAAGTTGGCAAGTGTTTGAGAGTGACCAAAAATCATCAATTTCTTGCAAGAGGAAGCTGAGTTCTCAGCCAAAAATTAGGAAAAGTTGGGACAACAGTACGGTGATCAAGTGGTACAATTGAGAACCAACAAACTACCAAAAGGACTTGTGACTTTAGAGTCTATCTTCAATCCTAATGATCAATTTAGGAAGGAGAAAGCAAACATCCAAGTCAAGGGAGAGGATTCAGAGCCCATCTCAGTTGGAGAAGGCAAGTCACTTCAAATTGGTAAAGTGGCAACCAAGCAAGAAAGGTATGAATTCATGCAACTTTTCCAAGAGTTCCTGGATGTATTTTCTTGGAGCTATGAAGACTTGAGAGGTTTCAATCCCAAGCTAGCTCAACACACAATTGAACTAGATCCAAGTGCTAAGCCCATCAGGCAAAAACAGAGACCGGTCAATCCACACATTGAGCCTCTCATGAAGAAGGAATTGAATAAGTTAATAGAGGCAAGTATCATATTCCCCATCAAGCATTCAAGATGGGTTGCAAACTTGGTTCCAATTAGAAAGAAGAGTGGAGAAATCAGGTTGTGTGTAGACTTTAGAGATTTGAATAGAGCATCCCTCAAGGATCACTACCCACTTCCTTCTATGGAGCAGATTTTGCAAGTTGTTGTTGGCTCTGAGAGGTTTTCATTGCTAGATGGTTATTCAGGGTATAATCAGATCATGGTAAAGGAAGATGATCAGTTCAAAACAGCCTTCACCACCAAATGGGGAACCTATGCATATAGAAAAATGCCATTTGGGTTGTCTAACGCTGGAGCTACTTTCCAAAGGGAAATGGATATGGAATTCAAGGGATTGATCAACAAAATAGTGCTGATATACCTAGATGATATTACTATATTTTCTAAAAGTGCAACAGACCATCTCTTTCATTTGAGACAAGTGTTCCAAAGATGTAGAAGATTTGGAGTATCCTTGAATCCCAAAAATGCATATTCCTAGCTCATGAAGGCAAGCTCCTAGGCCACATTGTTTCCAAAGAAGGGTTAGCAATTGATCCAGAGAGGGTTGAAGCAATAAGAGCACTACCATTTCCAAGTCATAAGAAGGCTCTTCAAAGTTTCTTGGGAAGAATCAATTTTGTTCAAAGGTTTGTTCCAAACTTTGCAGCCCTTGTCAAGCCAATAACTATGATGTTGAAGAAAAGTGTGGCATTCAAATGGATAGCTGAAGGTAAGGCAAGTTTTGAGGCAATCAAAGAAGCTATCTCATGGGCTCCAACTCTCATTAACCCATATTTCTCCAAAGACTTCATCCTTTATGCATTTGGTGGTGGTGATACAATTTCTACAATTTTAGTACAGACAGAACGAAGAAAATGTAGAGCAGCCAATTACCTTCTTTAGCCAAATCTTGGAGGACTATGAAGTAAGGTATTCCTTCATTGAGAAGCATGTTCTTGCAAGTGATTAGGAGCTTGAAGAAATTTAAGCATCTAGTTTCAAACAACAAGGTTCAACTGTTGGTTTCTCATGTGGGAGTTAAAGACTTCCTCCTCAACAAAGATCTAAATGAAAAATGTGCAAGGTGGATTACTCATGTCATGGAGTATGACATTGAGATCAAAGTCACCAAGCTGGTCGAGGAAAGGGATTGTGTGAGAAATTGGCCTTGAGTCAACCAATTGAAGCAAGCAAAGAGAAGAATGTTGTTTTGGTGTTGCAAGACAGCCAAGAACAAAGAGATGTTCAAGAAGAAAATGGTGGTGTGCTCACTCCTTGCTGGACCCAAGACATAATGCACTTCTTACAAATAGGCCTATGCCCTCCTAGAGATGAACAAAGCCAAAAGAAGACACTTCAGATTGTAGGCTATTCGTATGTACTTGTTGATGGTGTCTTGTTCAAAAAAGATATCAATGGAGTGTTGTTGAGGTGCATTGGGACAAATCAGATTGAGAAAATGTTAGAAGAGTTCCATAATGGATCAGTTGGGGGTCATTTTTCTCCAAGAGTGATAGCTCTCAAGATCATGAAGGCTGGTTATTATTGGCCCAAAGTGTTTAGTGATTGTTATGCATGGATCAAGAGGTGCAAGAATTGTGCATTCTTCACAAGGAAAAGAGAGGTTAGCAACACTTCCATTGCACCCAATCTCAGTTGACCAGCCATTCATGCAATGGGGTTTGGACTTCATTGGAGTCATTAATCCAAACTCAAACCAAGGGCACAAATGGATTCTAACAGCAACAGACTACTTCACCAAATGGACTGAGGTGGTGGCACTCAAAGAGGCAAATGAATCTAGCATTCTAGACTTCTATGAGGGGATAACAACCAGATTTGGTATACCTACCACTATAATATCAGATAATGCATTGGCATTCATAGGATCAAAGGTAATTGAATGGGCTGTTAGAAATGGGATCTATTTGAGCACTTCATCAAATTATTACCCTCAAGGTAATGGCCAAGATGAGTCCACAAACAAGAATCTATTAAGGATCATCAAGAGGAATCTTGATGAAAATCAGAGGACTTGGCACACTAAGCTCAAATCAGCTCTATGGGCTGATAGGATAACTCCCAAGAGATCCACAGGTAACTCTCCATTCAGACTTGTTTATGGGAAAGAGGTAGTCTTGCCTATATCACTTGAGTTACCAACATTGGAACTCATGAAGCAATTGGAATTGTTGGAGTTTGAGCCCATGGAGGTTAGATATGTAGAATTGATGGAACTCCAAGAAATCAGAGAGCATGCAGCCCAAACAATGGAAAAGGACCAAGCATTGATCAAGAGAAGCTTTGATAAGAAAGCTAAGGCTAGAACTTTCCAAGTTGGAGATTTAGTGTTGAAATGGGATGCAGACCGAGCAAAGCCAGAAGGCATTCAAAATTTGATGCCATTTGGAGTGGCCCCTACATGGTCACAAAATGCAAAAACAACAATGCCTTCCAATTGTCTACATTGGATGGTGAGGAACTGCAGATTCCAGTTAATGGAATCCATCTAAAGCATTTCTACTAGAAGGGAAACTTCTCACCTTGTACATATTAGCTTAGATTTTTTCATTCCTCCAAGTGCTTATGCACATTGTTTTGTTGTAGCTTAGATTTACATTTCCCTAAGTGCTTTGGCATAGGTTTTTTTGCCCCAAGGATGCATCTTTTGTAGATCATGTTCTAGGTCAAAGTGATTTTTCTACTCTCACAATCTTCATCTTAGAGATTTTCTAATGAATTGAGAGTAACAAGTAGTTGAGTTCATGACTCCATGCCCAATGGAGGCTTCAGGGTAGTTGGTCATTTCATCTAGCAGGTAGATGACCCCTCTGAGTCACCAAAAGTGTTATCCAAAATAAGCCCATGCTTATTTTTGGCTAACTCCTCCTTTTCCTTTTTTGGTACTTAAAATGATTTTTTGCATGCTTTAGGGACTCAAAATTTTTTGGGTATTGCTCCATCAGATAGAGAATTTTCTTACCTTTCCAGAAAGGTAAAAATTCCTCCTAACTCCTTGTAATTTTTGAGTTATGGCTCAGGGGTTTGGAGGGGAAATTTTCCCTAGACAGCCCGTAACCAATGAAAAGATGCCATGTGTCAAGGGAGGGCGGGCATCGGGAGGATTTTGGAGTTTTTGGCATTTGGCAAAAAGGTTTAAAGCAAAAGGAAAATTTGGGCAAAAATGAATGAAAAATTTGTTTAAGGCCCATGTCAGATCATTAGAAGTGCCACGTGTGGGAGTGGTGGGGGTGGAGGAAAGTTGAAATTTTGGCTTTTGGGCATAAAACTCAAAGCACTGAAATGAACCCACAATCCCATCGACAAATGAAATCGTGCCACGTGTCCACGTCAAGCAAAGGAGTCGGGCCCATGGAGGTAAATTGGGAAATTTTCCCAATGAAAAATTTAAAAGGAAAAGGGGTAGAATGTTATTTTGAAGCCCATGGATCCCAAATGAAGAAGGTGCCACGTGTCTCTGAGAGCGGTGGAGGCATGAGATTTTTGGGAAATTTTTCCAAAAGTGCAAAAGTAAAATTTGGGCCCGTGGACCCATTTTCAAATCTGATTTTTCTGCCATTTTTGACCTAATTTGTGCCTCAAAATTTGTGCCCGAATTTATGCCCTAATTTTTCCCTAAATCTTTAGATGGGCATATCTTTCGATCCAGAGATCAGATTTGGGAAAAATCAGACTCATTGGAAAGATCTCGATCTCCTCTATGCATTGGAGGCATAAAAACATCATTTTTTTAGGTTTTGATGGAGAAAATGTTAAAACATCTTTCACAGCCTTCAATGCGTATCAGATTGCTTAGAATAGGTCATTTTTTGCTCGATCCGCCATGGTTACCTTCTTCCACATGCCAAGGATGGAGAATCAGCTCGATTTGATGGGGGAAAACCCTAAAATGTCTTCTCACACCATAAATGTGAGATCAGATTGCTTCAAGAAGACAATTTTATTCTATTTACTATTTTTGTTTCTCCTAACATGCAAGGTAGAAACAAAGCTCGATTTGATGGGTTTGCAAGGTGATTTGAAAGGATTAATGGTGGGTGGTTGAGCCTAGAGATCTGATTTGCTTCCTCCTCTATTTTCTCTTTCTTTTTTTTTTAAGCTATAAATGGAAAGGATTCGATCCTTTGTAATGTTGGACGTTTTTCTTGCAAGCTCTCATTTTCTCCTTAGTAGGTAGATTTGAAGGAGTTTCAGACCTCTCATATAGGATGCAACACATATTTTTTCCTCCTTGCCATTGTAATGCATCATATTAAAAACTAGAAATGATAATGCATATGCTTTGTGAATGATTTTTTCAATCCTTTCATGTGTTATTATTGTCTTCTGATCCTTCATTATATCTTGGCAATCTGTGCATGTTCTGTGTTACACTCTTATGATCTGTGTTTATTTGCAAGACAGAAGTTCATCACTCCTTTGGTGTATCACTTTTTTAGCTTAGTTTTGTTTCCCCTTTTTACATCTTCAACTCTGTCTCCTTGGAATTTAGAGTAGGATTTAGCATTGAACCTCTGCAAATTCATGCATACACCTAAATAGATGGGGTAAGAACAGCTTTCTCTGGAGATTTTCTCACCTTGTAAGGTCCCACACCTTGGAGAAAACTCAATGTTTTTTTGTAGAAGGTTGGCTTCCTCTTCCGAACCTAGTACTACACTACTCCAAAATGTAGAAAAAAACTAATCTAATCCTACCCTAATGTTTTCCAAGGAGATAGGGATAAGGGAGATTCATGTAAAATAAAATATACACTAGGGGTGGTGATGCACCAAGTAAATAGTGTTGAGAAATCATTCATACATGGGAGTGAAAACAAACAAAGATGAAGAGGGTGGTCAAGCACCACAGATCAAAACACATGTAACAAACCAATTTTCTAATAAAAGAGAACCATTAAACACTCGTAATGAAAGTAAGATAACACACAAGAACCTCTAAATTTAATAAAAGATCATGAATATATAATAATGTGCAAAAAAAGGGTTATAGATCACCCACAAATTTGATTTTATTTCTCCAATAAGTTGATACAATACATTACAATAGGGGCCAAATGCATGAAATCCTGCATTACGGTACTCAAAGGGGAGGTTTGAAGCTCCACAAATCACTCATAGGTGAGAGAGAAGGGAGGACAGAGGTAAGAATTTCCAACCTTTGTAAAAATACCCTCTATTACATTTTATAGCAAGAAGAAAGATGAGAGGAGAGAGGAAAATTTGAAATCTTCCCCAACCACCTCCAAAATTCATCCTTGCACCTACAATATGGATTGGGTTCCTTGCACGACCCATGTTTGCTTGTACTTTTCCTTGTGCAAGAAGGAATGGATTCCATATTTATAGTTACTCAATCTCTACTCCCAGGTATGGCCTCGGTGCACTGTAGCTTCATCATCATTTTTTCCCACCTATTCCTGAATTTTACATTTTTAATCATCTCATGTTGTAGGGCTTCAAATTGTCTTTCCATCGACTATAATTTTCCCAAATATGATAAACAAGTGCAAAGATATGAAGGTTTTAATGTAGGTCATTATTTAGCCTATCTCTCATAAACTCCCACCTAACAACTTGACACCTCCTTGGGAAAATCACATGTGCAAGTTAGGTTAGGATTTTTTGTTGCATTATATAACTTGGTGACTGACATGCATTATGCACATGCACTTCTAGATCCACTTCGCATTTAGCTCGGTGAACTACTTGTTTGGTTTGTCGGGGGCACAATTTGTAAAGCATTTGAATTGAGTCGGGGGATGTTTCACATCATGTCGTTACATCCAATCTATATAACATACAACTAGATTTCCCAATACACCATGACCTCCAATCTAACCGATTGACTCACCCAATTGACTACACCTCCAAACCGACTCCGAGCTTCTCTCTCTCCTTGTCACCCCGACACACCACCATACCACCAACTTGTGCATTCCTTGTATTTTGGGCATGGAACCCAAATGTCATGCCGTATTCCTTAGTGATATACAACATGTCATTACATCCCCCATCCCACACCCGACATGATTCACCATCTTTGTGGCTGCTATGCAAGCCGACCGAGATCACCAATTTATCTCAATGAGCCAACTCCACGTGACAAACACAAACATGCTCACTTATGCAAGCTACTTCCTTCATTTCTTCCACATCTAACACACTTACCACCCAAATTGGTACCCCGAGCACTTGCCTTTGACATGACATGTTCACCAAATTGATCTCGCCCCTACCTATCTCACCCGAGTTGTTTTCCAAGCTTGACCCTCCAATACAAGGTGAACTTGCTAAGCAGCTCGCTAAGCTACTCGACAAGCCATTTTTAGCTCAACCCCTCTTATGGCCCATTTGGGAATTTTCACCATTTTTAACCTTTATCAGGTATTTTTTTCGATTTTCAGAAACCGAGAGGGATAAGAGGAAGCGGTGAAATGCCTTAAAACTAGATTTCCAATTTTTGGATTATTTACAATTTTTAAACAAAGGTAGGCCCCAAGGCCTATTTTTACCTTGTGATAGAGCTCTCAAACCTGAATGACCCATAAGAAGAGAAAATTTACTCAAATGCCCCCAAATCTCCCTAAATGTTGTTAATTATACCTAAACCATGAAATCTCACATGAAACCTAGATTTATGTTGTGGTTACCCTATCCAATGCCTAGGCTCAACTCTAACATGTTGTCCATTTTACCTAGGGTTAAAATGGATAATAACTCAGTGACTTGCAAGGCCATCTACCCGTTAGATGGGTTGACCGATTACTCGAAGCTTCCATTGGGCTTGAAGTTTTTTTGGTTGCCTTGCATGATACGAACCTTTGAACTTTGACCATACATCCCGCTAAAGCACTACCGAACTTACTCCTGCAGTACTAAATGAAAAGAACCTATACCTGCCCTAGTATTTGATTTTTTGCTAAGTCCGAATGATAAAAATGAACTAATTATTTGGATAATACTAAATTTTGCAAAGTTTTGGGAACATTGTTGATTTAGGGCACCTATAACTGCCTTGTAAAACTGATTTCTTCTCATTATGAAGGTTTTTGGAACACCATTGGGGATGGAGCTATTTTTATGTTGTAAAGGCACTAGGATCTCAAAACATGAATGATCTAAAGGGACATAAAAATGTAACTCTAAAATTCGTCCCTTAATCTGATTGTAGTTTCTCTATCTTTGCAAATTTTTGGAATCTACGATTATTTCTTGTGACTTTTAGCTTCTAAAGCATTATTTTCAAGGCATACTTGAATTGCAATGAGACAATTGGGAGCCATAAAAATTGTTACTGATGGCACTTAGGGAATGAGAAACATAATCTACCAACAAAAAAATGTGCATATGTAGTTAGAGGAATTAGAAAAGTCCTAAACTAATATGTACAAGGGTGAGAATTGTTCCTTTAGTAACAATGCTTGAGATAGATTCCATTGACTAGAATCTGTAATTCTTCTCCATCCAACTTAGATAGCTGGAAAGAATTATTACTTTTACATCATGTGACCATGTAGGGGCCACTCTATATGGCATCAAACTAAGAATGCTTTCCAAAGTGCAGCCCAATCCACATCCCATTTTGAACCAAGTCTCCCTCTGGAAAGGTCCTTGCCTTAGATTTCTTATTAAATGACCTCTTGATTAAGGCCTGATATTTTTTCTATGATTTACATTGCATGCTCTCTTATTTATTCCAACTCTAATATTTCTATGTATCGCGATTCCATGGGCTCAAAATCGAGACAAATCTAGTTGCTTCGGGATCTCCTATGTGGGAAACTCAAGGGATATGGGCAACCTTGCTTCCTTCTAGTAGAATAGCTTATATGGAGAGTTTCATGTAGACCTCTTTGGTGTAGTTATATCAAACCATAAATCTGATTTGAGCTTGGTATGCCAAATATTTTTATTTTCATCCAAAGTCCTTATGATGATCGTTAGAAAATTATTGTTCAAGGACTATTTTTGCCCATTACCTTGGGGGAAATAGTTTGAAGAGGTGCTAAGATATATTCCATTCCTAACAACCCATTTAGTGATCATAGTGCCATGAAATGCTAGAGAATTATTGGATATGATAGTGGATGGTACACCAAATCTGGTCACTCTTCCTTCATAGAAGTCTAGTATGCTAGACTCGTTTACTTTCTTAAGTGCCACCACCTCAGCCCACTTTTTGAAATAGTTTGTTATCATCATAATACACTTATGGCCTAGGCTTGAGTTAGGGTTGATCACTGCATGAATGGCTGATCAAATATGAATGGATGCAAAGTGGCAAGGTTGCTAGCTTCTCCTTGCCTTTGAAGAATGCACTTTTTTTAATTTTTTAATCCATGCATTATAGTAACTAAACAATGTGGGCCAATAGTAACTATATTTCATGATCTTAAGAGAAGTTACCTGTGGTGTAAAGTGAACTCTAGCTTCTCCATCATGGAACTCATGTAGCACCCTTTTAATATGATTTGTTCCAATGCACCACAATAAAACTCCATTCATGCCCTTCTTGATTAAAACATCATCAATGAGCACATATGAAATGGATTAGATCCTAAAGTATCTCCTCTTTGTTTTGCTCAAGTCTAGAGGGAATAGACCTATTTGAAGGTAAAACACTATACCATGAGTCCAACATGGAGTAGGAACACAATCATTTGCTTATCCCTGGTCATCCTACAACACCAAAACAACTTGCTTTTGATCTTCTAACTTAGCATGCTTCTTGGAAGCTAGATATTCATATAATCCTTTTCTATGGACTAACTTAGTGACCTTGATCTCTATGTCATACTCCATGACATGGGTGATCCAACTTGCCCTTTTCTTGTTGAAATCCTTGTTTAGAAAAAAATCCTTAACTTCAACATGAGACACTAATAACTGAATTTTATTGTTTGAAACTAAGTTCCTAAATTTTTTCGGGCTTCAGATGACAACAAAAACATGTTTCTTAATAAAATAATACCTCATTTCATAGTCCTCCAAGATTTGGCTAAAAAGACAATAAGTTGTTGGATCCTTCCTTATTCAATTTTTGCACGAAGGTTACAAAGATTGTGTCTAAGCCTCCACGAGGCATATAGAATGAATTCCTTGGATAAATCTAGATTGATGAGAGTTGGGGCTTGAGATATGGCCCATTAGATAGCTTCAAGACTCTCCTTTCCCTTTGTTATTGATTTGAATGCTATGATTTTCTTCAACATCATAGTCAATGGTTTCACTAGATTGGAAAATTTAGGCATGAATCTATAGATGAAATTGATTCTCCCCAAGAAGATTTGGAGATCCTTCTTGTGACTTGGTAATGGAAATGCTTGAATGGATTATACCCTTCCTGGATCAATAGTTATCCCTTCCTTAGAAATAATTAGGCCTAAGACTTTCCCTTCATCAGCTACAAATATGATTTTTTAGATTTAGGGACATTCCGAATCTCTGCATCTTTTGAACACTTGTTTGAGGTGAAAGAGTTGAATCGTTGCATTCTTGGAAAATACAATGATTTCATCTTGGTACATAAGAACTATCTTATTTTTCATCCCCTTGAATGCCATATCCATGGCTCTCTGGAATGTAGCTCTAACATTTAAGAGTCCAAATGACATCTTCTTGTAAGTGTATGTTCCCCATTTTGTGGTGAAGGCCATTTTGAATTGTCCATCCTCTTTTAGCATTATTTTATTGTAGCTTGAGTATCCATCTAATAATGAAAACCTTTCTAAACCAACTACCGCCTATAAAATCTGCTCCATGGATGAAAGAGGATAATGGTCTTTGATAGATTCCTGTTTAGGTCCCAAAAGTCTACACATAGCCTAATTTATCAATTTCTCTTCCAGATTGGTACTATATTAGCTACCCAACTTGAGTGCTTAATTATAAGGATGATGTTTGCATCTATGATTTTGTTCAAATATTTCTTCATGAGAGGCTCAATGTGAGGGTTTCCTTACCTTTACTTCTTCCTAATGGGTTTGTATTATGGATCATGTTCAATAGTGTGTTGGGATAAACTTTAGTCAAATCCTGTAAGTATTCATAGCTCCATGCAAATATGTTTGGAAACTCATGGAAAAGCTGTATGAAATAAGATTTTTTATGTTGAGTGCTCAATTTTCCAACTTGGAGCATTTTTCCTTCTTTAATCACAATCCACTCGAATCTTCACCCTTGACCACAATGTTTTCCTTATCTTTCTGAAAATGATCATTTTGATTTGAGATTGATTCTAGACTCACTAGGCCTTTAGGTAACCTATTTTTCTATAGCTACACTACTTGATCCCCATAAGAATATGTCCTGAATCCTAATGGAGAACTCAAATTCTTCTTAGAGGAAATTAATGATCTATTTATCACTTTCGAACACTTTCCATCTTCTATTGTTATCTAAAAAGGTTTTCCTCATAATTACCTTTATATGGAGTTGTGTTCTATCCATCTTTATAGTGTCAACAACATCAAATATTTCCCCAATTTATGCAATTATATCCATGGCTTCATTCTTCTTTCTTGGAATGGAACTTATGTTGAATGCCTTGAAATATTCAATGAGATCCCATACCCGGTTCTTGTATCTCTTGAGAAGGTCATTTTTAGGAGCATTTTGCACTTTAATCTGATTGATAATCAACTCATTGTCTCCAAAAACTTGCAAGTTCTTGATGCCTCTTTTCCTTTCCCAATGTAATCCATGAATTAGAGCTTCATATTTAGCCATGTTGTTTGAACAATCAAATTGAAAATTAGAAAGCTGATTTGTATTTAATATATTGTGGTGACACTTACATTCCACCTCCTTGAGTACCTTTCCTTCTCCTTGAACCATAAAAAAATAGCTTCCAAACCTTATTATCATCTTTTACGTTGGGTTTGGTGATGTTGGGGAGAGGTGGATTTTATTCATGCAAGAAATAAATTCACAATTCAGCTTCCTCCATCTATCTCTAAGGATCAAAAGTGTGCCTTTTGTTTTACCATTTTTCTAATATCAAATATGGGATACCTTCAACCTTCGTACTTGCCTATGGGGTACTTAGGAAATATTCTTGATCGAAAGATGATAAATTGGATTTGATTGGGCTTGGCACATGGGGCTAAATGTGAAAATTGGTAATAAGATCCGATCTGATTGTATCTTTGGCTCCATACCTTGTCTTAAATAGAATGTGAGACCAATCAGCTAATAAGTACCCACCAATTTTAGTAGTGAAGTCCCTTGATAAGCACAATGTGAAGAGTGGTGGTAATTTAATTACGAAACATCTTGTAAGACTGTCACATTGGGACAAACATGAAGTATAAGGCTTAATCCTTTGATTACTCCAACTTTTCCTACTGATTTCCCATCTAATTGAACTAATCTCTTGGAGAATGGTTCATATTTCAGACCCATTTGATCTATTATTTGCTTAGGCATTATGGAACTTCTTTCCCCGAATCAATCATGTAGTTGTACACCAAGTTGTTCCCAAAAATAAAGGACACATAAAATGGTGGAGGTTTCGATTTTTTTATTCGTTGACCTCTTTCTTATTGCACTACATTTGTGAGGACCTTTTCTTGATTCTTGGATGACTCATTTGAAGTGGATCAATTGGCCATTATTACTTGCAATAAATATTGTTGCCATGGAATTCTCATTGACTCCCACATTGAAATGCTTACATTTTTATTTTTATTTAATCAATAACACCGAAAGGAGATGGAATTTCCCTTTTCCATGCCTTTCTTAGCATAATTTTATATGGCACTTGAATGGGCACATGGGCTCCTACAACTAGTGCTTTGGGGTGATTTTTACAATCGATGCTGCACTTGACTTACTAACTCCTTGTGGCATGGTAGGAGATAGAGAAACAATTGGATTAGATGGATGTCCTTACTCTATGTTCCTCTTTTTTGACCTTGTATTGGTTGTGACACCTGGAAAGGAGGTTGATTAACTCCATGAAAATATTCTATTTACCAATTTACTAATGTGGTGTTACTTAGTGGAACTTCCGGTGGAATTTTTTTGTTGATTTTCCTACTCACTTGGCTCTTAGGACACACCAAAACTCTACACCATTGAGGCCTGATTTGATGGGTCATGGAAGTATAATGCTTTATCGTAAGGTTGGCCATATGGAGAATACCATTTTTACTCTGTCAGGCAAGATTGTTCTAAACTAGAACCAGATCCCTTGATGATGATGATACTTTAGGATTATAGGGTTGAAAAGGCTAAAAAGTAGGAGGTTGCCCTAATTATGACTCAAAACTTTAGAAGGAGGTCTATTTGGGTGATATGGGGGCCTATTCGATTGGTATTGTGGCTGATAGGGTCTAAAATTTTGAGCTTGTTGCTTCTTGATGGTCACCACCTCATTCCCTAAAGCTTGTTGCCCCTTCAATACTTCTTGCAGCTTATTCATGACCTCCTAGAGCTCCTTATAATTTTTATGAAGTGGAGGCCTCACCATTTCTTTGATTTCTAGGAGTCGGGATGGCATTCAAATTAGGTTCTTGACTGGTAGTAGGGTTTCCAATTTATGGATAAAGAGGCATATGTGGCCTTGGTGCAAGCTTACCCACCTGAATTAAGCAATTCTCAACCCTTATAACAATGGCATAGGCACCAAGTAAAGCAACTCCTCCCATTAACTAGATCATCACAATATGTTAGAATTTAGATCCTTAAGGTAGTATAGGAATGCACCTTCTACTAGTGTCCTTAATGGAATTGGAATCCAGTCCCATGTCCACTAAAATCTGAATTTAAAATCTTTTATCTACTCATTGGGTGCCCTCTTGAGTTGTACCAAAAGTGAGAGGTTTCCCCCTCTCTCCGAACTTGTTGCATAACCCCCGAACATATCTCATTCCAATTTTTTATCGACCCGGTTGTGAGCCCCTAAACTACTACAGAGGTAAGTAACCTAATTTCCATGTCCATTTCATTTACCTCATGGATGGCATAGACATTTGCATGTCCATGTATTTGATACGGCCAAGTAGGAATTGTGTGGTTTTCCCTAATGAAGTAGGGAATATTTTTCAATTCTTCCACTAGAATAGGATTTTGTGCATTGAGGGAAAGTGGGCTACCGCCTATGAAGTTGAAAAAGGGGTTTAGTGGTCTTGGCTAAGCCATTCTAATTGGTCTAAGAATCTTAGTTGATTGAAGGAAAGGTCTACTAGGTAGAGGTGTTTACAAGGTTCTATTTGGTGGAGATGGAGACCTATGTAATATTTTTACTCTCCTTACTCTACACGGAGATAGTTACAAATACTTGAAGAAACCTTCTTCTCTTTCTCTAGACTTGGTTTGGATCCTTCTCATGAACTTGAGGGACTTGGGCTACTAAAAACACTAAGTTCTCGCTTCTTGAAGTCACTAGATGTGTTGAGGAAAGCATGCAAAGGCTAGGATCTTGTCAAGCTACACACATAAAATCAAAAAAATTGGATGTGAGCAGTTTGAAGGGCCTTAAACCGATTTCAAGATTTGGACCCTATTTTTAATCAGTAAAACTCTAAAATACACTAGTCAGAATTTAGCTCATGCAAAGCAACCTTTAGGACCCAAAATTCCTTACTTCAGAACTCGAGACTTGTCTTGCACATGTGAAAACATGCAATACACTATTTTATAGGGGGCATGCAATGCAACATCTGAAATCTGAAAACTAAATATTGGGTCTTGTTGGGTGTTATGCAATCTTAAAATCCCAATTTAGTTTACAAATTCCTCCAAAGATGTGAAATACTTGACTGGTCCCACTAGGGGTACCAAAACTTTTATCATGGAATCAAAACATACCCGAATGGATAGCTTGTGGAACTAGGGCATTCGGTGTGATTGTTTAACATGGACCTATCCAAAAGTGTGGGACTTTTCAAATGGGATAACTCTCTAGAGAAGCCCAAATTCCTCTTCCTAAACCTAGTACTACACTACCGCAAAATGCAAAAACAACTAATCTAATCTTACCCCAATGCTTTCCAAGGAGACATGGATAAGGGAGATGCATGTAAAATAAAGTCTACACTGAGGGGTGGTGATGCACCAAGTAAAGGGTGTTGAAAAATTCTTCTTGCATGGGAGTGAAAATAAGAAAAGATGAAGAGGGTGGTCAAGAACCACATATTACAACACCTATAATAGACCCACTTTCAAATAAACAAATAATTGTTAAACACTACAATGAAAGTAAGATAATTCACAAGAACCTATAAATGTAATGAAAGATCATAAAGATGTAATAATGTGTAAACAAGGGTTGTAGACCATCCAAAAATTTGATTTTATTGCTCCAAGAAGTTCATAAAATACATTACAATAGGGGTAAAAGGCATGAAATTTTTCATTACAATGATCAAAGGGGAGGTTTAAAGCTTCACAAATCACTCATATGTGAGAGAGAAGGGAGGGTAGAGGTAAGAATGTATAACCTTTGTAAAAATTCCCTCTATTACATTTTATAGCAAGAAGGAATATGAGAGGAGAGATAGAAACTAAAAATCTACCCCGAACCACCTCCAAAATTCATCATTACACCTGCAATAGGGATGGAGTTGCTTGTAAAACCCATGATTTCTTATACTCTACCTTCTCGCAAGAAGTAATAACTCCCATACTTGCATTTACTCCATATATGCTCTTGGGTATGACCACCATGAACCTGTAGCTTCATCATCATTTTTACCCACCACTTCCCTAAATTTTCCATTTTTAATCATCTCATGTTGTAAGGCTTTAAATTCTCTTTCTATTGACTATAAGTTTTCCCAAATATGATAAATAGGGTGAAATATATTAAGGTTTTAGTGTAGGTCATTTTTAGCCTAGCTCTCACCAACTCCCACCTACCAACTTGCCACCTCCTCGGGAAAATCACCCATGCAAGTTGGGTCGTGGTTTTTATTACATTGTATAGCTCAAAAATTGACTTGCATTGTGCACATACAATTTTGGTTCTTCTTCCACATTTAGCTCGATGAGCTACTTTTTTGGTTTTTTGGGGTTAGGCTTTGCAAAGCATTCGCATTGGGTAAGGGGATGTTATCACATCGTGTTTCCCCAACATTGATCTCTTACCAAGATTTCCTAATACACCCCAAACACCAAGCTAACTGATTGACTCACTCAACCCACTACACCTCCCAACCAAACTAAGATTCTCTTTCTCCTCCTTACCCCGACACACCGCCATGCCACCAACTCATGCATTCCCTTACATTTTTGGCACGAAAACCGAATGTCACACCGCATTCCTTGGCAAGATGCAATGTGTTGTTGCATCCCCATCCCAAACCTAACACACTTCACAATCCTCATGGATACTATGCAACGACCAGCTTTCCAAGTTGGCTTGATGAGATAACTCCCTACGACGAACACCGATATGTTCGCCCATGCGAGTTGTTTCCTTCATTCCCACCGCGTCCAATAAACCGACCACCCAACTAGGTACCCCAAGCTCTTGCCTTTGGCATGATATTTTTACAAAACCAAGCTCACCCTTTCTTGGCTCACTTAAGCCTTTTTGAAAACCTAACCCTTTAATACAAGGTGAGATCACCGAGCATCTCATTAAGCTACACAATGAGCCTTTTTTAGGTCGGCCCCTCTTATGGCCCTTTTGGGAATTTTTCACCATTTTGACCTATTTTAGGGATTTTTTATTTCATATTTTCATCGAACTAGAGGGCTAATGGGAAGCAATGAAATCCCCTATAACTAGATTTCAAATTTTTCCCATCTTTTGCATTTTTTTAGTAGAGGTGGGCCCCTCAGGCCTATTTTTCCCGATGGAGCTCTCAAACTTGAATGACCTAGAAGAAGAGAAAATTGACCCGAATGCCGCCAAATCTCCCTCGAATGTTGTAATGCCCCCTAAACCATGAAATCTCACCTAGAACCTAGATTTATGTTGTGGTGGTCCTATCTGGTGCCTTGGTTCAGCTCTACCCTGTTGTCCATTTTACCCTCGGAGGGTAAAATGGTGTTGGTGAGGAAATTTGTCAGGTGGACAAACTTGTGGATTCCTTTCCAATGCTCTAGGAATCTAAGTCCCTCTACTTAACTAGTGCATAAACCATATATGCATGTGTGAGAAAATGTGGATTTTTGTGGTGGCCTTTCGGTCGGGGATCCAACAAGGGCACTCCATTGACCCTGCAGAAAAGCTTGCAAATACTTGCAAGAGAGAAATTTGTCTAGAAAATGGGAAAGGGAGTAACAAAAGAGGTAGGAGAAATAATGTTGCAGCAGTAGCAAATTAGATTCCTACACACACTAGTTAGAAAATTCGTCACATGCATTCATGTGAGAAGAAATAACCCTACAAATGACAACAAGATGAGATAAGATTGTGAACTCAAAGTTTGAAATCTCCTCATCAAAGAGGCTAAAAAATCCTTTTTCTTGTATTACTTCTTAAACAAAAATTGTACATAGTGGAGAAATGGAGGAATATGAGAATAAGGGGGGGGTGAAACAGAAGAAGAATGGTTATCTTCTTTGTTCTCTCAAATTACAATATAATCTTGAGTTTCCAAGATCAATTGCCAATGCTCTATAATGGTTTGAAGAAGCCATTAAATATCCTCCAAGAAACGGTTACAATTTTTTCTTTGTTAGCAAGAAATGGTTTACAATTTATTTTCAATCATTTGTGTCCGTTCAGATTCTTGATTCGGGAAGAAATGCCAATGGCAAAAAAACCAGACTTTTCATAATGCAATCATTACACTTATTTTGTAACTTTGAATTTGAACCATTCATCTTGCCTTTGAAAATTTAAATCAGAGTCGTACACATGGGAGACATTTCTTGGGGTGGGTGTGGAGATTTTCTTTTGCATTTTTGAATTTATAGAGATTTGGCATTTTGGAATATTTTGGCCTGCTCACCTGCTTTTGATATAAGCCTGACACGTGGCTTCACTTGATTCGAAAAGGAGTCGCGAGTCACTTTTATAATTTTACCTTTTTCCAATAAGGGCTCAAAAACACAAATTTCTCCATAGGCCTGCCACCACCTTTGACTCATTTGATGACGAGCTCAAGATTTGACTTTTTCCTTTAAGCCCGATCGGACTGTGTGTCACTTTTAAATTTTCTCCTTTTTCAATGCGGGATAAAAACACAAATTTCTCTACCAACCTGATTCCAATTATATATTTCCATATACCCATAGATGATGGAGCCAAAATTTTATGGGGAAGAAAATGCCCATCATTCCCGACTGTGGAAAGAATGCAGAGAAGAAGAAAAATCCATCATTTCACTCCCGATTTTCAAATTTCTTTCATGAGCCAAGGAATTGAAAAAATACAAGGCTTGATGATCCATGGACATAGAAATATTGAAAATTTCATTCAAATGAGGACAACAATAAAATTTTCATGCATCCAAACAATAAAAGCGGAAAAAACTAAAGCAAGAAAATGAGGCCTCAAAACTTCTTGCTTTAGTTTTTTCATCATGGAAAATTCTTCCTCTTCAAATGGGAAAGAAAATACCTCCATTTCGTTATTACATCCATCAATCATTAGCTCAAAAGTGGAATCATAATTTTCAATATGGCCAACCTTCACATTGGTTAAGGCTTCCAAATCAGCTTCACACTTGTCTTGTAGATTTGTGGCTTGCATCAGGAGATCAAGACTGATCTCAAGGTCTTCTATTTCTTCCATGGCTCTTAGTAGTCCTTGTATGGAGATTTATTTCAAGCCTTTCAAAGGCTCATCACAAGCTGATTTTTTATCTCCATAGATGGCCTGATTAAGATCATATTCATCCCCAAATGGGAATGAGAATAACTACTCGTCTTGGAAAACCATATAGGCTGATTTTCCTTCTTGAAAATCCTCGATAACCATCTCCTCTTCCTTGTGGTCTACATCATCTGGTGATTTTGGGTTACCCTCTTATAACTCAAATTTCCTCAATGCTTCTTTAGAATCCAAATCTCTCCAAGAAGGCATATCTTTCCCTAACAAGATGGGAACATCTTCTTCCTCCTCGGTTATCACCAATTGATTCATCTGCCTACTATCTTGATACAAGATGCTAGCTTCTGGGCTTCTGGAATTTTGTACCGTGTACCTCATCTTCTTCTCGAGAAGCAATTTCTCCATGTCTCCCTTCACTGGCATTGTTGTATAATACCAATTCATCTGAATTTTTCCTCCCAACTCTTGGTAGAAATTTCTACTTAGCAATATTCCAAATGAGGCTAGGACTTCTACTACCAAAATCATCGCTGAAAATTTCTTGTCTGGAAATCTAGCAAGAACCACCTATGCATATTTGACCTTCCCTACAAGTGGGACCTCTTTTAAATCCAAAGAATAACAAGAGCCATTGGGTGGAGTCATGGTAAGTTTGAGAGCTTTAGAAACCTTCAAAGGCATCACATTATCTGAAGCACCAAAATCTATTATGCAATTGTTTAGTACATATTCTCCAACAAGAAGGGAGATGTAGAAAGGTTCAACTTTATCAGTCTTTGATGCACTCAGAGAAAGAATGTTATATGAGGGAGGTGTAGGTAGGTTTGGTAGTATTCCTTTAGGTTGATGAACTACATCATTGGGTGTTAGACTACCATTCCTGATGTATTGAACAAACTTCTCGAACTGTTCAGGATGGGTCTATAAATATTCAGTTTCGGTAATATACACTTTGGATTTGTTTGCATGTTCTATGAAGTCAAAGGGAGAAGATGCAGACAAGGGGGTGAAGGGACTGATTTTGGAGTTTGGATAGGCTTAGGAGCAGGATTTGATGTTTGAGGAATGGAGGGTACTTTGAATGGCACACTAGGAGATTTCAAGGTATTAGATTTTGTAGGGGCAATTTTAGATTTAGAAATGGAAAAGGGATTTGAAGAATTACTTGGGATTGTGGGGGCCTTCTTACTTGCTATGGGATCAGGCTCCAACAATGCAGACTTCATGGAAGGTGGAAGTGGGGATCCTCGACTAATTATTTTGTTTTGCGGAGTCACCACAGGAGGATCATCAACCTTCTTTTTCTTAGTAGAAGTGGAGGAAGGGGCTCCTTTCTCAGACTGAGAATGAGTGAATACCATACATGAGAAATTGGGTGCATCTTCTTTGTCTTCTTCATCACATCTAGAATACTCATAGAATCTTATTTGTGTATCGTTTTCAAACTCATCACTTTCTATAAAATTACCACCTTAACTTTCTTGTTCAAGCTCTTCTTCACTTTCTTGAAATCTGCAATTTACATTCATGGGTGGGGCCTCAAAGGTGAGCCTTTGAGGTGCTCCTACAATCTAATTTCCATTTCTCCTTTGGGAAGAAACTCATTCAAATAATTCCCTCTTCAAAGAGGCCATCTCATTTGCCAAATTTTGCAGTGATGGATTGGTTCTCTCATCTTGAGGATGTTGGGTTTTTCCCTTTGATGGATTCTTGATCTTTCCAGAGAGGATGAGATTGTCATCTAGTTCAATAGCCCTCCTTTGTGCTTCTACAATGTTCCTTGGTTGAACTCTTCATAGGAGAAAGCCTACCTCTGGTGATTAAGCATTTATGAAGAATCTTTTGATATTATTCGTGAGGTGAATCTTCTTTTGGTGTCCTACGAAGCAACCTGTTCGAAATGAGCCATGAAGTCTCTCATCGTTTCACTTTCTCCTTTCCTCATTTGAGCCAACTGCACCAAGAGGTCTTGATAGTCTTTAATTGATTTAAATCTTTCCTCGAAGGTAGCTTGGATGTCATGCCAACTAGTGATGGATTGGGCGGGAAGGAGGTAAAACCATTCAATTGCTTTTTCTTGAGAGGGCTTTATAAACTGTCTCACTATAACGTCTTCATGTTGGACACCAATAATTCCACATGATGTCATGAAGGCAGCAATGTGTTCTTCCAGATGTTGTGTTTTTTCACCTTTGAACTTTGGCAAGTTCTTGTGGGAACTTGTTGGTAGATCATGAAGAGGAGGTTCAAGAGAAAGCAGACCTATATTTCTTCCCCATGGAACAATGGGTTGGGGTATTTCTACTTCGTCTTCCATTGTCGTTTCTTCTTCTATTTCAGCTCTTTCTTCTACAAATTCTTCTTCAACTTCTTCTTCTTTCAGGAACTCAATGCTCAATGATGGTTGAAAAATTGGAGAATGAAGGAGTATCAACAGGAGTCTTGACAAGATTTCTAGGTGAATTGTTTGAAGAGCTGGATGGAGAGGAGGCTTGGGAGAAGAAGTATGGATTATCTCTAATTCATTCTTGCTGATTTTGCAAAGCCTTGAAATTGGAATCAACAACACCTCTTGACCTACTCAACCTGGTGTATCTTCCTTCCACCAGCCTTTCAAAATTCTTGAAGTGGGAATATGAAAAGACACGTGTAGAAATCAATAGTGTATCTTTCAGCAATGGCTTTTCATGAACTCTTTCTTTTTTATTTTTCAATATTTGTTTTTTTTTTTTTTAATTTTCAGACCTTGCAGTCATATATTGGGTGGAGATGTTGCTAAATCTACCCCACGGTGGGTGCCAAAAGCTTTTGGCAAGGATATTTGTTGGGTGGAAAACTTATAGACTCCTTACCAACACTCTCGGAAATCTAAGTCCATCTACTTAATCGGTGTAACTACCGTATATGCATGCACGAGAAAATGTGGATTTTTGTGGTGGCCTTTTGGCCAAGGATCCAACAGGGCACTCCGGTGACCTGTGGGCAAAGCTTCGAGATACTTGCAAGAGAGAAATTTGTCCGAAAATGGGAAAGGGAGTAAGAAAAGAGGTAGGAGAACAAATGTTGCGGTAGGAAATCAAATTCCTACACACACTAGTTAGAAAATTTATCACATGCATTCATGAGAAGAAACAACCCTGCAAATGACAACAAGATGAGATAAGATTGTGAACTCAAAGTTTCTGAAATCTCCTCATCAAAGAGGCTATAAAATCCTTCTTCTTGTATTGTTGCTTAAACAGAAATTGTACATAGTGGAGAAATGGAGGAATTTGAGAAGAAGGGGGAAATGAAAGAAAAATGGCTATCTCCTTTGTTCTCTCAAAGTACAATATACTCTTGAGTTTCCAAGATCAATTGCCAATGCTCTATAATGGTGTGAAGAAGCCATTAAATCTCCTCCAAGAAATGGTTACAACTTCTTATTTGTTAGCAAGAAACAGTTTACAATTTCTTTTCAATCATTCGCGTCTGTTTAGATTCTTGATTCACAAAGAAACGCCAATGACAAAAAAATAGACTTTTCATAATGCGGTCGTTACACTTATTTTGTAACTTTAAATTTGAAATGTTCATCTTTCCTTTGAAACTTTAAATTAGATTCGTACACATGGGAGAAATTTACCTGGAGTAGGCACAGAGGATTCCTTTTACATTTTGCAACATTTTGGCCTACTCAACCACTTTTCATATAATCGACACGTGGCTTCACTTGATTGGTGAAGGAGTCACAGTCACTTTTATAATTTTACCTTTTTCAATGCGGGCTCAAAAACACTAATTGCTCCGCATGCCTCGCCTCCCCGCTTTGACTCCTTTGACAACGGGCTCAAGATTTGACTTTTTCATTTAAGCCCGATCAGATTGTTGGTACCCAAATTTAATCTCCTTCACAACTTGAGCTGTATAATGGATTTTACAAAAACTCAGAGGAAAATTAATGGTTTATATGTTGTTTTTTAGCCGGGAAGAAATTTATCTAACTTTTTGCACTCAGGCTTTAAAGAAGTGGGTAGCACCTTAGAAGGATTTGATCTAATCCTCACTATTTTAGGTTGTGCCTATCAACCAAGGTAAGACAACCTATATTGTAGCCTCTATTTTATAAAGGGGTAAAGATATCCTTGTATTGTGCAGATTGTATGGAGATGGCCTTGAGAAAACATGATCAATTTCCCATTATTCAAACTCAACAAAGATGTCACTACTAAATGATGGAAATGCTTTCAAGACAAGGCTAAGGCTACTAAAGACATGGTATGATCTTGATTTGCTTTGTGAATTTTTATAAATGGATTGTATTCTTTTGTTGACACACAATACAATGTAGGGGTATTATAGGTAGGATGAGTTAATTTGAAATGAATTTTGGTGGGAGATCAAGAAGATAGATTGGAATTTTCTAGATCCTTGAGAAACTTCACAACAAATGGAGAACTCAATAATAGAAAGCTTCAAAATAGTTAAAACATTCCTTCAACTAGAAGATGTGCATCAATGGAGGCCCAGACATGCACTTTTTCACACAATCGTTGAGATTCTAGCATGAAGGATTGAGTTAGAAGACCAAACAAAACATCAAAATCTAAGATCAGTCATGCTTGAGGTACACCCAGAGGCTTACAAACAATATCTGTCAACAAATGAAAGAAAAGTGATTTTAAATCATTTATTTCATTCCCAGATGAAAGCTCTTCTGAAAAATGAAATTACAGATGCCACTAAACTATCACAAGGATTGAGATCTATGTGATTCAAAGATATTTTGATACAAGATTGCAATAGGAACAAGGAAAACTACTTGTAGACATTCTGAAAGTGAAATAAACACAAAATTTTCAGAGATTTAACACAAAATAACTCAAAATTCATCAAATTCATTAGTAGGGGAGAGTTATTTAAACAATCTTAGAGCTTTTTGATGGCTATACACTTGTAACCAACTCAACATGAATGAAAATCTAACACAGAGGAAGTTAACCTGGTTTCTCAGAAAGTTTTCTCAGAGGATGAGCTATTCTCAAAATTTTCTCGTGAAAATGAACCCTAACCATTTGCATGACAAATTCATGCAATATATAACTTTTACTCACTCACTCACTTTTCCCCTCAAATCTTCCCTCCAAAAGTGGAATATTCGAAGCACCTTTGCTTTGCAATATTTTTGAAAATGACATTTAATAAACTTGCAAAAAGTTGTCAGTTGTTCTTTCAAAAGGTCAATCGTCACAAAAATTTCATCACTCTTCAAAGTGGAAGCATGTTTTTCATTCCCCATGCATGTAGACCCCTTTCATTTCATCATTTCAACTTTTACCTTCCTAATTTTTACTCTATAACTTTGGATCTGGTAATTCACATTTTTTACGAACCAGAGTAAAAATTTATTTGAAAAAATGCCTTGGATTCACAAATTGAACCCCAAAATTGATTAATTCGGACCCTGCAGGCCAAGACGACATGAATTGGCAAAAAAATCGATGAAGATTGATTCAAAAAATGCATCTCCAAACTTCCTGGAGATCAAATGGCAGCCAAACTAGTGAAATGCACAACTACCATCGATCTATTCTTATCTTTAAATTTGAGCCCTCCACATGGTAGATCTAGGTAAAAATGGGCCTCAAGACATCTTTTTACCTTTTTACTACTTTTGGAAAATTTGCAAAATTTCTTGATTTCCTCCGTTGCTCACAATGAGATTTGGGCACGACACATAGCGCAATATGACTAGAAATGGAGTTGTGGCTCAATTTTCCTTTATGGCTCCACCCTCCCATAAGACGTGTCCTCGTATGATTGGCTAAGGGGCAGTGCTCTCATTTCATATTTTAATCATATTTTGTGAAGGAAAATTTTTAACATTTCCTCCACCAGCCTGCACCTCCGCCATTGACAAGGAAAAACATTGACTATTTCCCTCGGGCCCTCGGGATTTTTGATACTTTGAGTCATTTGAATACAAGAGGAAAAATTTCCAAGTTTCCCTCGATGGTCCACCTCCCGCCTCTTTGACTTTTCAAATTACCACATGTCACCATGGCACTCCTTGAGATGGTCCCAAAATTTTGATACTTTGAACGAGCATGGGCTCGCCATATGTCCTGCTCTAGCAAGGTCTATCTGAATGCTTGAAGTTTAGCGGAAGGCACCACATGTCATGCTCGAGGCAATCTCCTTTTGGCTATTGAAAATTCTAAGTAAAATGTAAAGTGAGCGGAGGCCTCCACATGTCAGCCTGGCACTTCTTTAGAATGAAACTCAAGGGCTAGTCCCGAACATGCGTAGTTCCTCCACATGTCTCCATGGCGCAACTTCAAGATGGTGCCCAAAGCAGAGACCTTGAATGAGTGTGAGCTTGCCACGTGTCCTGTTCGCCAAACTATATCCATTTACATAAAAATTTCTAAGTCCGGGACAAGCAACGAAGCCTCCATGTGTCCTCCCGGTGCTACTTCAAAGTCAAACCAAAAATTTGATTCTCAAATGAGCACCGTTCACCCACATGGACATATTTCTAAGTTGAGGCCTTTTATAGAATTTTTGAAGTATTTAGTTGAGCCGCATCCAACCAAAAGGTGCCACGTCCCTTGTAGATGCAAGGATGCAAGTTTGACTAGGAGAAAATGCCCGTCAAATCGTAAAATACAGAAACATGAGAATTTGAGCTTGAAAATGAATTTTTCTTCAATTACAGAGAGTTTAGAAAGTTACAAGGCTCAAATACATTCCTCAGGGACATATCAACTCATTTTTCTTCAAGTATTTCAAGGCAGAAACGTCAAGAACACAAATTCCAATTGTAGCAATAGAGGGAATGGGAAAACATGAAATTTTGAAAGGACAAAGCCCGAGGAACCCAAAATACAGACCTTTCCATAGGAACAAAGGAACCATGAGACAAATACAAACATGATCTTTGACCCAGGTGCAGACTATAAACGGTAACAAAGACCAACCAAGCACAATCATGGGGAAGGATAAAATGACAGAGGCCATAAATCAATAAATTTCCAAAGGGCACAAATGGGGCGAGATAATTTTAAGCACCAACATAGGCTCTGACATAGGGATGGGCACTCCCTGTGAGTGCTACAAGAACGAAAGTAGACCGAGTGCCAAAATATCCATTGCGAAAATGGAGTCACGAGCCAAAACACCCAAATAAACTAGCTAAGAAACCAACAAAAAGGGATGCCACACACAAAAGGCAAACCCAAAACCAACGAAAAAACAAAAAATAGAGTAGAAACAAAAATTGTACATTGTACAAGTGATATGCAAACTTTAGTTTTTGGGATTAATCTAAGAAATGCTTCAAATGTCTTCCATTAACATGGAAGATCAAGCAATTCTCCATCCAGTCCTTGAGGAAAAATTATTCTCACCAATTCTTATGTCAATTGAATATGGGCCCATCCACAAAGCATCAAATTTACCATGCTTGCCCTTATCTTCATGCCTACTATCCCACAACAACACAAGATCTCCAATACTGAAAGCTCTTGGGGTTACCTTCTTATCAAACAAATTCTTCATTCTCTCTCTGAATTTGACATGCCCTCGATGGATGCTCTTCTTGCTTCATCAAGTTTAACAATCTAATTAATCCTTGCTTCATATGAACTAATTTCTTGATCTTCAAGTTGTTAAACAAACTGAAATGAAGACAACTGCAAATGCAAGGGCAACAGAGCTTGTGTTCCATATACCAATTCAAATGGGCTTTTACCAGTAGCTCTTTTGGCAGTGATCCTATCAGCCCAAACAACAAACTTTATTTGTTCACCCCACTTCTTCTTGTTTAATTCCAAAGTCCTTTTAATAATCTTCAACAAATTTTTATTGTTGGACTCAACTTGTCCATTTCCTTATGGATTGTAGTTAGAAGCATATGTAAACTTTATTCCATATTCTTTGCACATTGCCACTAAAGGTCCAGCTCTGAAACTCATGGAATTATCAACAACAATCTTGATTAGCACTCCAAATCTACATATGATATGATTTAATATGAATTCCATTACAACTTGGTGCATTGCCTTCCTAGTGGGGATTGCTTCCACCCATTTTGTGAAGAAATTAGTAGCTACCAAAATCCATTTGTGTCCAACACTTGATGAATCAAAGATTTCACCAATGAAGTCCAGCCCCCATTGTTTGAAAGGAGCTTCAATTGATATAGGTTGTAAAGGAAGGGATCCTGAAGCTTTCATTCTTCCGGAGAAATGTTGACAACTCTCACATCTTCTAACCAACTGAGTTGCATCTTTAAAAAGAGTTGGCCACCAATAACCAGCCCTCAAAATCTTGTGTGCAATAACCCTCCTAGAAAAATGTCCTCCACAAACTCCCCCATGGAAATCAGCAATTATTTTGGGAGCTTCATCTTCAGTCACACATCTCAAGAGGATTCCCTCAGGGTTCTTCCAAGCCAACCCAAAGTTTGTAATGATATATTTTTGAGAAGCCATCTTGAGAGATCTTTTCTGATTTTTATTCAAATTTCCAGGGTAGCATAGGTGTCTGAGATAATATATTACATCCTTGTACCACTTAGAGTTCAACAATTTTTCAAGAATATCTGCTCTCTCTTCTTCTACTTCATTTACTTCAGCATTCTACAAATTGCTTTCATCCATGAGCTTGGCAAGACCCAAACCTCTTACTAGCTTTGTGGTCTAAATGTCCATATCATACTCCTACAATTTTTAACCCACCTACATATTTTGCTTGAAATCTCCATCTCTGATAAGACATCTTTTACCATTGTGTGAGGAACATAAGCAACAACTTTGGAACTCAAAATATAAGGTTTGAAAACCTTAGTTTCTTTCACCAATACAAAGGCCTGCTTCTCCATGATTGTGTATTTTAAATCAGCTGCTTGCAATTCCTTACTAAATAAGGAAATAGGCCTCTCAGCTCTATCATCATCCTTTTGCAATAAAACAGATGCAATGGTATGCTCGAAGTAAAGGAGAAGATTTGGAAATGTTTTTGTAATTTGGGGATGCTAGAATAGGAGCATGCTTCAATGCTTCCTTTATTCCATCAAAATATTTAAGGGCGGCCTCTTCCCACTTGATATTCTGGTCCTTATTCAACAAGCAAGTAATGGGGAGAGTCAACTTAGCAAAATTAGATACAAACCTTCTAATGAAATTGATTTGAGCAAAGAAGGATTGGATTCCTTTATTAGTTTTGGAATCGGGATCTTTTTGATAGCTTATATCCTTTTGGATCAATCATAACTCCTTCTTTAGACACAATGTGACCAATTAGTTTTTCTCTTTGCACTCCAAAATGGAACTTCTTTGGATTGAGTGAAATGCCATATTCTCTACATCTGATCAACATTCTTTCCAAATGTTGCAAGTGGTCAATTATTTTGCTAGAAAAAATAGTAATATCATCTTGATAAACAACAATAAAATCATTGATATAGCTTAAAAGAAACATCCATGGCCCTTTGAAAAGTAGCTCCAACATTCATTAAACCAAAGGGCATCCTGATAAAAACATATGTTCCCCATGGAGTAGTAAAGGCAATTTTAATCCTCTCTGATTCTTTGACAACAACTTGGTTATAACCGAAGAAACCATCCAAAGTAGAAAGCATCTCAGAACCAGTCACTAATTGCAACATGTTTTCCATGTTTGGTAAAGGATAGTTGTCCTTTATTGATGCTCTATTTAGATTTCTAAAATCCACACAAAGTCTGATATCTCCATTCTTCTTTCTAAATGGCACCGGGTTTGCACCCAAGAAGAATACCTTGTGGGTTGCATGATTCCTTCATCTCTCAATTTTTTCAATTCCTCTTGCATTTTGACATAAAGGAGTGGGTTAATTGGCATTTTCTTCTATCTCAATGGTTTGGCATCTTTCTCAAGAGGGATCTCATGTTGGAATAAGTCTTCTCTATATGCTTTCAACTTGGAATAAGACCAAGCTAAACAGTCTTGATATTGCTTCAACAATTGGAGGTAGGACTATTTTTCTTCCTTGTTTAAACCACTCCCTAACCAAATCTTCCTTGGTTTTTCCTTTGTTCCCAAGTCATTCCCTTCAACATCTCTAGATGTAAACATGTTTCTATTGACTACACAATTAGCATTGTTAAAATTTGACTCAAGAGCAACCAGCCCTCTAGGGATGGTGTTAGTCTTTAATTGAATGATATCTTTTCCAAAAAGGTTTATTTTCCATCAGCATCACACACCAATGGTTCCAAATCAATAGGCTGATCCACAAACTCACCTTGGTTCTGCAAAACCTCTCGAACCTGAGCATCATCATCAAATACTTGCCAATGCTTGATGTTATCTATTTGTGTAGGCCTAGTGAGTATCTCAACATCATATTCACAATATGGAGAAATGGTACAATTGTCAAATATAGACCCCAACACTTCCAGCTTATCAGCAATCATATTTAAACTCCTATCATGATGAACAATATTGAAGGAATCAAACATTTCAATCAGATCCCAAACTACGTGTTTGTATTGTTTTATCCATTGATTTTTGTTGCATACTGATCTTCTAACTTGTTTTAAAACCAACTCCGAATCTCCCTTTACAACAACATCTTTTACGCCATACTAGTGATTGTTCTATATTCTCACAAATATTTGATTTACATAATTAATATTTCAATTCCAAGGAACTAAAAATATTATAATCAGTCTATTGACTTTTAACAGTGGTTGTAATATATATGTTTATTTTGGTATATGTTACTTCTTGGGTTATGTTACTCAAGTACCCAAAGTTTTGGGGTATCATCATGTTAAAAGGAGGATCTTAGGTTTGAACCTGGGAGCTCGAGCAAGCTATCGCTTAAAAATACTCAAAAGGTTTGGTGATGGCTCATTCTGGGTCGACTCATCTAAAAGCATAGATAGTATGAGGTTATATTTAGCTTCTAGTAATATCTTGTATCTCACAAGACAAGATTTCTTTATATTACCTATCATGACATGATTCCCTTCTATTCACCTATTGTGACGTGTTGTGGCTATGTGGAAATTCTAGTTTATGAATTACTATGAACTTTCATGGGTTTTTGTGGTCAATTCCAGTATTTTTAGTTGAACCTAGATAAGGGAATTCATACTTCACTAATATGAACCCTACTATAGAAATGTGTAGGTTCAGGATCAAGGGATGTATTGTGAAATCCCTCTCTTGTGACAGTTCAAATGTAACTCTATATGGCATCTTTGAGCCATTATATTTTTAAGCTTATCTCCTATGCTTTATATTATGTTGGGAAAAAGATACGATGACTTGTAAGTCAGAGGAATGTTTAGAGCTTCCAAGAGAATTTAGTAATTAGTTTACATACTTCTATATATTAAATTAAAAGGTTTTACAAACAATACACTACTTATTTGAAACCCTCACACAAACAAAGTGGAAATTTTGCATGACCTTGGTAATATTAGGATCAGTACCAATTATGTGAATCCACCAAGGAGGTTTAACAGTGGAATAAAAATTTTGTGGATCCAAAGTCTACACTAATAAGGTAACTTTGTTACTTAACACTTTGAGAGGTTTTTGGCAAACTGGTTTTCTAAAACATCTATAAACTTGAAGACCTCTTGTTTGAGGATAAGAAAATGTGTTGTCGTACTCATTCATGAGCTAATATTTGTAAAAAAAAATTGGTAGATCCACGCTTGGATAACCATGACAACATTCTTTGATTGGACTAGGTATAGGCGATAAAAAGTGTAAGATATGTTGAGTTAGTTGATAGCTGAAATAAGAAATATTCAAGTTCAATTTGAATGAATGAATGTTGGTACCTTATCTTTTTGACCAATGTTGTAGAGTTTTGGAACCTCAAATCAAAAAGTCTTAACATAGCTACGAGGAAAGAGATCTATCGAATGAACTACCACATATCCATATGTTGTAATCCCAAAGAGAAAGGAATAAATATATCAAAAATTAAATGAAAACTTGAATAAGTAATCACAATATCATGAGTAAGGATGATCTCCTTAGATGAGAACCCTGCTAATCCGGGGTCTATCTTATTGATGAATTGTTTTCGCTAAGGTGACATTACGTCATTTGTAATGTTGTATGTCATAAAATCCTTGGTGTAAATTTAAGCCTTGAAAGTGATTTGCGATGTTGTTGCTTATCTCTATTAAATTGTTAACATTATAGCTTTTATAACTAAGTTAATGTTAAGGCTTTGACAATTTTGATAGTTCACTTAATGACTTAATTTGAAATGTGATCAAGACTTCTATTGGTTTATAATAGGTCTTAAACCAACCATCTGATAGTCTACCCATTTGATGACTAATGCCATCATGATCGTATTTCCAGGGATAAAGGGGCTATAGTCATCAGTCAAGGACTTAATTATTAAGAATTAAGGGCATCAACTCCTACGAGTATACATGAGAAACTTTCTTGATCAACGCTAACATTATAACATTATAATATATATATATATATACATATGGATATATATATATATATATATATATATATATATTGAAAAGGGAATTTGCAAAGATTAAAGTAGTTAAGTAACTACTATTGAAGATTTATTAGCTAATGTAAAAATAAGACAATCTAATCCTAGTGGTATAGTTCTAAACTTAACATATGAACCTACTAGTTGAAGAAGAGATTGACTTGACATTACTTTAGCTATTTGAAAGGATGTATATGCATATGAAAATTGTATGAAGCCTTAAGTTATGTGAAGAAAGGATATCTAAATTTCTATTTGTATAAAATATTGTTTGGTCATTTAAAAATGATATAAGGTTGCTCAAATTCAAATGATTGATGAGGTGGCACCCACCACCTAATAGTTGTACTCACAATTCCTTATTTATTATATCTCTGCCAACTGATTTTGAGATGAAGTATTTTAGTTATCTAAATCACCTTGCATGGCATGAAGTATGACTTTGCTAAATTTAAAGGAGAGCTAAGAATAGTTGGTTTGTAAATTGGTGGCAAGCTCCATTAACTCTGCATTTAATGTCTTTTATTGCCCACCTTCCTCGGGAAGTGCATGGATGGATTGGAACAAAGAAAGTGTAGTTTTGGTATCGATTCATTTCATGGATAGAAACTCATAGAAGCTCTGCATGCAAAAAGTGGAACTAGTTGTGTGTTGATGTGAGTTTGCATGAAGAAAACATTAGTTGAGTAGATGGAACAACAAGTTCCCAGACTCATTAAAATATCATGAAATTTGTGATCTATTGAATGAAGGAATTCATTTCAAAGGTTTGGGGATTTTCTTAAGTAATCATGAAAGTTTTGCAAGGAAAGAAAACACCAGCGTAACAGGCATGATACGCTCTGAACTTTTCATAATTTCTTGCTCTATTTAGTAATTTCACAAAAATAACCTTGCCTTGTATGAAATTTTGTGTTTATAATTTCAGAGATGTAGAATCATTTAATATACTTCTCTATAGAGTATGAATTACTATGGCTTCGTGATGTATGTTGTTAAAAGTGATTAATTAAGTACAGACTCCAATAAGGTTTATTATCATTAAGAAAGAATACACTCTTGAGATGTTTGAGGATTGCTGCTATAATGATTATGGGTTTGATTTGATACGCCAACATTGTTGAAAATCTTCTTGAAATATCTTCTTGAATGATTGATATCTACCCATACTGTAGAAAACTTTGTTTAATTTGTTACCCATCTCTTCAAGGATATGAATAAATATAGCAAGATATTGTGGTATTCTGGAAATTGTTCTATGTGAGTTTTTGTTATAGATGTCTTTCCTTGACCTAGTGTTGTTGGGATTTACGCAACTGGGTTTGATTCTTTAAATAAATCTATGCCTATGGAGTCATGTTGGTCTTGTAGGAGGCATCATTGGTACTTATAATCGACCTGGTTTTATTTAAAATAAGTATTTGTACTAAAGAAAAACAACTGAATTTAATATTATCATCGAGTTGTAGATAATAAGGACAGTTGTAATGATTTCAAGGCCTACTCTCTTCGACCCTTGAATGGGTAGTTTAGAATGGCCTTATGGTCTACTCTAGAGCCACTATTATGGCTGATAAATCGTTGAGTTTCCTAATAGTTAACTGTTGTATCTTGTTTACAATTTAAGATTGTATAAGATCCAAATACTTCATTCTATTATTTCATGTTGATCTCCTTGTTGCTTCTTAATAACTCTGGAACTATTCAACTCCTTCGGGTTTAAAGCCGGTTGTGGAAAGGTTATATTGAGATTTGATTATTGTGATGGTTAAGTCCAACTTGTTAAAATCTCGTCACTTATGTTCCATCTTAGCCTCTATAATGGAGGATGGACATTCTCTATAAAACCTTGTATGATACTTAGTGGGCTAATTTATTCACTATTATTACTAAAGCTTGGTTCTTCTTGCAATTCTTTGTTGAGTTTGAAAGTGATGTTGACTTTGACTAAGAATCTCCTTCCTCTTGTAAGAGATGCAGTTCATTGTTGTCCATTAGGAAACCATCCTAAAAAGTGAGCTGATCTTCTAGAAGTTTATACATTAGATTTTATGGTTGAAAAGGTAATTCCTTTTAAATGCCTCATCTCAATGTATTTTATAGTTGAGTTTGATTTCTTTGACCCTTACACTCTTATCTATGCTTTGTTGGGTTTATTGATTACTTGTTCAAAGATCTAAACCTGTAATAAAGTTTGATGATTAATTATCATAGTATGAGTTTGATTTCTTGACCCTAAAGGAAAGCTATCCCTTGAGTTTTGATGATCCTTTCTATGGGTGATCATTTTATGGGTTTAGTTTATGTTAAATGTTGGAAATTGAGTCATTAAGTAGGGCTGGGGATTAAAGTTGTCCCAAAATAGGAAGTCTCTTGGCTTCAAGGTTGTAAATTTTGGTGGTATTACCCTTTTGTAGTAATTAACATGGTTCAAGTTTTTGATCACATTGTCATACTATGTGTTCTATTAAGAAACTGGAGGCATCGATTTTGTATGGTAACCCATTTATGGGACAAAATGGTAAGCTATATACTCCTACTCTTATAATAGATGATAACTGGATTCATCCTTTAACTGAGTCCATGAGATGTGATAGATCCTCTCTGGGTGTAATGATTCTGATTTGAATTATGTGGTATCTCAAAGCAAACCGGAAGTGACTCTTTCTCTTATAACAAACTATACTTGGTTTCATTTATTAAATATGGGGTTTCCTTGATGTTTTGAAAGTTCCTTATTGACCTTTCTGGTTGTGTCATGAATTTAGTTTAGTATGATCTAACCTTGTTCAATAGAATGGGTTAGGAGATCATTTTTATATTAAGTCATGTGAAGTCTTGACTTACGGGAAAAAGTGGTTGCTAGAAGTTGAATTTCGTGTTGAGAAAACTCATGGGATATTAAATGTTCAGATGAAATTTTTGGGTTAAGTAACAATTATATTATCTCATCAACACATGGTGCCTACTCTCTTCCAGAATTTTAAAGACCTTAGTGTTTATTAGGTCTTGATATGATGAAACATATATGAAGAAGGAATTGTGTACTCTTTTCTATTCTTGGAATGCTCATATAAGTGCTTAAGTTGAGGTAAGTTTTATATGTAGCATGTTACTCAAGTTATACCTGATTGCTATATGGCAGGATGCCATGAATGTTCTCTCCCTCTTATCCTCGAGGTTAAATGCTCTAATATCATATTTGTTAGCCAAGTACTCTTGATGTTTTGGTATTATTTCTGAACCATTAGCAGTCCTTATGGGTGTATGAAATCCTCATTAGATCTGTTGTGAAGATTTGAGAGATTGCTTGAATGTGTTCTTGATATTTATATGGTTACTTAATTGTTGAGTAAAATGATTTCAGGCATGCAAGTATGGGATTGCATGAGTGAAATCTTGATACTCTTATATGGTAGTCTTTGAATACTTATAATTCTCATGTATCTTATGAATTGTATGACTGTTTCTAAGCAATTGAAGTAGTTGTATGGAAAAGTAAGTCTGAAATTGATTTCTTCCATGGTTCATTAAATTTTTTTTGTCATGTTATAGAAAGAATTGTTTATCTACTTAAGCTTTGAAATATTGATTCATAAAAATAATATGGGTTATTTCTATGAAATAATTAAGTAGAGTATGTCATTATGGTGAGTTGGTGCTTATCATGCTCAGTTCTTGTGAACTGACTCATGCTAACAATTTTGTAGATAAAAGCAGAGAAGGAAGGGTGAAGTATTTAGTAATATATTATTTTGATCGAGGAAAGTTTGAAGATATGACTGACTTGAATGTTCTTAAATGAAATACATCTTCTTGGAAATGGGAAAGGCTTTACTACTGAATATAACTGTTTTATTCATTTAAAAGAAATATTTTGGTCATGCTTAAAGGCATGAGTTGTATTTATCTCATAAATGTAATTAAGATAGATTTCCTCTTATATATATATATTGTTTTGTAAGTGGTTGATTGTCGATTGATGAGTTATGAGTCATAAATCTATCAAGTTAAGAAATCAGCATCTACAATACTATTGTATTAATCATTAGTATCAAGCATGTAGTAAGTACTATACACATCTTATGTGTGAGATTCTAAGGATCATATAAGGGACTATTGGAGGAATGTTGCCTAAAAATATCTTGTTCTAAGTAATTATATGTTAAGCATACTTGGAAATAGTTGAGGTTGCTAATGGATAACTGCCTCATTATAAAGTGCAATATATCAACCTACTTGTAAATTTGTGTTAAGTTCTCCAAAGGTTTTGTATAGAATGTACACAACCAGTAAAAGATATCTAGAAGTAAGATTGTCTAATCTTAATGGCTGTTGATAAGAAAGCAGCTGGATTATCATGAAACCATGGAAAGGTTATGATAATCAGGTACTTTTGTGCTATGGTTGTTTTATAAATACAAGTTATACTAACTCTTATCAAAGATATAATAATTTAATATTGATTTCTAAGTGAAATCAACATTAAGTCCTATACTAGGATGATACACATAAGCAACAAGAGGACGGGCTTATGGTAATCTAACATGACTATATATTGATTATGGTTTCACTTTTCGGGAATTGCATAATTGTGATAAATTGTGTTATGAAATATTTTCTCAAAGAGATGGAATGTTTTTAATTAGGGTTTGTTCCCATGATGCATCATTATGAGCACATAAGCATGTCGGATACAATGGAAGTAATATGGGAACATGCTTACTAAGTTAAAAAGAACATAGCATTTGAATCTCATCCCTAGTCAATATTGTAATTATCTCTAAAGAGAATTAGAGAGTGATATTTTAAAAAGGATATGATAGGGAAAGATAAATGGGCAAGTGGTTCATAAAATCTACCATATCGGATACCCAGATATATCTTACTTGTTGGAGATAGTAAAATAAATGAACGCTCTTTACTGAGCTGCAATTAAGAAAAGTGATGTGCTTAAACTGAAAGGATGGTTGGCATTGATAGCCTATGGCACTTAATTCAAGGAATGAATCATACCTAAATACTTAGCTTCATATAAGTACATATCCCTAGAATATGAAATAAGGAACATGAGCCTAAATGTTAAAGTTGGGATGTTTTTGAAACTAATAATGATCATAGACCTTGATAGTATCATTTCTATCAATGGTTAACATGGGTATGAGATATTGAAAGGTAATTAAAATGTTATAGAGATTGGGGGTCCTGGGATCAACTCAATCAGACCTTAGGTATGACCCATTCATGGAGAAGGTGTTGTAAGTCCTAGGCTATTCTATAATGATTACCTTGAAAACATTAAACACCATGCACCAATATAGGATTCTAGGTGGGTGAACTCATTGCATATACTACACAGTCGTATCCCTATGGTGATGATTGTCACCATTAGGATACTATCATTTAGCATCTGTAATGAGTTGTCTCATCAAGAGACTAGATTGTAGTATGGTGTTGTCCTAAGTACAAACCTTGATAGAGTTACAAGATAGATTGGACCTCCTAGGTATGCACCCTTATATCAACCTATGATGGCTATGGGAAGATATGTGGGTGAGTAACAAGGTGAATTGTTACAAGAACACTTTCTTTCCCATAGGCATCATAGGATGACATAGAGGTACGTCTTCATGTAGGTTAAACTAGTTTGTACCTCATTCAAGGCTTGTAGTTGTTTACAACATTAACATTTGTGAATCCATATAACTGAATAAGTGAATAAGGTGAGATGACAAGATTCCAATGATGAGTGTGTCATCATGGAATTGAGCATGGCATACATGACTCAAAAACTTTGTGCAAAGTGGTGTAAGTTGTTGATTACACTGTCGAGATTTCACCATTATCTAAGTTGTGAGATGCCTGTGGTTTTCATAGGTGGAATCTAGGTACACACTTAGGGGTTTTCACTTATATATCATATCCTTGTTAAAGGGGAACCAAAGGGATACATTTTATGTATGGCTCATATAGAGCATTGAGGGAGAATGAGTAGGTTCAACATTCTCTCATACAGCTGCACATGGTTCATGATAGTTATGGAAATGGATTGCTTTAAGGTTTATGTAGATTTAAATATATGGGTATTTAAATCAGTTGCATAAAGTTATTTATTATAAAAAAAAAAAATTCTAGAGATGAAGTGAAAAAAAGTGGATGTTACATTTTGGTATCAGAGCTGAAGGTTGCAACTCTTGGACTTATTGGGTCCTTACGCTAATTAAAACTTTTATTTTGTTTTCAGAATAAAAATGGAAATGGGAAGGATGCACTGAGAAGAAAGAACCGGGTCTGATTTTTCTGTGGTTTCAATGGTGCTAAAGTTAGACAAAATTCTGGCAATCCTTCAATATACCTAGAACCGGATAGATGCCTTGGAGTAGCTGGTGATGGGTGAAAGTGATAAGTTGGACAAAGGACAACTTAGGTCTATTGCTAATAAACAACAGGAGAGTTATTTAAATAATGAACTGATCATTGATGGAAAGTTTTGGACTTACCAATCCAAAGATGAACTAAACCCAAAATTGGGGGAAGCATTGGATAAACATGGATCTTCTTTCGATAAGATGATATTTGGAAAATCCAAGTGGGCTAAAACCAAATCTGCTAGACACTCCCACTCATAAAAATGAAAAGGGACATAAAAATGATAATTCTTCTTCATCTCGGAATGCTAAGAAAATTTGGTGGAAAAAGCATAGCAAGAAAATGTGTTCTACCAAAAATAAATTTGCCCAAAACTTGCAAGTGATAACCTATAGGAAAAAGCATAATATTATTGCAAATGGAAAAGTTAAAAGTGGTCAATCAGGACCTGTTGGTGGATGTTTCACGTGTGGCAATGGGCATTATGCCAACCAATGTCCTTTAAAGAAGATGGACAAGTCTTGAATGATGAAGCATGCTGCAAGGGTAGTTAACAAAGGAAAGGAACATGTATCCCTAGGAGAGAGAAAATTGTGAAGAGATCCATGAGATTAGTATTCTTCAATACTAAAAGAAAGAAAATATGGATTTGTTGTACTCAATGAAAAAATTGGTCAACAATTGTGAAGCCTAACTCTTTCTGGTAATATGGAATAAAAATGCTCAATTTTCAGCTTATGTCTAGTTAGGTAGCATTGATCTGAGTGATTGTTCTATATTCTATCAAATATTTGATTTACATAATTAATATTTCAATTCCAAGGAACTGAAAATATTATAATTTTATTGACTTTTAATAGTGGTTGTAATATATATATTTATTTTGGTATATGTTACTTCTGGGTTATGTTACTCAAGTACCCAAAGTTTTGGGGTATCATCACGTTGAAAGGAGGATCTTAGGTTTGAACCTAGGAGCTCGATAAGCTATCACTTAAAAATACTCAAAAGGTTTGTGATGGCTCATTCTGGGTTGACTCATCTAAAAGCATAGATAGTATGAGGTTATATTTAGCTTCTGGTAATATCTTGTACCTCACGAGACAAGATTTCTTTTATATTACCTATCATGACATGATTCCCTTTTGTTCACCTATCATGATGTGTTGTGGCTATGTGGAAATTCTAGTTTATGAATTACTGTGAACTTTCATGGGTTTTTGTGGTTGATTCTAGTATTTTTAGTTGAACCCAGATAAGGGAATTCATACTTCACTAATATGAACCCTGCTATAGAAATGTGTAGGTTTAGGATCAAGGGATGTATTGTGAAATCCCTCTCTTATGATAGTTCCTATGTAACTCTAATGGCATCTTTGAGCCCTTAGAGTTTCAAGGCTTAACTCGTATGCTTTATATTATGTGGGGAAAAGATACGATGACTTGTAAGTTGGAGGAATGTTTAGAGCTTCCAAGAGAATTTAGTAAGTCATTAAATAACATAAGTAAGTCATTTACATACTTCTATATATTAAAGTAAAAGGTTTTACAAACAATACACTACTTATTTGAAACCCTCGTGCAAACCAAGTGGAATTTGTGCATGACCTTGGTAATATTAGGATCAATACCGATTCTGTGAATCCACCGAGGAGGTTTAACAAGTGGAATAAAAATGTTGTGGATGTCAAAGTCTACATCTAATAAGGTAACTTTGTTACTTAACACTTTGAGAGGTTTTTGGAAAACTGGTTTTCTCAAACATCTATAAACTTGAAGACCTCTTGTTTGAGGACAAGAAAATGTGTTGTCAGTACTCATTCATGAGTTAATATTTGTTAAAAAATAAAAAAATTAAACAAATTTGGTAGATCCATAAGCTTGGATAACCACGTTGACAACATTCTTTGATTGGACCAGGTATAGGAGATAAAAAGTGTAAGATATGTTGAGTTAGTTGATAACTGAAATAAGAAATATTCAAGTTCAGTTGAACGAATGAATGTTGGTACCTTATCTTTTTGACCCAATGTTGTAGAGTTTTGGAACCTCAAATCAAAAAGTCTTTAACAGAGCTGAGGAAAGAGATCTATCTAAATGAACTACCACAGATCCATATGTTGTAATCCCAGAGAAAGGAATAGTTCTTCCTTAAAAGGTACTAGGTAAGCTTGTTTTAACTATATCCTCTGTATATCAAATAAATATATATATTGTACAAAAATGATTTACTTTAGTGAAGTAATCATGAAATAATTAGACTACGTGACTATTTACAGTCTGATAAGTTGATACAACTACTAAATTTAAAGTTTTGAATCTGAAAACCATAAAATTTTGGGGGAATAGTAACTATTATGTAGGAATTATTCTTATATCATGTGTGGAATTGTTTGATTTTATTTAGCAAGGACCACATCATCGGGACGATGATGCTTTTAAGAGGGGAGGTATGTAATGCCCCATGCTTTCATTATTGTTGTCAAAGTAATGATAGGAAAAATGGTTTTATCCTATGTTGTTGGCACCCTTGCGTATCAAAAATTAAATGGAAACTTGATGTGAACACGTAATCACAATATCATGAATAAGCTAAGGATGATCTCCTTAGATGAGAACCCTGCTAATCCGGGGTCTATCTTATTGATGAACTATTTTCGCTAAGGTGACATTACGTCATTTGTAATGTTGTATGTCATAAAATCCTTGGTGTAAATTTAAGCCTCGAAAGTGATTTGTGATGTTGTTTGCTTATCTCTATTAAATTGTTAACATTATAGTTTTTATAACTAAGTAATGTTAAGGCTTTGACAATTTTGATAGTTCACTTAACGACTTAATTTGAAATGCGATCAAGACTTCTGTTGGTTTATAATAGGTCTTAAACGACCATCTGATAGTCTTCCCATTTGATGACTAATGCCATCATGATCATATTTCCAGGGATAAAGGGGCTATAGTCGTCAGTCAAGGACTTAATTATTAAGAATTAAGGGCATCAACTCCTACGAGTATACATGAGCAACTTTCTTGATCAACGCTAACATTATAACATATATATATATATATATATATATATATATATATATATATATATATATATATATATATATATATATATATATATATATATATAAAAAGGAATTTGCAAAGATTAAAGTAGTTAAGTAACTACTATTGAAGATTTATTAGCTAATGTAAAAATAAGACAATCTAATCCTAGTGGTATAGTTCTAAACTTAACATATGAACCTATCGTTGAGAAGATTGACTTGGGCATTACTTTAGCTATTTGAAAGGATGTATATGCATATGAAAATTGTATGAAGCCTTAAGTTATGCAAAGAAAGGACATCAAATTTCTATTTGTATAAAATATTGTTTGGTCATTTAAAAATGATATAAGGTTGCTCAAATTCAAATGATTGATGAGGTGGCACCCACCACCTAATAGTTGTACTCACAGTCCTTAATTATCTCCACCAACTGATTTTGAGATGAAGTATTTTAGTTATCTAAATCACCTTGCATGGCATGAAGTATGACTTTGCTAAATTTAAAGGAGAGCTAAGAATAGTTGGTTTGTAAATTGGCGGCAAGCTCCATTAACTCTTGCATTTAATGTCTTTTATTGCCCACCTTCCTCGGGAAGTGCATGGATGGATTGGAACAAAGGGGAAGTTTTGGTATCGATTCATTTCATGGCTAGAAACTTGTAGTAGCTCTGCATGCAAAAGTGGAGGAATTTTAGTTGTGTGTTGATGTGAGTTTGCATGAAGAAAACATCAATTGAGTAGATTGAACAACAAGTTCCCAAGACTCATTAAAATATCATGCGAAAATTTGTGATTTGTTGAATGAAGGAATTCATTTCAAAGGTTTGGGGATTTTCCTGAGTAATCGTGAAAGTTTTGCAAGGAAAGAAAACACCAGCGTAATAGGCATGATACGCTCTGAACTTTTCATAATTTCTTGCTCTATTTAGTAATTTCACAAAAATAACCTTGCCTTGTATGAAATTTTGTGTTTATAATTTTAGAGATGTAGAATCATTTAATACTTTCTCTATAGAGTATGAATTGCTATGGCTTCATGATGTATGTTGTTAAAAGTGATTAATTAAGTACATGACTCAATAAGGTTTATTATCGTTAAGAAAAGAATACACTCTTGAGATGTTTGAGGACTACTGCTATAATGATTACTGGGTTTGATTTGATACGCCAACATTGTTGAAATCTTCTTGCAGTTGTGAATGATATCTACCCATATTGTAGAAAACTTTGTTTAATTTGTTACCCATCTCTTCAAGGATATGAATAAATATAGCAAGATATTGTGGTATTCTGGAAATTTTTCTGTGTGAGTTTTTGTTATAGATGTCTTTCCTTGACCTAGTGTTTGTGGGATTTACACAACTGGGTTTGATTCTTTAAATAAATATATGCTGTGGAGTCATGTTGGTCTTGTAGGAGGCATCATCGGTACTTATAATCGACCTGGTTTTATTTAAAATAAGTATTTATATTGAAGAAAAACAACTGAATTTAATATTATCATCGAGTTGTAGATAATAAGGATAGTTGTAATGATTTTCAAGGTCTGCCTCTTTGACCCTTGAATAGGTAGTTTAGAATGGTGCCTTATGGTCTACTCCAGAGCCACTATGATGGCTCGACTGAATCTTGAGTTTCCTAACAGTTAACTGTTGTATCTTGTTTACAATTTAAGATTGTATAAGTTCCAAATACTTCATTCTATTATTTCATGTTGATCTCCTTGTTGCTTCTTAATAACTCTGGAACTATTTCGAACTCCTTTGGGGTTTAAAGCCGGTTGTGGAAAGGTTATATTGAGATTTGATTACTATGATGGTTAAGTCCAACTTGTTAAAATATCATCACTTATGTTCCATCTTAGCCTCTATAACGGAGGATGGACATTCTCTGTAAAACCTTGTATGATACTTAGTGGGCTAATTTATTCACTATTATTACTAAAGCTTGGTTCTTCTTGCAATTCTTTGTTGAGTTTGAAAGTGATGTCGACTTTGACTAAGAATCTCCTTCCTCTTGTAAGAGATGTAGTTCACTATTGTCCATTAGGAAACCATCCTAAAAAGTGAGTTGATCTTCTAGAAGTTTATGCATTAGATTTTATGGTTGAAAAGAGTTCCTTTTATTGGGTACGCCTCATCTCAACGTATGAGCTGTAAAAAGGTTTGATTTTTTAAACTCTTATTGTGCTTCCTGGGTTTATTGATTTATTGTTTTTTGAAGATCTAAACCTAATCTCAATGATTGTATGAGTATGGTACCATTTAATAGTTGTTAGAAGTTTGATTTCTTGAGTTTTGATTATCCCTTTTATGGGCTGATCATTTTTCGAAGGAGTTTATGTTCTAAATGTTGGAAATTGAGTCATTAAGTAGGGTTGGGGATTAAAGTTGTCCCAAAATAGGAAGTCTCTTGGCTTCAGGGTTGTAAAGTTTGGTGGTATTACCCCCTGTAGTAATTAACATGGTACAAGTTTGTTGATCACATTGTCATACTATGTGTTCTATTAAGAAGCTGGAGGCATCGATTTTGTATGGTAACCCATTATGGGACAAAATGGTAAGCTATATACTCCTACTCTTATAATAGATGATAACTGGATTCATCATTTAACGAGTCCATGAGATGTGATAGATCCTTTGGGTGTAATGATTCTGATTTGAATTATGTGGTATCTCAGCAAACCCGGAAGTGACTCTTTCTCTTATAGAAAACTGTACTCGGTTTCATTTATTAAATATGGGGTTTCCTTGACATTTTGAAAGTTCCTTATTGACCTTTCCTAGTTGTGTCATGAATTTAGTTTAGTATGATCTAACCTTGTTCAGTAGAATGGGTTAGGAGATCATTCTTAAATTAATCATGTGAAGTCTTGACTTACCGGGAAAAAGTGGGTTGCTAGAAGTTGAATTTCATGTTGAGAAAACTCATGGGATATTAAATGTTCAGATGAACTTTTTGGGTTAAGTAACAATTATCTTATCTCATCAACACATGGTACCTACTCTCTTCTAGAATTTTAAAGACCTTAGTGTTTATTAGGTCTTGATATGTTGAAACATATATGAAGAAGGAATTGTGTACTCTTTTCTATTCTTAGAATGTTCATATAAGTGCTTAAGTTGAGGTAAGTATTAAATATGTAGCATGTTACTCAAGTTATACCTGATTGCTATATGGTAGGATGCCATGAATGTTCTCTCCCTCTTATCCTCGAGGTTAAATGCTCTAATATCATATTTCATTAGCCAAGTACTCTTGATGTTTTGGTATTATTGCCTGAACCATTAGCAGTCCTTATGGGTGTATGAAATCCTCGTTAGATTTGTTGTGAAGATTTGAGAGATTGCTTGAATGTGTTCTTGATATTTATATGGTTACTTAATTGTTGAGTAAAATGATTTTAGGCATGCAAGTATGGGATTGCATGAGTGAAATCTTGATACTCTTATATGGTAGTCTTTGAATACTTATAATTCTCATGTATCTTATGAATTATATGATTGTTTTTGAGTGACTAAAGTAGTTGTATGGAAAAGTAAGTCTGAAATTGATTTCTTCCATGGTTCATTAAATTGCTTTTTTGTCATGTTATAGAAAGAATTGTTTATCTACTTAAGCTTTGAAATATTGATTCATAAAAATAATATGGGTTATTTCTATGAAATAATTAAGTAGAGTATGTCATTATGGTGAGTTGGTGCTTATCATGCTCAGTTCTTGTGAACTGACTCATGCTAACAATTTTGTAGATAAACACAGAGAAGGAAGGGTGAAGTATTTAGTTTTGTATATTATTTTGATCGAGGAAAGTTTGAAGATATGACTGACTTGAATGTTCTTAAATGAAATACTTCTTCTTGGAAATGGAAAAAAGGCTTACTACTTAATATAAATTTTATTCATTTAAAAGAAAGATTTTGGTCATGCTTAAAGGCATGAGTTGTATTTATCTCATAAATGTAATTAAGACAGATTTCTATTGCTGATATATATATTGTTTTATAAGTGGTTGATTGTCGATTGATGAGTTATGAGTCATAAATCTATCAAGTTAAGAAATCAAGCATCTACAATACTATTGTATTAATCATTAGTATCAATCATGTAGTAAGTGCTATACACATCTTATGTGTGAGATTCTAGGGATCATATAAGGGACTATTGGAGGAACGTTGCTTAAAAATATCTTGTTCTAACGAACCATATGTTAAGCATACTTGGAAATAGTTGAGGTTGCTAATGGATAACTACCTCATTATAAAGTGCAATATATCAACCTACTTGTAAAGTTGTGTTAAGTTCTCCAAAGGTTTTGTATAGAATGTACACAACTAGTAAAAGATATCTAGAAGTAAGATTGTCTAATCTTAATGGCCACTACTAAGAAAGTAGTTGGATTATCATGAAACCATGGAAAGGTTATGATAATCAGGTACTTTATGTTATGGTTGTTTTATAAATACAAGGTTATACTAACTCTTATCAAAGATATAATAATTTAATATTGATTTCTAAGTGAAATCAACATTAAGTCCTATACTAGGATGATACACATAAGCAACAAGAGGATGGGCTTATGGTAATCTAACATGACTATATATTGATTATGGTTTCACTTTTTGGGAATTGCATAATTGTGATAAATTGTGTTATGAAATATTTTCTCAAAGAGATGGAATGTTTTTAATTAGGGTTGTTCCATGATGCATCATTATGAGCACATAAGCATGTCGGATACAATGGAAGTAATATGGGAACATGCTTACTAAGTTAAAAAGAACATAGCATTTGAATCTCATCCCTAGTCAATACTGTAATTATCTCTAAAGAGAATTAGAGAGTGATATTTTAAAGGATATGATAGGGAAAGATAAATGGGTAAGTGGTTCATAAAATCTATCATATCGGATACCCTAGATATATCTTACTTGTTGGAGATAGTAAAATAAATGAATGCTCTTATTGAGCTGCAATTAAGAAAAGTGATGTGCTTAAACTGAAAATGGTTGGCATTGATAGCCTATGGCACTTAATTCAAGGAATGAATCATACCTAAATACTTAGCTTCATATAAGTACATATCCCTAGAATATGAAATAAGGAACATGAGCCTAAATGTTAAAGCTAGGACAATTTTTTTTGAAACTATAATAATGATCATAGACATTGATAGTATCATTTCTATCAATGGTTAACATGGGTATGAGATATTGAAAGGTAATTAAGTGTTATAGAGATTGGGGGTCTAGGATCAACTCAAATCTAGACCTTAGGTATGACCCATTCATGGAGAAGGTGTTGTAAGTCCTAGGCTATTCTATAATGATTACCTTGAAAACATTAAACACCATGCACCAATATAGGATTCTAGGTGGGTGAACTCACTGCATATACTACACAGTTGTATCCCTATGGTGATGATTGTCACCATTAGGATACTGTTGTTTAGCATCTGTAATGAGTTGTCTCATCAAGAGACTGGATTGTAGTATGGTGTTGTCCTAAGTACAAACCTTGATAGAGTTACAAGACAGATTGGACCTCCTAGGTACGCACCCTTATATCAACCTATGATGGCTATGGGAAGATATGTGGGTGAGTAACAAGGTGAATTGTTATGAGAACACTTTCTTTCCCATAGGCATCACAGGATGACATAGAGGTACGTCTTCGTGTAGGTTAAACTGGTTTGTACCTCATTCAAGGCTTGTAGTTGTTTACAACATTAACATTTGTGAATCCATATAACTGAACAAGTGAATAAGGTGAGATGAAAATTTCCAATGGCGAGTGTGTCATCATAGAATCGAGCATGGCATACATGACTCAGAAACTTTGTGCAAAGTGGTGTAAGTTATTGATTACATTATCGAGATTTCACCATTATCTAAGATGTGAGATGCCTGTGGTTTTCATAGGTGGAATCTAGGTACACACTTAGGGGTTTTCACTTATATATCATATCTTGTTAAAGGAGAACCAAAGGGATACATTTTATGTATGGCTCATATAGAGCATTGAGGGAGAATGAGTAGGTTCAACATTCTCTCATATACAACTGCACATGGTTCATGATCAAAGTTATCGGAAATGGATTGCTTTAAGGTTTATGTAGATTTAAAATCTCCTAAAAGTTTTATTGAACCTTGTGTTGAAGTCATGGACTGATTCACTTGGGTTTTTCTTGATATTCTCAAACTCGATAAGAGGAATCTAGGATCAATCTTGTCACCATATTGCAGCCCTGAATGCATTTTGCATTTCTTAGATGAATCAATTGAATTATTTGGAAAGGCCTTATACCAATCCTAGCATCCTCCTCCAAAGTTTGGACAAAAAATTTAATGTACACATCCTCAAATCCAATTTTAAAATCCTCAATCATACTAATAAAGAGTTTCAAATGCTGATCACTGTTATTGCATTGTTCCTTGGAACTTTGGTAATCTACTTCTAACATCTTGAAGCACAACATTAGGATAACTAGCCATTCCCCTAAAATTTATTGGGATAAAGGTATTGACCAAAAATGGAGGCCTAGGTGGAGGTGATCTTGGGGGTGACACAAGATGATGAGGAGTGTGAGGTCTTTGGGGCTCAAGAATGTGGTTCAAAAGATTGGTATTCTCTAGGTTTTGATTTTCTGGAAATTTTTATTAAAATTGAAACACACAGGTGCAGATTGAAGAAGGAACTCACCAAATACAATAGAAGGACCTTCACTAGTTGAAGTAAACAAGTTTATGAGAAAATTACTTGAATCATAATCACTAGAAGAAGAATGATAATCCTCTATTAAAGGCTGATCTCTCTCACCAATGGATATTCCTTTTCTTGATGTATAACCTTCAAAAACCTTCTAAAATTTTCTTTCCTCTAAAACTGTCTTTCCAAATTCTTGAAATAACTTTCTACTTGGGTCCCTCCTAAAGAGAGATATTCTTCCTTCCAGGTTTGTAGATTTATATGACAAATTTCACTTAATGTATGATAAGGTGCTGGTATTTATCAAAATATAACAGAAAGGATTCACCACTAAGGACTTTCACCCTAGTTTGTGCAAATGCACTATGAGGATATATAAAATGACTGCAAATATTAGCACTATGCAAAGCTTGAATAAGTCTGATTTTCTTTCACTCAATTTATCAACTATTGTGCAGCTTTTGAAATAAAAAATTGGAGACACTTGAACATATCAAACTCAAAATTCTACTCTCATTCCAATCTTATAAATCTGATTAGAAAATGATGCTCAATAATGTAGTTACACATAAATCACATAAAATTTATTACGGGGCTTTGAAATCTTGAAGTACTCCTGGAAATGGCACCGAAGCATGTTGATGGGCTCAAAAGAATATGAACTAGAAGTAGATTAAAAAATTAGTCTAGATATTGCATTCTTCATCCCGGAAATGGCGCGGAAGCGTGTTGAAAGGCTCAAAAGCTTATGAAATGGAAGCATATTAACAAATCAATCTGGATATTGCATTCTTCATCCCCGCAATGGCACTAGAAGTGTGTTGATGGGCTCAAAAGAATATGAACTAGAAGCATATTAACAAATTAGTCTGGATATTACATTCTTCATCTGACAATGGCACCAGAAGCTTGTTGGTACCCATATTTAATCTCCTTCACAACTTGAGCTACATCATGGATTTTACAAGACACTCAGAGGTAGATAAATGGTTTATATGTCATTTTGTAGCTAGGGAAGCAATTTATCTGACTTGTTGGCACTCATTCATTGAAGAAGTAGGTAGCACCTTGAAAGGATTTGATCTAATCCTCACTATTTTAGGTTGTACCTATCAACCAAGGTAAGAGAACCTATATTGTAGCCTCTATTTTATGAAGGAGGTGAAGATATCCTTGTATTATGCAGATTGTATGGAGATGGCCTTGAGAAAACATGATCAATTTCCCATTATTCAAAATCAACAGAGTTGTCACTACTAAATGATGGAAATGCTTTCAAGACAAGGCTAAGGCTACTAAAGACATGGTATGATCTTGATTTGCTTTGTGCATTTTTGTAAATGGATTGTATTCTTTTGTTGACACACAATACAATGCAGGGGTATTATAGGTAGGATGAGTTAATTTGAAATGAATTTTGGTGGGAGATCAAGAAGATAGATTGGACTTTTCCAAATCCTTGAGAAACTTCACAACAAATGGAGAACTCAATAATAGAAAGCTTCAAAATAGTTAAAACATTCCTTCAACCAAAAGGTGTGCATCAATGGAGGCCCAGACATGCACTTTTTCACACAATATTTGAGATTATAGCATGAAGGCTCGAGTTAGAAGACCCAACAAAACATCAAAATCTAAGATCAGTCACACCTGAGGTACACCCAGAGGATTACAAACAATCTCTATCAATAGATGAAAGAAAAGTGATTTTAAATCATTTATTTCATTCCCAAATGAAAGCTCTTCTGAAAAATGAAATTACAAATGCCACTAAACTATCACAAGGATTGAGATCTATGTGATTCAAAGAGATTTTGATACAAGATTGCAATAGAACAAGGAAAACTACTTTTGAGACATTCTAAAAGTGAAATAAACACAAAATTTGCTAGAGATTTAACACAAATTAACTCAAAATTCATCAGATTCATCAACAGGGGAGAGTTATTTAAACAATCTTAGAGCTTTTTATGGCTATACACTTGTAACCAACTCAACATGAATGAAAATCTAACACAGAGGAAGTTAACCTAGTTTCTCAGAAAGTTTTCTCAGAGGATGAGCTATTCTCAAAATTTTCTCGTGAAAATGAACCCCGACCATTTGCATGACAAATTCATGCAATATATAACTTTTACTCACTCACTCACTTTGCCCCTCAAATCTTCCCTCCAAAAGTGGAATATTCGAAGCACCTTTGCTTTGTAATATTTCTAAAAATGACATTTAACAAACTCACAAAAAGTTTCTAGTTGTTCTTTCAAAAGGTGAATCATCACAAAACTTTCATCATTCTTCAAAGTGGAAGCACATTTTTCATTCCCCATGCATGTAGACCCCTTTCATTTCATCATTTCAACTTTTCCCTTCCCAATTTTTACTCTGTAACTTTGGATCTAGTAATTCACATTTTTACGAACTAGAGTAAAAATTTATTTGAAAAATGCCTTGGATTCACAAATTGAACCCCCAAATTGATTAATTCGGACCCTACAGGCCAAGACGACACAAATTGGCAAAAAAATTGATGAATATTGATGCAAAAAATGCATCTCCAAACTTCTCGGAGCTCAAATGGAAGCCAAACTAGTGAAATGCACAACTACCGTTGATATGTTCTTATCTTTAAATTTGATCCCTCCACATGGTAGATCCGGGTAAAAATGGGCCTCGGGATGTCTTTTTACCTTTTTACTACTTTTGGAAAATTTGTAAAATTTCTTGATTTCCTCCACTGCTCTGCCGATGAGATTTGGGCCTAACATGTGGTGTAATATGACTGGATACAGAGTCATGGCTCAATTTTACACATTTTACATCTTTTTGGAAAAAGGAAAAAAATTAATTTTCCTCCGTAGCTCCACCCTCCCGCAAGAGACACATGTCCTCATATGATTAGCTAAGGGGGTGCTCCCATTTTGTATTTTAATCATATTTTGTGAAGGAAAATTTTTAACATTTCCTCCGCTAGCCCACACCTCCACCATTGACAGGGAAAAACATTGACTATTTCCCTTGGGCCCTTGAGCTTTTTTGATACTTTGAGTCATTTGAATACAAGAGGTAAAATTTCCAAGTTGCCCCTAATGGTCTACCTCCTCGCCTCTTTGAATTTTCAAATTTCCATGTGTCACCACGGCGCTCCTTGAGATGGTCCCAAAATTTTGATACTTTGAATGATCGTGGGCTTGCCACGTGTCTTGCTCAGCGAGGTCTTTCTAAATTCTTGAAGTTCATTGGAAGGTGCCACGTGTCATGCTCCGAGGCAATCTCCTTTTGGCTGTTGAAAAGTCTAAGTAAAATGCAAAGTGAGCAGAGGCCTCCACGTTTCAGCCTGGTGTTTCTTTAGAATGAAACTCAAGAGCTGGTCCCCAAACATGTGTGGTTCCTCCACGTGTTTCCATGGCAAAACTTCAAGATGGTGCCCAAAGCGAGAGACCCTGAATGAGTGCAAGCTCGCCATGTGTCCTATTCCACCAAACTATATCCATTTGCATAAAAATTTTCTAAGTCCGGGCCAAGTAGCGGAAGCCTCCACGTGTCCTCCGGTGCTACTTCAAAGTCAGACCAAAAATTTGATTCTCAAATGAGCGTCGCTCACCCACGTAGACATATGTATGAGTTGAGGCATTTTATAGATTTTTTTGAAGTATTTAGCTAAGCTGCATCCAACCAAAATGTGCCATGTCCCCTATAGATGCAAGGATGCAAGTTTTACTAGGAGAAAACACCCATCAAACCATAAAATACAGAAACACGAGCATTTGAGCCTGAAAATGAATTTTTCTTCAATGACAGAGAGTTTGGAAAGTTACAAGGATCAAATACGTTCCTCAGGGACATATCAATTCATTCTTCTTTGAGTATTTCAAGGTAGAAATGTCAAGAACACAAATTCCAACTGTGGCAATAGAGGGAAGCGAGAAAAATGAGTTTTCGAAGGATATAGCTTGGGGAACCCAAAATATAGACCTTTCCAGAGGAACAAAGGAACCATGCAATAAATACTGAGACCCACACATGATCTTTAACCCAGGGGTAGACTAAAAATGGCAACAAATACCAGCCAAGCATAATCATGGGGAAGGATAAAATGACAAAGGTCGTAAATCAATAAATTTCCAAGGGCACAAATGGCGCAAGGCAATTTTGAGTACCAACAGGGCTGCAGGTCACTTTTTAACTTTTTCCTTTTTTCAATGCGGGATCAAAAAAAAAAATGCTCGCCAACCCACTTCCAATTAGATATGTCCACGTACCCATAGATGATGGAGCCAAAATTTTATGGGGAATAAAATGCCCATCATTCCCGACTGTGGAAAAAATGCAGAGAAGAAGAAAAATCCACCATTTCGGGCCCGATTTTCAAATTTCTTTCGCGAGCCAAGGCATTGAAAAAAATACAAGATTCGGTGATCCATGGCCATAGAAATATTGAAAATTGAATTCAAATGAGGACAACAATAAAATTTTCATGCATCCAGATAGGAAAACGGAAAATTTATCAAAACGTCCAGACTGGAGAGTTTAAACAACTTCAAAGCATGAATTTCTCTATCTTTTCAGACTCTCAACTTTACTTGAACACTTTTGGATGGCATGAGCTCAAAATATTTGAATTTAACTTAGAAAATGAGGGGGTGATTTTGAGGCAACAACAAATGGATAACAAGAAAATAGAGTTACCACCAAAATATCCACTAGTAGGATCCCTTTTGAATTATTCTATGGGGTTTAAGTTATTTTCCCCCTTCATTTACAACTATCTACTTATCAATTCATGCATTAATTACAAAATAGGGAAGGAGTAAATCTATATGAAGCCGAGAATTAACAGATTGTGGAGTTAGATGAAGTAAGAAGGATTCCCATCAAAGGCATGTTAAGTTTTGGGATAAGAGTAAGAAAATATTTGATAAAAGGTTACTATAAGAAAATTTCATGTTGAATACCTAGTTTTTTTAATGGATAATAGACATGAAGACAAGGGAAAGCATGGAAAATTTGATGCCATGTGGATGGGACTTTAATCCATCGACATTAAGATTGGAGAACACACCTTCCTAAGAGACTTGGAGGGACACTAGCTAGAATTTATTGTCAATGGTAGGAATCTCAAGCACTTATTGGACTAAATTAAACATTAATGTATGTTTTTATACAGTTGTATAATTTTTCTTTGTTATTTATTTTTTATGCTCTAGTCTATAGTGATTAGGTTTTTCATTCGTTTTCACTATACCCATGACATGTTATGTATCTATTTAAAAGGCCATCAATGCATGTCACCATGAATCCTTAGCCAATGGACTAGGCACTTGGTCTATAATATGTCAAAAATTGTTTATGGTTCTTGTGGCACCCGTCAAGGGTTCCCATCCTTGAGAAATATCCAATGTTGGTACTCATTATGAACTAGTATCTATAATTGGAGTGAACCAGGATTTGAGACTCCACCTCACATGGATTGATAACACCAGAGAGTTTTGTTGTCTAAAAATTACCCTCTCCCATCATTTTGAAATAAATTATAAAATGGGATTGGCCATTATGCTCTAAGAAGGTCATGGTACACCAAGCTAGTCATCCACAGTGGAGAACTTATTGTTATGTGAGTTTTTCCCAATCAATGAAATAACATGAAGAAGCTTGAGATCAATACTGAGAATCAATTTATTGGCTATCATTGAGATCAACTTAGTCTCATAGGCTAAAGCAAGCTAGGGTAAAGTGATTTCCATCCTGTGAGAGATTTAAAATTTGGCTATGGAAAAAATTCATGAAGAAAAGGAAGTGAGTGAATGATTCTTTAAGTAAAATTGATTGAATGGTGAAGGATATGATATCTTTGTGTGGTAACTTTTGCAAAGGATTGAGATTGTGGCTATGTTAAAAATCGTGACACATTGAATCCATGCTCTACAAGTATTTCATAGGTTATTATAACATGTACATAAAGCCATGGGGTACTCAAGAATCTTCCAAACAAGAAAAACATTCGTGAGATGTTCAAGGCATTCAAAAGACTGCGAGGAAGAGATAAATGCAAGGAAAATCTGCATGAGTGATGGATCATTTTCACCTATAACTCTAATTCTAGGTAGCCAAATCATGCAAGATTGATCTTGTTGGAAATTAAATTACTCTATCATCTAGAGGTATGTTCATTTGGGAGAATCAATAGCTAAATTGACAAAGAAATTGAAAAATAATATAAGTATATACTAGGTACAAACTAGGAATTCTATAGGAGCACCTACCCTTGAAATTCATATAAATTTTTGGTATACATATACAAAAAGGGTTTTTTTGTAAATAAATTCATTGTCAATTTATGATTACAAAATCCTCTGCAAAGGCAAGGATATACTATAACATATTTTTATCCTAAACTCAAATTCCTTGTGGTCATGAGCGCCATAAACATATTGAACATCTCCTACTAAACCCGCAAGACACACCCTTGTTCTTAAGCTCCTTGATACTTATCTCGTAGGCCTTCCAAGATATTAATTAATTCCAAATTTTTCCTATAAGAAGAGGCCCATTAAATAATATTAATCCCTCCTATGAGATATTCCTTCGTACCCTACCGAGCAGTAATTTTGGAGGTTGAGGATTGCCTAGGTACATCAATTAGAATAACAAGAACTCGGCTTAGGTACCGTCAAAGATTGGATTGGATGCACCTAATAAATAAATTGGGCCCCTTTTACATTTCTTCAATGGAGGAAGAGGAACTTCAAGAGATTTCTACGAGATAGATTTCACAAAATCATTTTCAAGAGTGGTGAGCCTCTGCTCTATTATGGATATTCTATGAGAAATTGGGGATATGTCCTCTTGAGGCTCATCATTAGACACTACATGAACATTAGGTGAAATTTCTCTTTTTTCCATCTCCTTATTGAAAAACGTGAGTGATATCTCGTATGTAATTTTCATTGATCACCGACCTATAATGAATCGAAAGTTCTTCAACTTCTCTCAAGTTACATGGTCCTCTGGGATAAACAAATGATGAATTAAAATCTATAATACAAAGAAGAAGGGATTCATTCTGATCAATTTTCTCATTAAAGCAAGTGTCATTATGTTGACAATTAGTGGTCCCTGAGTTTTCTTTGTCTTCAACCATGAACAACATCCTAACAAAATCTTCACTCTAGCCGAGAAAGATTAAATATCACATGTAAAGCTTCCAAATAAATATCTTTATAATTTCTTCCCGTTTCATCTCCACCATTGCTAGAAAGGGGATAACAATAATTTTTAACAAGAAAATTCATTTTTAATACCCAAAAAAAGTTACAAGTTGATAAGAAATCGGTTAGAATTTATAAGTGGATGGATCTGGAGAGGTTTGCGTGAATTATCTTGTCAAGATTAAACATAAGATAAAATTTGGATGATCACACATATTTTAAAAAGGGGAAGGTAGAATGATGTCTGTAAAAAGTGGTCTTTTGGCTCAATTTAAGGTTTTGCGTAAGGGAAACATCAAATTCAAATGAATATTCAGGATTATTCATTTCCCAAAAAAATTCTCTTAAAATACAAGTGTCAAATCATTTGGATTAATGACATTAAGGAAAAAATAGTTTACGATTAGGAACATGAGTTATTGTGACAAGATGAACAAGAGAAAAGATGATTGGATAGTGCAAGTGGGATATATTACACATGTCCACATATGAAACCAAAACATAATCAAATTGATGGCTAAAAGAAAAATATTTTTAGTCAAAATATATTTTCCAAAGATGTATTTCATTTCCACGCCTTCAAGGATTTCTCGTGTATTCTTTTGGGGAAATCGAGAGGAAGTTCATAACAAGTTTTGTATAAATATGAGGGTTTGTCCTCATATGATAAGTGGGGTTTTTTTCTTTGAGAAGTTGAAAGAAATTAATGTAACTTTGCATGTTTCCATTTCCTTATATGAAATACATATAAACTTTGAGTTTTCAAGTTTTTGTGTCAAGGTGGTTGCATTATATAGCCATTGTCAAACATTAAGGACATTTAATCTATGTCACCTTGTCCAAAAATTAAAATTTTAAGAGAAATATGTCTGCATATGATTCTAGCTTTGTGTTATGGATCTTTTATGTTGAAAATTTTATTAATGAGTTACAATTTTGATTGCAATTTTGTGTTTATTACTTTTTATGTAGTACACTAGATCATATCTCTAGTAAGTTGCATATTTTTTGTCACTAAATTCGTATTTCCTTGTAGCATTTACTCTGTAATATCTAAGGTGGTTATAAAACCCATTTGCGACCTCCTAGTTAAATGAATTTTTCAACCTTTGAGTGTATCTTTTTCCTACGAGAATAGGATAAATAAGTACATCATTATAACTCTTGCATAATATTTTATGTTAAGTGTTTTAAATATTGTCTTGAAAATATTTGCATCAATTGAGTATCAATGAATGCAAATATTTTGTTTAAAAATTATTACTACTTAATCATATGTTATTTAATTTCTAGGATAACATGTTATCATGGTAGTTATTGATGCTTTGTTATAGGAAATCAACCATCATTTACTCCCCCTCATTTATAAATCAAATCTATATTACTTTTCCCATACCATCACAATTCTATCTAAAGATCCATTTACCACCTTGTTTTTCTATTTCCCAACATAATTGAAGACATTTCTTCCCATTCAGATTCCCATCAAAAGTGATGAAATAACAACTAAATTTTTATTTCTCTAGTAACCTATGTCTAGTGCATTAATTATAAATGATATTCTTGTGACAACTATTGCTTTTGAATGTTATATTCATGGCCATACTTAGCTCAGATTGAGCCACCATTTAACAAATTAAGAGGAGTTAAGTGCAAGTTATCTTCTCTCTATTCATATTACTCAATGGGTTCTCTCCCTGGTTTAAGGCAGAACCAAAAGGATTAGGATCATGCCATCCTCTTTTTACATGCCTCCTATTCATTTTTGGAAGCACAATGGACTGAGAGGGGGTGAATCAATCCTTACAAAAATTTAATCAATTTCATATTTTCTTACTTAAACCATAAACCATAAACCATTCATTAATGTGTGCATAACATTCAATAAAATCAACACAACCATGAAAGAGACACCATAACACAAGATATAAGTGGGAAACCCTCAAGGGAGAAAAACCCATGAAGCTTCTAATTATATTATTAAAATAAAGAGTATTTAGTGAAGAACTAACTCCAAAAGGATTCTATAACCCCTAAGATGATCAAGAACCAACTAATTTTTTTATGAAGATATATGATGTCTTGTTTCTACAAAAACTGATGGAGATCACAAATATCATCTCACAATTCCTTACACCCTTGTTCAAAGCCTCATTCACCTAGCTTGCTCTTTCACACACTTTCACAACTTGTCTTGGGTTCAAACCATTACACACACACTCTCAAACATTCCTCAACCTCTTTCAAAGTTCCTCAACTCCGAATCAATGCCTTCATACCTTTTAAAAACACACACATATGTCATACTTTTTCCTTCTCACTTAACTAGTGAGAATTTGAATTCAAATTTCACTTTTATATGCACTCATCTCAAAAAGAAAAATAAATTTAGTATCCATCCTTTATTTAGACTAATAAAAATTAAAAACATCTCAATGAAATCATTAAAATATTCATATTGGTACCAAGTAGTTAATCCATACCTAAATGCACTTAACAAGCCCAAAAATGGCTCAAAACCCCATCACATGGAGGAGAAAAAACTAATAACACCAAAACCATGCTTATTAAAGATCCCAAATTCACCAAACATATAAACACCATAAATTGTCTTTAATCATCTTGAACCAATCAAATTAATCATAAATAACTCAAGAAAACGCATATCCTTCACAAAACCATTATTTCCAAGACCCTAAAAACACCTTCGGGCTTCAAGAAAACCAAATAACAACTCAAATATGAAGTGTAACTACTCATTGGAATCCTATGGAATTTTATAACACATCCATGCATGTTCAAGCTCATAAAACAGTCATATATATACACCAAACCTACTTTCTTCTTCACCAAATCTAGCTACCCTAAATGTAACTTTACAAACTCAACTTTTTTCACCATTTTTCCCACGTACAAGACCTCTAAAGGAATTCGTTAGGAACAAAATTCATCCCTATTCACTAAAAACTGATGTAAAGCATCAAATCATTCATATCATGCATCTTCTACCTCCATCTTTTAGAAAAAGTAGTTATATCCGAGAAACAAGAAACCTTCGTCTCTACACATCAATCTAAATGACCCATCAAATCACATAATCATGAGAAAAACCATATACCATTGGAAATATATCTAAATCCTCTTTCCATAAACATACCACATTTTCTTCAACCTCCAGTGGAAGGCCTCGAACCAAGTTCATCTCTCGAAAATTACCGAAATTACCCCAAAACTACCTTATGAACAATATTCACAAATAGGGCATGATTTTCCATTTATAAGCACCACCATGATTGGTAATCATCATGAAAATCATGGGAAATTCTCATACTAAAAACAATGTCGGTTTATTTTACAACTCCTTTGGACAACACTATCCCGAAGTGAACTACTTTGGAAACTTACGTTTTTAGGTGGGGTCCACTCATCATGAAATGTTATTTTATACATTTTTGGAAATATTTAAGATTCATATACATTATAAAATCAACATAATAGAAAAAAAAATCAATTTTTGGCACTTATGAAGTAAATCTCTCCTACCGCTTTTGAGCTAGGGTTTCAAGCTCATAAAATGTTGTTTACGTTCTTAAAATTCGTTCATAAAAATTAATGATGAAATGAACTAATTATTTTTGTGAAACCTTATTTACTTGATGAAAATTCATCACTAAAATTCATAATTTCCTATGCAAATAACATAATTCATGGTGAGCATCAAAAGGTGTAATTCGAGCTAAAAATTTCTCTTTCTTGGACCCTATTTCACCAAATACATATAACTTGCAAAATATTCTTCAGAATGAATCCAAATTTTATCAAACCTCTAGTATATCCCTTTCCATCATCTCTAATCATCATAATGGATAAAATTTGTGTCCATATTCGCAACCTATCTCATTTTCATGACTAGCCCTTGGGATTTTGCATGGTTTAGGATGAGGCCAACTGAAATAAAAATGTAAATCATCATGAAACCTATCCAAAAGGTCCTAAAATTCTTAATAAATCATTAATCACTCACTTACATGCATACATGAGCTCACATGGCTCTAAATCTCAACCTCATGCCTCCAAACACCTAGACTTGGTCTGGATGAGCACTTAAATCTTGGACTTCGACCTATACCTACACCTTGAAAATGATGTGAGTGACTAAAAATTACCCAAACATTCTCTTCATGATGATACCATGATCCTTAAGCCACCAAGAAACTCAAACCACCATGCTCCATTACCTAGGCTAGCTAGGACACCTGACTAGGCTTGTTAGACCAAGCCAATCTCACTGAATCCACTCATGTCACTATGAAACCATCTAAATATCCATTTCACCATCCTACTAAGCATCCTTTAACTCTACTCCATCATCCTCTTTTTCATTAATGGTATTTTACATCAATGACAACACCTATAACTCAACATGCCAATAATTTCCCCCTTTGTCATTGATGAAAAACTACCTAATATTATCCCCCTTTTACATTAATCACAAATCTTACATGTACCTGCATGATATTCATATTTCTCAGCTTCTTATGAAATCTCTTGGTTGGAAACATCAACCAAAGTCTTCATTTTACTTCACAAACCTTATTTCTTCATCTTGACTGATTATACCACTTTGCATAGCTTGAAACAAATGGACTCCCCTAGGCAAGAGAATATTTTTTCCGAACATGCCAAAATGCTAAATCAAGGCTAAAAGCACCATTCCTACCTTATTCTTTCCTTATTTCATCTTTTTTTTCTCAAACTAGGCTTATCTCCTCCATAGCTTGACTTTACACAACTCTTAGGACAAAGTTCCCAAAACTAATCCTTCAGTGCATTCTTAGCCAACTTTACCATGTCCTATAAGCCCAAACTCATAATAAAATTCTTTCTTATGACTCCTTAGACTAATACCATAGCACTCAGGTAGAAAAACACAAAACTTGGCTTCTTACCTTGATTTTTGCCTTGTGGAGATGTTAATCAATTTGATACTATCCTGAAGCTCCTCGAGTTTTGGTACTTCTTTCATGGAATTTTAAAATTCTTGGTATCAATCACACATTTCCTCTTGAACTACACCTACAAACACAATTATTATACCATAAAAGCTACTCTAACCACCTTGAACACCTAAATAGCGTACAAAAAGAGTCTCACCCTTTCTTGATGGCACTTCAAAGACCTACAAATTCTCTATGGGACCCCCTGTAATCTTTGTAGCATTCCAATTTTTCCTTTATGGAGACCATTGAAAAATTTAATTTGTAATTTTCCTATCAATCATACATAAATATCTATCCAATACTTAGATACACACCTTATTAACTCATTTCAAGACAAAATAACTTTATACTTTGTCTAATGGGTACTTCACACACATATAACATGTTACCAAAGTTCAACCGCACACTCAAGAACCAATTTATCGACATGATAATCTTCGTTCCTTCTTTAATCCTTAGATCACCATATCAAACTCCCCTTCTTGGCTAGGAAAGTTTTGACCTGATATATCATATTTTGATGCAAGATTACCTCCTAGAGAACTTTGTACCTTGTCTCTATATGGATTATTCAACTCTTGTCCTTCGCATGAAAATTTACACTATTTTTGCACTTGTAAGCACCTAGATTCACTTGAATCTCTTCCATGATCAACTTACACTCTTTTTTGACATTTTTAAGATCTCAAACCCATCAGAGGTGATGATAGTTTTCCTTTCACACCCGTAGTAGCTCAAATCAATATATGATATAGACTGTAGCCTATTACTTCATGAGTGCATTAAGACAAAACAACACATGTGTATAACCCTGCATAGATTCTTAATGATTTTAAACATATGTACATCTTTATTAATTCTTAAGAATATTTTAAGATCATCATGACACCTCTCATTTCACTTTCACTTCTTTGTTTTACTTTCACATGCAACTATCCCTTATTCATGAGAAATACACTCCTAGATTTGTATGCATGAATTTTCACAAGGAATACATACCTGTTATGAGTATCCTTTTGATCATTTCATCATCTCCATTAACCTTATACCATGTATTTTGAGACGTTATTTCTAGTTTGCAATTTCATCCTTTCATTTCGGGTCTCTATAGCACTATTTCGGGATGGTAAGAACAATGAGTCACTTTACAAGTTCATAATTCCCTAAAACTTTCAAATATCTATCCTCATTATGTCAAAAACATATGGTGAAAATTTCATATTGTTTCATTCACTCCATCTCCTTTTATGGCATTTTTCTCATAAACCCTAAGTTAGGGTTTCTCGAGATCCCAAGAAGGATCCTTTTGTAATATCTTACTTATTATATGGTTTCAAAGCTTAAAATAAAATAAAAATCTCAGTAACCACTTGAGGAAACTTTCTCCTTTAGATGATTTTACATGAAACACTATGAATGATTCCTAAAAGAGTGATTTTTTCAAGTATCAATTCTTTCAACTTTGAGTAGAGAATATACAATATTAACAATAAAAGCATCATATAGATACCATGATCCTTTCACCTTTCAATCATCTTATTTTTAGTAATCCTAGAGATATCTTGATATATAAACTAACATCTTAACCCATATACTTCTAGATTGACATATTATATTTACCACTTTGTAGAGATTTATTCACTCAAAATGAGAAAATGACACTTACTTGACTCTTCCTTCATAAAAATTTCATCACATATAATTTCTAGGACCTAGTACCAAGATACCAACCTTAAGAACACACCAAATGATATTTCATAGCTAGACCATATGAGAAACCTAAAAACATTTCATGTACGTGACTCGAGAATGATAACTTGACCCTCGGACTAGGAATCACTTTGCAACATTCCCATTTTAAGACTTTAGAAACAAGGGAATTTTTTTCTTACATAATGTTCTTTGTTCTAAATTAACATAATTTAGAACACACATTCCAATGCCAATCCATCTCATAACAAAAACCATATGCAACTATAAATGACTCAGTGGAACACCGATCTCTCATTTCATGACTCGGTATTAAACCGATCTCTCATGTTACTCAATAATGTGTATAATACGTATACTTGGTTTCTTTTACCTTTTTAGGGGAAACCAAGTGTTCTATCTAAGAGGCCTATATGAATAGTTGTTACAGATATTCATCTAAAATCCTACATCTTAAACTAGGGAAAATAGGACAACGCAACTAGAAGCTTGTGATACTTTGGCCAAAGATTTTAAATATGTTTATCATGTTTACATTCCTAGATGGCATAATCTTCAAACAGAATAAGTCCCTCACAACACTTGGTCTATTATCTAGAGTGGTCTTTCCTGACTTCTATCAGTCCAATTTGATTCAAGGTTTCACACTAGATGAGGTTAGCAACATGCTCTATTTTGGAATACTACTCATGGTGACTAAGGTACATAGACATACTCAATCAAATTATGTCGATTGGGTGTGTCTAGTTATCCTAAGTCAACATGAGTTGACCTCGACACTAGATCATGTTCCTATCCCTGTATAGGGTAGAACTATGATCCAATCTTACACTTATGTCAATCAAGTTAAAAAAACTAAGTGGGGTGTTGAGACATAGCAACTGCATCCTAGTATCCTTGTAATGACTCCTTTCATTATGAAGGTATTATGTTGTAGTTGATGTGTACCAACATCCAACTGATTTTCCTCAACTGGACTAACATACTTAATATTATAAGTTTATTAACCCATTTAATCATTGTCTTAAAGATTAATGATAGCAATGCTTAAGATTCAGCTAGCATCAATTAACTTATAAGGTTACGAATTGAATTTACATGTGAGGTAGGTATGCAGGTAAAATCTGCTTCCTAACCATTCAATTACATGTTTAAGTTTGTCTTTAAATGAAACAACTTGTATCATATAATGACATGATTGATCTTAATGTTATGAAAGTGTGTTCATTAGGTCCTTTCTTATTTCAGCCTTAGCTTAAACAAGTTTATTATAAACCTTTATTTTAGACTTCATGAAGATGAAGTCTAAATCCCATTTAATTCCTTTTAAGCATTCCATATTTTGATTAAATAAATCTTCCTAAGGAAGAACACAATCAACCATTCACTTATTATATTCATAACACTTTAACAAGATCTTAATTAAGTCTCTATGATTGATTTCAAGGAAAATATAATTTTTCCTACATCAAGGACTGACATCCATTATGAAAAAAATTACATATGTTTCAAATACTTCAAGAATTCATACATATATATCTATATAATTCAATCATAGTTCTTTTATATTATTTAAGGATCTATTTATGAATGTCAAATTATTTTTTTATTATTGGCAAATAGTTTTTTGAAAGGGACTATACCCTTGAATACAAAAGAAGGCCTGAGAGCCGAAATAAGAGTGAGAAACAAAGAGAATGGATCAAGATCCAAGTGTTACAATGAAGCTCAAAGTAGCTCAGAAACAGCTACACAAACGAGACATAACAGCAAAACAACAGCAAAAAAACAGCAAACCAACCGCAGAGAAACAAGAGAAATGTAAGCTCTGCTGATCATTTTTTACCCTGCGGTTGCGTTACCTTCTTGAGTGGTAGATTTTTTCTTTTTGCTGACCGTTACCCACCCTGATGGAGCCTTCGCGGTTGGAGAAGAAGACAAAGGAGGAGTATTTTCCTTAGTCGCAAATGTCCCATTTGGAACAGCCAAGTTGTTCTCCTGAGAGATATATTTTTCATTTTCCATGTTGCCCTCAGCAGCTTGTGAATTTTCCATGTTTCTAACAATCGAGTTTCGGATAAATGAGATAAATTTTGTAATTTCCTTGCTTTGTTGAAATAGGATTTTCCAAAAAGGAATTTCGAGGACAAACCCAGATTCATCCTTAGCATTTGAATTTGAATCAAGGTCCTCTTTTGCATCGAAAACCAAATGTTCCGGGAGGGCATCCTTCCACCAACTGCGTTTCTCATGCTGGCCCTTTGCCAACCCACAAGCAATAGACGTATGACCTAAACAGAAACACTTTCTGCATCGAAATGGAAGGCCCTCCAATTATGAATGTCAAATTATTAGTTGTATCTCTTTATGTGAATAAAAAAACCATCCAATATTTCAGATCCTCAACCAAATCCCATAACACTTAAATATATAAACTACCCCCTTTATTTAGGATATTACTTAATAATGCATCCCAATTCATACCAAAGAAGGTATTACAAATAATTAGTATTCAAAAACATCAAACCATTTATTCATCAAAAAGGGAGTGATCCATTCACTAATTACAAAAGTATTTCAAATATTACTAAGTTGCATAACAACAATATAAAACTAGTTTTATTACATCTTCATTTTCCAACAAAAGTACATCTCAAGTAATGACGCCACATAATCATCATAATAAAGAGACAAAATCCTTTTAGTAAAACAAATGTAACTTTATATATGTCTTTAACATTTCATCTTTTATGAAATTCATCTACAAAATTGTTAGCACGAGTCGGTTCATGTGAACTGAGCATGATAAGCACTATAACCTTAAAACATTGTGCTTTTATCTAACTGTTTCATAAAAATAATCCTATTCTTTATGAAATACTCCCAAAATCACAACAAGATGGATAGAAGAACTTTTCTGAAAAATATTACAAACCTAGAAGGAGAGAGAGATTAAAGATTCAATAAGTAATGTATAAGTAAGGACTAATTAATCAACATAGTTAATCCTAAATTTTCATCATATAAACTCTTTTCAACATACTGGAAATCAAACAATAGAATTAAAGAAAGGAGAGATTCATAATTCCATCCTAACCTTACCTACTCATTCAAGTTTCCAAATTAAGTTCCTCATTCAACATGTTCTACTTTTCAAGAAGTAATACAAGATATGCAAATCTAATTGACAAAATATGTATACATGTTTGCTAATTCAAGTGAACATGAATGAATAAATAATAATATAGAATTATATTCCAAAATCATATTATCTCATAATTAACCTAGTGTCTAAGAAGTACATTGAACATGATTAAGTCCAACATAAATTATTGCAAGTCATCCTGCAAACCTGCACTCACTTCAGAGTTGGATCCTAAGAGATCTATACAAAACAATTACACATGCTTTCTAAAAACAACCTCAACGTAAAGGTTTTATAAGGACCTTTACTCTAACCCAAACTGAATTCAATACTACCACTTTGGGTATTATAGATAATCCTTTATATGTTATTAACAAGATAGTATATATAGTGATAAGGTCAATACATACTATCCATTCTAACTTAATAACTGATCACAATCATATCCACCTAATGAGACCCATCATAATGAAGGAACCAAATACCAATGTAACAACAACAATTAGAAAACACACAAAACGTTCTACAAAAGGCTCATCTAAGTCACGGTCTTATAAACATCATAAAAATTTGGAGATTCAAGATAAAATAATTGTTTGTAAAGATAACATGATGACTTAGGGTTCCCATGATAGTGTGAATAGAAAACAAGAAGTGAATGTCAAACCACACCAAATATTCCAATTCCACATACCTAAATATGGGAAATCAACTCTTAAAAAGAGAAGTAAATTAGAGAAACATACTTCCAACACAGGAGGAGGACATAGCTTAGTAAATCATAGAGCTTTGAGAAATCAACCCAACATTTCCTCCTTTCACAAAGTAACCCAAAAGGGTACAAGTTCAAGAAGACCCAACAACCAACACAAAATGAAGAGAAACATTCTAAGTTCAAAATTGTCGCCAAGATATTTCTATCATCATCCAACAAGAAGAACAGAGGAAGCATAATAAAAATTTCAGTCTCAGTTCCAGACTGGTCGCTGAAAGAATAACATTCATCCAAGCAAGAAGGGTAGAGAGAACATGCTGACAACTTCACTTCTAAAAAAAACTCATCTACAATCACCAATAAAGAAGAATGCCTTCCACAATTCACACCAGATCAATTTAAGGAACCTCAAGCCCGAAATGGGTTTAATAAATTTGATTTATACCCAACAAAACAGAGCTAAAAAATTTCTTAGTTGTTCTTTCTTATTCGACTACCGTCGAGGAAAGGATCTATGAAAGAATAAAATATTCAATAGTTTCCATTTGGGAAACCCAAAATTTATATCTCAGAACTAACAAACTGCATACTCCTAAGAAGTATAGTCACAAATGAATGAAACACAACAATGGATCATCAAAGACATTATTAGAAAGAAAATAAAACGTTAAACTTCCGAAGTTAGTCTTCCAAACAATGACAATAAGGAGAAAATTCAAAGTAAGAATCATCGTATTTTATCATGACCAAGATAATTTTAATGCCTAAATAATCTGAAGTCTAGATAATCACTTAATATAGAACAACCCATATCCATTCCAAGTCAAGAAGGTTCAAGTACAAGAACAAGTTAACACGAAGTATTAAGAAAACACTTACATTTATTTTCCACCCATCACACAAAAATCATTATGCATCCAAAGGATATAAAATGAAAACACCATTAAAGAAAATAATAAGCAAATACGTGAACAAATTCATAAGTTTTTCACAAAGAGTGTATTTATTTTAATGAGGCATTTAAGTAAAAGAAGAAGACTTAAGGGATAGGGTCTATTATGCCGATAGAGCTTCATGTCTTCACTTTCTCATCGAAAATATTCAAGAAGAGCTTCGATAGCTATTATTTTCCATGAAAACAAAAACAAACCTCCTCAAAACCTTCTTCTCCTTCCTCATATAGCTTCACACAGTGACATTTTTCATCACTATAGCCTCCATGCAAGGATTCAAACTAAGGGTTCAAGTGAAAAACCACATGTAGATCTAAATATCACCAAAAACCAAATGAACAAAACTAAACTAAAACCATGCTTTATTCCAACTTCCCTTATTCCTAGGCAGTTTTTTTCCATTGCCAAGAACATTAAATGTCAAACAGGACTGTCATTCCTTCCACATCTCCCGCCATCGCCAAATTGTGTTTGGTCATTTCTAAATTATAAAAATTTCATGCAAAAATATCTTTGGCAGAGGTGTCAACTCAACCCCTTATCTTCTTTCATGCATTTTGCAAATTTGGCTACAACCATAAGTTTTAATGCCCAATAAATCCACATTAATGCATTGAGGATGGTGCCACCGACCTGCCTTAGCATGTCATCCCATCCGTCCCTTTTAGCTTATCCAAAATCTTAGGTAAGGTTCTAACATTAGTTGAGGAACTAACTTAGGTCCTTAGGTTAATGTTTATTAATTTGGTCTTAGGTTTTATTTTTAATAAACAACCCTTATTAATAAAAGAACCTATCAACTTAGGATAAGTTACAACTTAGGATAGGATTACCAACTTAGGAACATAGATTAATTAGGTTTCTTAGAATTAGTTAAAAATTGTAACTTTAAAACTTACCCAAGAAGAATCATATTGCCATTCAAAGGTTTCATATGAAGCACGAGAGTAACAGACTTCACCGGGACTTCTAGATAGCTAGAGTTAAGAGATCTAAAAATTTGTGCTTTGCTTGGTCAAGATGACCACAATGTCATGAAATTTAAAGCATGCCTTGGATCAATGAAATTGATCCAAGGTATAGCTATCATGCGAGAAGAGGTTATGGCCGAACCACAAGTTTAAGTGCAATAAAGACTTATGAACTAGTTTAAACTGAATCAATTCCTTATTTTCCTAAGAAGTGAATTATTAAGCATAAGAAGGAATGAAATACTTCATTTTCAATTCAGCATGAACATGATAGAGTTGTATCTATTTTATAGGATAACCTATTATCCATAGCAAACATGATTTCTTAGTTCACAAGAGTACGCCATCTTTAGACAAGAATCACATGTCAACATTTGCAACTTCCAATACATAAGCCGTCATAGATATCAACCATGTTAGATGTGTTACAAACTTTATCATTTAGATGACTTGATGTAAATATTTTTACATACATGACCAAAGAATCAAGAACTTGACTAAGAACTTCATTCAAGGTAAATAGACTCCTTTTGAAAAATTCATCATAACTTATAACCTCCTTCCTCAAGGATAACTTATGAAAAACAAGACAAAAACTTGGATTTTTCTTAAATAGATAAAACAATAGAACTAAAATGGCATACCTTAATACATACCTTGACATGATGACATGACTCCCTATTGTTACACTTTCTTCATGACTTCTAGGAGAAGATGAGTCCCTTTTTCTTACTTCTTTTCAAACTTATTGACCATTTAAGGTCTTCCAGTGCTAAGATTAATCCTAGCCTTTCCTTAGATACTCAAAGGTAGGTTTTGGCAGAGGCTTTGTCAAGATATCATATAATTATTCCTTAGTAGATACATGATCCACTTGATGCATTTCTTTCTTACTTGATCTCTCAAGAAGTGATATATAATTGGGATGTGATATTTAATCTCCCGAAACACTGATTACACTAGTACTATAAAAAAAGATAGGTGTAGGCCCCAAACACTTTACCTTGTAGTCTTTAAAAGTTTGTCTCATCCATGTTACTTCAGCACAAAATTGTGCATAAGCAACATATTCAACATCATATGTTGAAAGAACCACAAGAAATTGTTTCTTACTTTACAAATAAATAAGACACCCTCAAACAAAGAATGCACCATCACTTGTACTTCTCCTATCATCCATACTTCCTTCCCAATCAACATTAGAAAAATATCTTAAATCAAAATTTTCACTCCTTGGATACCACAAACCATACTCAGTAGTCCCTTTAAGATATCTAAATATCCTTTTTACTACTTGAATATGTGTCTCTTTAGGATCTTCTTGAAACCTTCCAACCAGCCCAACAACTTGCACAATATCTAGTCTTGAAGCAGTTGCATATAGAAGGCTTCTAATCATGGATCTATATTCGATTGATTCACTTTAGGAGAATCATATTCTTTTCTTAGTTTACATCCTGTAACCATGGGTGTTCCAACAGGCTTGTAATCTTCCATTTGAAAATTCTTCAACATTTCTTTGATGTACTTAGTTTGAGATATGAATATACCTTCTTTAGACTGATTTACTTGTAGTCCTAGAAAGAAAGATAGCTCTCCAAGCATAGACATTTCAAATTATCTTTTCATAGCTTCTACAAAATCATGATTCATGATTTCATTTCTTCCTCCAAATATGATATCATCCACATATACAACAACAATCAACAAATGATCTCCTTCCCTTTTGATATACAAGTTTTTTTCAACAAATCCTCTCTGAAGCCTCACGAGTCAAGTACTTGTCTAGTCTCTCATACCAATCCCTAGGGGCTTGTTTTAGGACATAAAGAGACTTTTTATGTTTTCATACATAATATTTCTTATCTGTTAAGGAAAAAACATCTAACTGCTCCATGAAAACCTCTTCTTCTAAGTAACCATTCAAAAAATCAGATTTGACATCTATTTGATATACCTTAAACCCCTGAACCCTGCATATGATAAGAATAATAGGATAGCTTCCATTCTAGCTATAGGAGAAAAGGTTTCATCAAAATCAATTCCCTCAACTTATGCATACCCCTTACAAACTAATCTAGCCTTGTTTCTTATGACTTCTCCATCCTCATTGAGTTTATTCCTAAACACCCATTTAGACCCAATAACATTATTATCCTTTGGTCTAGGTACCAATCCCAAAGTTTTCTTCTTTTCAATATGATCTAGATCTTCATTTATATGCTTGATCCAACATTCATCCTTATTAGATTCTTTAACATTTTTAGGTTCTAATTTTGATAAGAATGCAGAATTTTCTTGGTTTTGGATACTTACCAATTTCCTTCTTGTAGTAACTCTAGCATCCTTCTTACATATGATCTGATTTTCAAGATGATATCTTATAATTTTTCTTCATGGTGATTTGGTGTCTTGCCTTTATTATTCATTTATTTGAAAAAATTCTTGTTCTTTTTTAGGATCAGTCACATGTGATGTCTCCTTTGTCTTGTGAATGGACTTTATAGGATACGATTCATCAAATTTAACACTAGAAAATTAAATTATTGTATTCAAAATCTTGTTATAGAAAATTTAGGATACAATTATTTAAGAATATCCTAAAAATATGCCTTCATCATATCAGAATCAAACTTACCTAGATTATCTTCAGTCCTTTTGATGAAGCACCTGCATCCAAAGACTCTAAAATGTTCCACATTGGTTGGTCTACCTTTCCAAAGTTCATATGGAGTCTTGTCACTATTTATTCTTAGTTGACACCTATTGAGAATGTAGACAACAATAAAAATTACTTCCTTCCAATATCCATTAGGTAATTTAGATTCATTTAGGATAGTCCTTGCCATCTCTTGAACAGTCATGTTCTTCCTTTCAACTACTCCATTTTGTTGAGGTGTTCTAGATACTAAAAATTCCTCTTGATGTCATGAACTCTACAAAATTCATCAAATGAATCTGACCAAAAATCACCTCCATTATCTGATCTAATACCCTTGATCTTTCCATTTTTCTCATTCTCAATGAGATATTTAAATGACTTGAAAACATCAAAAGCATCTGGATTTTTTTCTCAAGAAAGCAACCCAAGTATATCTAGTAAAATCATCAATAAGAAGCATAAAATAATAATCACCTAAAGTACTTTCAGTTCTCATAGGCCCATAAAGATCATTGTGAATCAGTTGTAGTGGACTAGTGGTGGAATCATGTTCATTGGTCTTGAACCTTCATCTAGCTTGTTTCCGATGAAGACATGCCTCTGACAATGTATATTCTATTTTTTGGATCTTTGGAATATTTATCACACGATTATTAGATACGATCTTGACAATATTATCAAAGTTTACATGGCCTAATATCATATGCCACAACTAACTATCATTCAATTTACTCATAAGACACTTTTATTTATTGACTTCCTTCAAGATATACATGTTATTTTCAGTCCTCTTAGCTTTGGCAACCAACTTACCTATTTCTCCTTTTCTAATTTTACAACCCTTATCATCAAAAGATAAAACATACCCTTGCTTGCACATTTTAATTACAATAAGTAGATTGTTCTTTAGGAATTCAACATATAGAACATCCTTGGTGAAGGTTTTTCCATTATCCAAACTCAAATAACCTCTCACTTTGTAATTTTTATGGAAGAATTATCACCAAACCTAACAGATCTGTAGCATTCTTTCTTAAGGAGATAAAATTACTCTTGTCACCTATCATATGAGTAGAACACCCACTATCAATGTACCATATCATATTTTCATCTTGGCTATGAAAATAAGTTTGAGAAATTCCACACACTTCATCATTTTTCTTTGATCCTACAAGACTGAAATCAAGAGTATTCTCCTTCATATCTTCTTTTTCTTCCTCATTATCCTTAAATGTAGATGAGAATGATACACATAAATCAAAATTACAATCCCATATATCAAACTCTAAGGGTTTTGAATATTCCCTCATTCTTATCATAGAAAACATTTCATCTTACACTTGTCTATTATCCATGATAATTCTTTAGAATATATCCTTTCAATTGGTTAAAATTCTGCAATAGGACCTGATATGATACCAATTTTTGGAAGAAATATGGAATAGGGTGTGAATCAGTCCTTACAAAACTTCAAATAATTTAATATTTACTTACTTAAACCATAAAACATAAACAATTCATTGATTTGTGCATAACATTCAATCAAATCAACAAAACCATGAAAGAGACACCATAACACAAGATATAACTAGGAAAACCTCAAGGGGATGAAAACCACTTAAAATTATGATTATATTATTCAAAACAAATTTATTTAGTGAATAACCAACTTCACAAGCAACACCAACCCCTAGTTTAGTAGAGCATCAACCCTACAAGGAGCACCAACCCATAGTTTAGGAAGCACCAACTCCATAAGGAGGATACAACCCCCTAATATGATCAATAACTCACTAAAACACATTTGGATGAAGATATATGATGTCGCTTTTTCTGCATAAATTGATGGAGATCACAAAAATCAGCTCACACTTCTTAAAACCCTTGTTCAAACCCTCATTCACCTAGCTCACTCTTTCACACACTTTCACAACTTATCTTGGCTTCAAATCCTTGCACACACACTCTATAACATTCCTCAACATAAATAAAAAAATTTAGGTCTGAATAAATGTCTTCATACTGCTATAAACCGACACATGGGTGACACTTTTTCCTCTCACTTAACTAGTGAAAAATTGATTTCAAACTTCACTTTTAAATGCACTTCATCTCAAAAAAAATTAAAGTCGGTATCCCTCATTTAGTTATACCAATAAAAATTTAAAAATCCCAATAAAATCATCAAAACATTCATATTGGGCCCCTGTAGGTCGGCCATGCCCAAATACACTCAATAAGCACAAAAATGGCTCAAAACCCTATCACCTGGATGAGAAAAAACCACTAACACAAAAACCATGATTAGTTAAGATCCATAATTCACCACACACATAAAATATAACATATAAACACCATCCATGGTCATTAATTATATTTCACCAATCAAATTTATCATAACTAACTCAAGAAGGCTCATATCCTTCAAAAACAGTTGTTTCTAAGACCTTGTAATCAAGTTTTGGATTTAATACAACCCATGAACAAAAAAACTATGGTGTATAGCCACTCGTTGGAATCCTCGGGACATGTAAAACACATAAATTAATGTTAGAGCTCATGAAACATCAATATGTTCAAAACACACCTAAATTCCTCTTCACCAAATCTAGCTTCCCTAAAAGAGGTTTTACAAACTCAACTTGTTTGCACCTTTTTTAGTTACAAGACCTCAAAATTACTTAAATAGGAAAAAATTCATCCCTATTCACTCTAAAATTGATATCAAGCATCAAATCATTCATCTCATGCATCTTCTACCTCCATCTTCTAGTAAAAGTAGTTATGTCTTGAGAAACAAGAAACCTCCATCTCTACAAATCAATTTGAATGAACCATCAAGTCACATCATAATGAGACAAACCATATACCATTAGAAATATATCTAAATCCTCTTTCGATAACATATAAAATTATCTTCAAACTCTAAGTGGAAGGCCTCAAAAAAATTCCATCTCTTAAAACTTCCCGAAACTACCACAAAAGCGCCTTATGACAAGTCTTCACAAATAAGGCACATGTTTCCATTTAAAAGAAACAACATGATATTAAATCATCATGAAAATCAATAATAACTCTCATAATAAAAATAATGTGAATTTATTTTGCAAATGATTTAGACAATCTTTTCCCAAATCTGAATGTTATCCACTTTTACCCCCGGTAAAAGGGAAAACTTGGGAGAAATTGAACTTGGGCACTTGAAAAGGCTTCAAGGTTGAATCTAGAGAAAAGAAAGTAATTTCCATGTTTTGAAACACATGTAGTTGATCTTGGTAGGTTTGGAATCATTTGGTGCATTTGTTCCTCTTCTAGGTTTCAAAGAAGATCAAAACTTAGTCAAATTAGAGTAAAAATGGGTGAAATAAGATAAAATTGTCTTTGGGATATTTTACTTCATTTTCTCTAGCTCCCGGCTTGAGAAATTTCAAAAAAATTGATAAAAATCTAGAGAGATTGGAAAAATGAGAAAAAAAACAACAAACAACACACCAAGTTATTTGGCGAGTTTGAAATAGCTCGTTAAGATGGGCTATCAGGAAAGCCATTGCGGGGCAGGTGCATCACCAAGGTGAATGAGTCGCCGAAGTTGTGGCAAGGTAATGGGATGGCTCAGCGAGCCATAAGGGTGAGTTTGAGATGAGTTGGATGGGACCCCTTTGTACTATAGAGGAATGAATTGTTTTAGGCCCAAGTTTCTTGTTTGGAACATGGGTTGTTAGGGCACATGTTCCCTGCATTGTCGATGCATCTACGGAGGTGGAAGCGAGGACATGTTTGTTGTAGTGTAGGAATGGGATGGTTCTAGGGAGCACCTTGTTCCCCACAAATGGCTCAGAGCCACATTTTAGGAGAATGTATGACCAGAGGGTTTAGGAGGAATGGACTTAGTAGATCTGATGCAAGTGAAGCATGAGAATCGGACACTTAAGGCCCATGAGGAATGAGTTCCTACGAGGCTTGATTTATCTATGGGTCCGACATACCCAAATTACATGGGAATAAAAAAGTGAGGTGTGTCGAGAGTTAATGGACAAGTCACTCACTTGAGAGACATAAGGTAAATCAAGCAATGTTTGTGGAGTGCAATACTGAGTGCCATGGAGGATGACAGAACCAGCTCACTTAGCCAGGTAGCGAGATGACAACAAGCTAGCTAGTCTATATCATTAACCCCCTATTGGCATGGTGTTATAATAGGTGTTTTCATTGATGTAAAACCACATTAATGACAAATTGAATGTTTTATTGAGGTCATATGATGTTGTTCATGGTGCTAACATGATGTTTCATATGTATATCAGCTGCTACAGTGGGATTTAGTGAGGTGTGCTTGCTCTAGCAAGCCTATACATGTGCCTAGGAGGTGTAGCTTAGAAGTGTGAGATTCTTGGTTTCTTGGGAATCATGTTGACATGTTGGATAGCATGTTTTGAGGGTGCTTAAGCACTCACAACAATGTAATAGTGCAAGTATATGTGGTTCACTTGGTTACAAGTGTTCATTAGGAGCAGGTATAGTAGCTTGGAGGTGTGACACTATGGTTTGAAGTCAAATTATCTCATGGAAGAAAAAAATTTAGGTTTATCATGGAATATCATGCATGTATGTTTGGGTCATTTTTAGAGGTTTCTTGTTCAATTATAACATTATTTCAATTGACCCTAGCTTTTATAGTGAGGATCTAGAATGCAAGCATAGGTAAGTATTAGTTACTGGAGATTTTGAGACATAGAATTTACATTATGATGATTGTATATTTTAGATGGATGATTCATGATGCTCTCAGAAAAACTTCAAGTGCCTGGGATGTGAATTTTACAAGATATGGTTGTTTTTATAAGACAAGATAAAAATAAGCGTATTTACAACTCAAAGTTGAACTTCAAATGCTCTTTGTGAATAGTGTTCTTTGCATACAACATTTTTCCTTACAAGGAAGATTCTAAGGTGAGTTTATAAGATTTCAAAAAAGTAATCAGCTTAGTTTATCAAGTTTTTATGAACGAATGTTAAGAAGGTAAAGTGGTATAAAACCATAGTTAAACCCTAACTATGAGAAATTGATAGAAAGTGAAGTATATTGAACCAATTTTGATTTATTCATAAAAATTGATTATTTTTTACCATAGAGAACTCCTCATGATTTCCAAAAATGTATGGTTTAGGTCATGGTGATGAGTGGGACCCACCTAAAAATAGCAGTTGTTGAAGAAGAAGGATTTAGGAAAAGATGGTCCAAAAGAGTAGCATGAAAAATTGATGTTTCATGATGATTTAGATTTTTTATTGATTTCCATGAATTTTTTAGGACAATTACATGTAGGTAAGTGGTTTTTTGAGGTCTAAACATGTTGTCTGGTCAAAGGGCAGTTTTGGGGTCTCAAATAGCAGGGTCTAGTAAAATGAGCATAACTTGAGCTACAAATGACATTTTTAGATGATTCAAGTTATGTTGGAAATTATATCCAGATATATTTCCATTGATATATGTATTTTCTCATTATTATTTCATTTGTTATGGTTTCTAGGGCATGATTTGAGAAGGAATATTTTTAGCAATTCAAGATATGATGTGTTCCAGTGAACGTTTGGTGTTATTTGAAGTATGAGATGGATTGGGTGATGTTGTATATCACTTGTAATGTTAATATGGATGAATTTGGAATATTATTAGTCTATTTTTATTTCTTGGATATATGAATAAATTTTTATATTAAATTTTTATATGAGCTAACCTTTGGAGAGAACGTTTTTGATAGGTTGATACAGTAAAGACAAATGTATATATGGTTTGAAGATATGGATGTTTCATGACTTATAACTTTATTATAATTTTTATACAGGTTATTAAATTTACATTTAGTGGTCACATGGCATGTTTTTGTTGAATATAAGTGATTTGGTGATAAAATTAAGTTTCCTATGTGCGAAAGGGTGTAGAAAACAACTGTTTTGAGAATTGTAAAGGGAACTGGGCCCAGACAAATGAAATAATTTGATTGGTTGATATTAATTGTGACCATGTATGAATGTTAAATGATATTTTAATTATGTGTGATGATTTTTTTGTCATGAAAAAGTATGGTACTAATGTTAGGGAAATTTTAAGATTGTGCCCATGGGGTTTTGAGCCATTTTTGGCATATGTAATGAGGGTTTTAGATAAGAAAACCTAATTGGGTCACTTGTGACTAATTTATTTAAAATTTAATTATTTCCTTGATTTATGGGTTGAACCAAAAGGATTTAAAATTTTCCTCCTAATTTTGAAATGAGGAGAAGCATATAAAAGCATGTTTTTGGGTGCTTTTTGGAACTAGGTATGTGTGTGTGCAAGGTGTGAGTGAGAAGTGTGACCTAGGTGGGTGAAATTTTTAGGTGATGAAGTATGAGTCAAAGGTATAAAAGTGAGTTACAGGTTGAGGAAGATCAAAAATCTTGTGTGTAAGAGTTTGAAGAATTGAGAAGTGAAGAAAGAGATAGATTGTGCAAGTTGAAGACCTAGGGTTTGAGAAAGGGTTTGGAAGAGTTTGTATCTGAATATTTGGATAACTATAAGTTTTTGTATCAAAATAATTTCAGTGGTAATACTTCTTCAAATCTCTCATGATGAGTCATATTCATAGGAATCTCTTGTTTTGAGTCATATCAACAAGGTTTTAGGGGACAGTGCTCCTTGTGGGGTTGGTGCCTCACTAAAGAAATATCTTGTGATGCGTAATATTTACTTGGGTATTTTTTGTGTGTAATATCATCAAATATTTCAGTTTTTTTCTTCCCCTCGAGGGTTTCCTACTTAAATTTTGTGTTATGGTGTTACTTATCTTGCTCTTGGTATATTAAATGAATTTTGTAGGTTGTTGTGCACACATTAATGATAGGATAAATGATTAATGGTTTATGTGAGTGATATGAAATTAAAGTTTAATTTGTAAGGAATGATTCACCCCCTCTCACTACATTGTGCTTATAACAATTTTTATTAGAGCATGTACTTTTAGAGAATATTGACAACTTGAAAGGAGATCCTAAAGCACAAAATGGTGATTGTTAGAATCATAGGAAAAACACCAATGTTTGATGAAAAAAAATATTCATTATGGAGGCTAAGGATGAATACATACATTATGTCACAAGGGTTTGATCTTTGGAAGATAGTGGAAGATTACTATATTCCTCCTACCACTTCTATTATCAATCAAACAAACAAGGATGCATATGAAGACAATTCTAAGGCCTTTAATGCTACCATTTAAGGTCTTGGAGAATCTAAGTTGGGAAAGGTTATGTATTACAAATCAACAAAGGAAGAATGGGAGAAATTGCAAGTTCTATATGAAGGTGACTCAAAGGTAAGAATTGAAAAAATTCAAACCTTTAGAAATCAGTTTGAATCTCTTAAGATGGATGATGAAGACTTCATTTCTGCATATTTACTTAGGGTTGGAAAAATTGCCAATAACATGAAAGGATTAAGAGAAGAAGTGGTTGCTCAAAAGGTTCTAAGGTCACTAACTCCAAATTTTTATTCAAAATTATATGATATAGAAGAAGAAAATGATATGAGTACTTTGAATATGAATGATGTGCATGGTACCTTGATTTCCTATGAGATGAGAATAAGTGATCTCAAACCAACAAAGAAAGAGGTTGCATTCAAGTCTGAAATGAATCCTAAAAACAAGAAGGTGGAGGATGATGAAGTCACTCTTGATATTGAATATGAAGAGATATTTTATATGATGATTAGAATATTAAAGCAAGGATCTGGTAGGTATAAAGGTAAGCTTCCTTTTAAATGTTTCAAATGTGGTAAGATAGGAAATTTTGTTGTTAATTGTCCTCATAAACACATGAAGGAAGATCATGATGAACATAAGTATGATAGTGATCATGACCACAAGTACAACAAGTATGAAAAGAGCATGAAAATATTTAAGAAGGTTGATTATAAGAAGAAGATCATTTTGGCAAGAAAATTTGTGGGGAAAACATGTGGATTTATTGCCAACAATTTGGGATTCTAAGTATGTCTTCTTAAATGGTGCAGCTCCCATATAAGCATGTGTGGGTGAAGTGAGTTTTCTTTGGGTTGTCCTTACAGTCGGGGATCTAATAGGTGCACTCCAATGACCCTGTGGAAAAGATAGAAATATCTTGCTAGGGAATAATTTGTATGAAGAGCAGGAAAGAGGAGTGAGAAAAGACACAGGAGGACTAATGTTATAGAAAGAAAATCAAATTCCTACACACACTAGTTATAAGTTTCATCACATGCACTAAAATTAAGAGGAAAAAACTCTACAAGTAGCAATAAGACCAAATAGAATTTGTGATCACCAAGTATCAAGAAATACCTTAGTCAAAGAAAGCTAGAAAATCCTTCTTCTTGTATTAATTTCTCAAAAACAATTTGTACATTGTATAGAAATAGAGGAAATTGAGAATAGGGAATGGAATAATTTGGATATCTCCTTTTTCTATCAATGCACTCTTAAGTATACAAAATCAATCACCATCCCCTTAAAATGGGAATGGTTTTACAATATATAGGAAGAGAAAATAATTTTCAAATAACCCCCAATGACGCTTCGTATGCCTTGAAACTTTTCACATTCCTAGGAAAACATTAAGTCCCCTTTTATAACTAAAGGGTGACTTATTACATTAGAAAACATTAAGGTATGTGAAAAATTGTAACTCCAACGAAAGATTAGAATATTGAGGAGAGAGAAAGTTGGGAGAGAGAGAGAGAGAGAGACGAAGGAAGAATGATGTCGATGATGACAGATTCCACATCTGATAAATCCCACTAATCCTTCTAGATGACTCGATGAAATTTTCTAATGTGATGAACTCTGAATATCTAAACTCTTGCACACACTAAGAAACTTCCTTTGCATAACATGTGAACATTGTGAACTAAGTGTTTAAAAACATTTTCAAATGAATGATTTGGTGGCTGTGAGTATCACTCATGAAGATCATCCTCTCAAGGGATTGGAGCCTTGGAACGAATCTTATACTAATTCTCTACAATGTTAATACATTACTAGGCTGATTTGAACATGATCATGATGAAGAATCTTATGAATGGTATGACGGTGTCGACTATGAATTCCACCTCCCACATACCAATTAAAGCATGAAATGAGTGTCAAAATACATTGTTGACATCCTCACTGTCACCTACTCTACATAGTATGATGATAGAGACTACAATTTTTCTATCTCTTACTCGAAAAAAAAGGCTTCTCCTTGGCTTCTTCCCTATCCATTTATGCTTCATGATTTCTTCAAAAAAAGGAAATTAATACTTTTATTAAATATTAAAAATTAGTTGCGTCGAACCTCAACTGGATGTTGCACCTCAGATTTCCCTTTCTCCTTGCATTCCTCTTTCCTTCGGATCAATTTGATATTTTTGGTAGGTGCTTGTGAGACCACTTACTATTTTTATTAAGTGTAAAATTTGGACCGAGGTGAACATTTTGATGGTTTCTCCCTGCAATACAACTCTGGTGCTTATCGCCTCCTTCATAGCTGCTTTAGTTGGTGACTTTCTTGAAATAGTAATCCTTTGTGTAGAAGAACTACTATTTTTAGAAAGTGAGCCTCTAGTGATCAGGTTGTTGTGGAATGAAGTTTTCCGATATGGGTTTTTTCCCAATATCACCCCTCTAAAATCTTGGACCTACCCGATCAACAGTTTGGGAGATTTTAAAGTTTTAAAATTTTGACCTAGTAGCTCTTCTGAACATGATAGCCATTAATGGACCTTGAAAATTGTAGGTCTATTTTTCTCCTCCATTTGCAATGAAAATCATGTTTTTGATATGGTTTTTTAATTCTTACTCTACCGGTGAAATTTCTCTTTGATTCAATTATCGGTTAGATGGGAAATTAGGCTTTTTTTTTCTTTGTTTTGGAAAGAGAAATCCTTTTTGTGAGTGTTCTATGATGTGAAAGGAGGATTTTAATGTGAGGTTTTTATGGTTTTCAAGAGACTAATGAATATAAAAAATTGTTTGTTTTTTTGTGCACTGGTTTGTAATATTTCTTGAATCTTTGTTTCATGGCAATGGAGATTTTCACTGTTTCTTCTCTTTGTTCTTCGCTTCTTCTTCCTCATTTGATCAAACCTTCTTCTGAGACCTATATGATGTCATGGAGTGGATGAATTTGTTTTTAATTTTTTTTTTTTTAGGATCTGAAGTGGTGGAGTGGTGGTGAGAAGCTACAGAGAAAGTTACAGAGTGAAGTTGTGCACGAGAGAGTAAGAAGTTAGAAGTTAGAAGCGAGAAGCAGGAAGAAATTTCAAAAATTTCAAATCAGGGAGTGAGGCACATTTTCATGTCCCTTAAGCATTAATTTATGAGAGGGAAATCAATTTTCATGCAGCTCCTGGTCATGACATGTGGTGGAGATCCAACGGTGAAGGTTTAAGCCCAAAAACAAGTTGGAAGCACACTGGGGCTAGAAAGCGAGTCGTATGAAGTACCATAGGGCTTTTTCAAAATGGAAAAATTAGGGGTAGAGTGAAATTTTTTTCACCCCCATGTAATTTTTCATAAAGGGACATAAAATTACATCGTACACCTCATGATGACATGTGGCGCAGATCCGATGACAGGGGATGAAGGCTCCACTAGCTCTCGGGGGTGGAAAACTACTCTTGAAGGGATCGCATGGGTGACCACGAGTCTCCTTGGGTGTTGGGAAAATTTTCTTGTCCCTTATGTCCAACATCAAAAAGGTACTTGAGGGACATCAGATTTCACGATGCACCAAAAGCCACCACTTGTCATGATTTGAGCGAGCGAGGGAATGAGCTTGGCAAACACTTGAGAGCTGAACTAGCTATCTGAGAGGTCGTATGAGGATCCGAGTGATGTTAGGGGATGGGAGAATTTTTATATCCATAATTTCCATTTTATTGAGGGATGTAAGTCACGTGTAATTCTTCCAGCTCCTGGAGCTGACACATGTCTTGTTCAAAATTTGGCGAACTCCCGAACTCACTCCTAGAAGGTAACTTGAAATGGTGATAATTATAGCTCCTGGTGGTATTTTTTGATGAAATTGTATATGATATTGACTTAAAATGGCCTTATAAATACAATGGTGGGGGTATCATGTATTTATTCCTCCATTTTATCCTTAAAAAGGGGATTTTTGATCTAGTTTGGTAGATGTACATGGAAAAAACTAGTTATAAACCTATTGCGCTAAGGTTTTGTGAAATATATGATTTCACCATATTGTATGGATTGGAATTAAATTTGTTATGATATTTTGTTTGGCTTATAACTTCATCCAGAGATCCTAGAATCACCTCCATAATCTTAGCATCTCTTTTGACCTATGTACGCGCTCAAGCTGTGAACCCTAATTTATGTGAAACCGCCCCAACTTCTCTAAATCTTTCTGAATTTTCCTAAATCAATTCCATGATGTTCCTAGGCCTTTGATTCACCTTTTTTCTAGTTTGGATTTTCTATTCCACTCCATGGGGTTGCTCCATTCCTAGGAAGGCCAGTGATATCCCTTCCCACAACTACCTAAAGTTTGCATTTTTCAATGAACTCCTAAAATCACCTAAGGGTTTTGAATTAAATTTCCTAAATCACCTAGGGGTTGAGTTAACATAAATTTGGAGGTCACTTGACTGATTGGGTAGACCTGGGGTGTCTTGGAAGGGTAAAAATTGTGATTTTGACACGGGGTATAGTTTTCATGCTTGGAAATTGTCAATTTCCTTATTACACATTTGCATGAAAACAATTGGCTCTAGCTTGGGGACATGACATGGACTGAGCACAACAAATACATGACATGGAGAATCTAGAATCTCAACTTTAGACCATATAATCCATTGACCAGTTCCTTATCCATTGGGCCCTGTAAAATCATGTACAACTTAGAGAGAGAGAGAGAGGGAGAGAGAGAGAGAGAGAGAGAGAGAGAGAGAGAGAGAGAGATTGAAGAAGGAAACACAAACACACACAAAAAAAAATGAAAGGAAACACACAACACACACGATAAGGAAAAAAAACACACAATAGAAAGGGAAACACACCTAAAACATCACCTATGGTATAAGGTGGGGGATAACCCACTTTGACTTAAGAACTTTTCTTTCCTCAAAAGTTACCCTTGAGTGGGAAACATTGAGTGATGTTGTTCTGCAAATCCATTGAATAGTTCTAGAAAGTAGCCTCATTTCCTTAACTATTTATGAAATCCAGATGCTTCCATGATTATCTGTGTACTTGGTAGGAGTGAGTCTACATGAGATTCTTGATTCTCAAGCCTTCACTTATAAATTTCATTTCGTTCATGCTCTTTGAAATTAGTTTCATAGTGCTAGTTTCCTTTCATGTTTATCCACATAGTTGATTATTCATTAAACATCTCATTACTGCCTCAAAGCTTATTTTCATTCAAATTTCTTGAACATTCTAAGTTACTTTCTTTCCCGGATCTATGCTCATTGAAATATTCTCCATGAGAAACCTTAGATTCATCCTTTATCTCTACTCCATTATGAGGTGCTTGAAGATTGAATGGAGGATTAGAATTAGCTCAGGGTATTCCATTCTTTCTACTACATTCAATATTTCTTGCATGGAGTTATACTTTGTTGTTTCCTATAGTTCATCTTTGTACGTCCTTGAAGAATCTTCATTTTGAAGCTCAAGGAAACTATCTGGATGGATTAATTCATTTCCCTAAAACTTATTACATTCCACTACTTCTTTCTCAAGGGGATCTTTTCCTCCCATGAATTCAACACCATCTATTTCATATTTTTCATTATGGAAAGAGTTTTCTTCTTCAAATGGGAAAGAAAATACCTCCATTTCATCATTGTATCCATCGACTATTGGCTCAGGAGAGACATTGTATTTATCATCTTGCTTTACTTTAACATGGCCAATATTCACACTGGTTGAGGCTTCCAAATTAGATTCACACTTGTCTTTTAGATTCATGGCTTGCATCAGGAGTTTGAGACTTAGCTCGGGGTCTTTTGTTTCTTTTGTGGCTCTAAGAAGTTCTTGTAAAGACAGTTCTTTCAAACCTTTCACAAACTCATCACAATATGGTTTCATCCCTCCATGAATGGCATGACTGAGATTATCTTCATCTCCAAATGGGAATGAGAACATCTCCTCTTCGTGGGTAAGCATATAAGCTGGTTTCTCCATTTGAGATTCATTAAGAACCATTTCCTCTTCTTCATGGTTTACATCATCGACAATTCAGGGCTGCCCTCTTGTAACTCGAATCTCCTCAATGTTTCTTCAAGGTCCATACCTCTCTAGGAATGAATGTCTAGCCCTGTCAAGATGGGAATATCATGTTCCTCCTCGTTGTCACAAAGTGATTCATCTCGCCCACTATCTTAATACAATATTTTGATTCTTGGAAATCTGGAATTTCCACTGCTTGTGTACCTCATCTTCTTCTCTGGAAGTAATTTATCCATGTGTCCCTTCAGTGGTATGGTTGCATAAGACTATTACATCTGAATTTTACCCCCAACCGTGGATAAAACCCATACTTAGCAAAATTCCAAATGAAGTTGGAATGTCTGCTACCAAAATCATCACTGAAATCTTCTTGTCTAGAAATTTAGTGAGGGCCACCTATGCATCTTTGAATTTTCCCACAAGTGGGACTTATTTGGATTTCATGGAATAACATGATCTACTTAGGGCTGTCATGGAAAGTTTGAGAGCCTTAGAGACCTTCACAAACATCATTTTTTTGAGGCACCAGAATCTATTATGCAATTTTTGAGTACATATTCTCTAACAAGAAAGGAGACATATAAAGGATCAAACTTTTCAATGTTTGATGCACTCATGGAAAGCATGTTCTATGATGGAGGTGTATATGGGTTTGGTAGTATTCTTTTAGAACTGGGAGTTACAGGATTGGATGTTAAACTACCATTTCGATATATTAGATAAATCTCTCAAATTTTTCAGGGTGAGTCTACAAAAATTTGGTTTCAAGTAATATACACTTTGGATTTTTTTGCATATTCTATGAAATGGAAAGGAGGAGATGATGATAGGGGAGGTGAAGGGACTTCTTTTCAAACCATGATAGGTTTTAGAAGAAAGAGTATATTTTTAGGGAACCGAGGCTATTTTAAAATATACACTAGGAGTTATCAAAGTACCAGGTTTTGTAGGATAGATTTAGATTTAAAAGAGGCATTAGAAGACTTACTTGGAATTGTAGGAGCATTCTTACTTGCTATAGGATCAGGTTTCAACAATGCGAGACTCCATGGAGGGTGGAAGCGGAGATCCTCGATTGATTATTTTGTTTTGAGGAGTCACCATAGGAGGATCCTCGTATTTATTTCTTAGCATCGGTGGAGGAATATATTCCTTTCTTAGACTGAGAACGAGTGAATACCACACATGAAAAACTAGGTGCATCTTCTTCGTCATCCTCATCACCTCTAGAATACTCATAGAATCTGATTTTTGTATCATTCTCAAGTTCATCAACTTCTAGGAAATCACCACCTTCACTTTCTTGTTTAATATCTTCTTCATTTTCTTGAATCCTACAACTTGCATTGATAGGTGGGGCCTCTAAGGCAAGCCTTCAGGGTACTCCTACAATTTTATTTGTGTCATTTATTTGAGAAGATACTTGTTCAAAGAATTCCCTCTTCAAAGACACCATCTCATTTTCCAATTTTTGCATTAATGGATTGGTTCTCTTGTCTCTAGGACGTTGGGCCTTTCCCTTTGATTGATTCTTGATATTTCCATAGAGGATGATATTTTCATCAAGTTCAATGGCCATCCTTTGTGTTTCTACAATGTTACTTTGTTGAACTCTTCGTATGAAAATCCTACCTCCGGTGATTGAGCATTTATGAAGAATATCTTAATATTGTTTTCAGACGGCAAGTCTTCCTCTAGTATCCTACAAATAAACCATTCAAAATGAGCCTCACAGTCTCTCATAGTTTCAGTTTCTCCTTTGTTTATTTGAGCCAACTACACCAAGAGGTCTAGATAGTCTTTAGTTGATTTAAATCTTTCCTTGAAGGAAATTTTGATGTTGTTCCAACCAGTGATGATTCGGGAAGGCAGGAGGTAGAACCATTCTACTAATTTTTCTTGGAGAGATTCCACAAAAATCTTACGGAAACATCTTCATGTTCAACTCCAAGAATCCCACATGATGTGGTGAAAGCATAAATGTGTTCTTTAGGTATTTATGTGCCATCACCTTTGAACTTTAGAAATTTCTTGCAGGGAGCCTATTGGTAGGCTATAAAGAGGTGGTTCGAGAGTGAGTGGGCATGTATTTCTTCCCCATGGAACAATTAGTTGAGTTATTTCTTCTTCTTCCACCATCGTTGTCTCTATTTATGTTGTTACTTCTACAAATTCTTCTTCCTTCGGGAAATCAATGCTCAATGGTGGTTGAAAAATGGGATAATTTGAAGGGGAGTATCAATAAGAGTATTGATGGGATTGCGAGGTAAACTACTTCATGACCCAAATGGAGATAAGGCTTGAGAAAAGTAGGAGGGATTGTCTCTTGATGAGGATCATCAATCCTCACCATTAACAATGTCAATCCAGGTGGTGTCGATGGATGTATGCATTAAGAGAATAAGATCTTGAAAGTAACTCCTTTAAAAACAAACCAAACTTGCATAAAATAAATCACACTTGCATGAAGGAAATCAAAATTGCAGGAATTTAAACACACTTGCATAAATTGAAATTTCTTGAATTAGAAATAAACATAATTAAACAAAACACCTGCAGGTTCACAATAGATTGAATTTTCACAATACAAAAATAAAAACAATACAACAAAATGAATTACAGACAAATGAATAAACATAAACATAAATACATAGATCCATCTTCCTTGAAATGAGTGGCCAAATCATTTCTTGGAAGAGGATTTAAATCATACTTCCGATTTTAAAACTACAGAATATTTGAGAGGAAAGAACAAATCTTTATTTCTTGGGAGAAAGAAAATTACATATCTCAGTGTGGAAGGT